>VCII01000437.1:0-371766 GCA_006030095.1 Triplophysa siluroides
TCCTGGTGATGAAACAACTTAATGTCACAAATATTTATTATGACTGAATCAATGTAACTACATGATTACCAGAAGACTTTAGTAAAAATCAAATAAAGTATTAACCAAGTTCCTTGAAAACGTTACTTGATCTTTTAAACAAGAAAAGTGTGAAAACTGTCTAAATGTTCTGATGGATTCAGTGATTTTAACAACAACTAAACTTTATGCAAATGTGTGACAATGAGGTGACGGCTGTGTTTAAATCTACTAACAATTGATTTATTAAAGCAGGACAGTTTGTTCTTCACTATGAAAAGCTAAGCGCAATATTTCACATTCCCATATAACCTTAAAATCTAACAACATCATTCATTCTCGCTGACTAATTTAAATGATCAATACATATCATCTATATGTAATCAGACTGCTTTATTTGGCCGTGTATCTGTGAGAAACTCTCAGATGGAGAGTTCATCACAAACCCTGAGACCGCTGCAGGTCACGTTGTCCTCATGAGAGTTTAAAGAGAGAGAGATGAATGACTTCTCAGAGTTCCTCTCTCATCGGGGTTCAGACGGACACTCACTGAAATGATGCTTTCACCCTGCGCAGCGTGTCCTGGATGCTGCGGCCGTGCCGATCGCTGGCCATCTGGTTAAAGTTGACATTATTGTCCGAGGCGAGGAGGGAGACGTCACGTTCACCGAGTCGGGCGATGCGTCCGCGCAGGTACGACTGCAGCTCCAGGTCTGGAGTGTAAGAATAAAGATTCTCTTGGAACGCGTGAACTTGACTCACCACACGTGCAATGTTCCTGTGAGGACAGACCAGCAGCAGCGTCACAAATATAAGTCATGTCATGCTTTCACACAATATTTTATTACTGTAAATCTGTGTTTTTTTCAATAATTGGTTTATAATAAGCTCAGTGACAATACCAATAACATCAACAAAAGAAAAGAAAAACAATAACGTCGTCTTGTCGACGTAGAAAACACCAGTGAGTTTATTATCAGTGTGTGATCAGATTAACTCAATGTGTGTGTGTGTCATGAATCTTAATGTTGTGAGCTACAGATGTACAACATCCAGGTGTGTGTTCAGCTCTTGAGGGTATCAACCCAAACTACTACACAAGCCCTACGGCCCCTGGCACAGACACACGGAAAATTCTTACAATCATACACCATCTGCTGCACACGCCCGCACGCACACACACACACACTCACTCGCATGCACACGCACGCCCGCACGCACACACACACTCTCTCACGCGCATGCACACACGCACGTACGCACGCACACACCACACACTCACTCGCATGCACACGCACGTACGCACACTCACACACACACACTCACTCGCATGCACACGTACGTACGCACGCTCACACACACACACACACAATTCAACATCAGCATGAAGAGCCACTAGCTGCATCATTACCAACACACCTGATTCTCCCTGACCTATGACCTTCACAGCTGTCTGCTCTGCAGTGTGTGTGTGTGTGTGTTCATGGTGATTTTATTCTGATTTGTGTACTGCAGACTTTCACTCTCACACTTGTCCTTCTGCTCATTCTTTTAACGTTTAATGTGAACAAATCATGAAGATCCTGTAAAGAAGAGCCGCTGACGTGCTGTTAATGATAATTCATCACATGTATATAGTGTCTTCTGGGTACTCAAAGCGCTTTAAACCGAAGGAGGGAATCTCCTCAACCACCACCAATGTTCAGCATCCACCTGGATGATGTGATGGCAGCCATATTGCGCCAGAACGCCCGCTACACACCAGCTTATTGGTGGAGAGGAGATGAAGCCAGTTAGTACATATGATGATGGACGGAGGCGAATGGGCACATTTGGGACCTCGGGTTAACGTCTCATCCGAAGGACGAGATCTTTCTCAGACTGATTCACTTTGTGACACTTAATCGTGTGGTTTACAGTGAACGTCTGACCTCAGTTTGGTCCATTTGTGTGATCCGCTGGTGGTGGTGAATGAGCCGATCTCCAGCTGCTGCAGGTGAATGGCCAGGATATGAGGCGCAGGTAAAGTGGCTCGAGCTCTCGTCTGCCGTCCCTCCATCAGACACAGATTATCACTCTTCAGAAACACCTGCAGAGCGTTTACAACCCATCAGAGATCAGCACGAGACTCTATTGTTCCTTGAACAATGTGAATATGGTGGACTTTAGAGTTTATCATTGTTTCAGATTTCCTCCAGAAGTCACCTGCACGGCCCTGAGCTCCTCCAGAACCGCACACACCTTCAGCGGGAGAAACTTCCAGGCCTGAGCATCACACACAAGAGAAGGAATTCTGTCAAACGTATTCAGTAAAGATGAATGTTGTTTTACATTAAACTGATGTGTCATTAACATTTCAGCAGCCGGAGCTGACAGATAACAAACAACAACAGCAAATATAGTTTATAATTCTTTTCTTACCGGTAATTGTCTCACAATCACATTCTCCAGACCTGACAAAATCTGCACGGCTGTGGCGAAGTTTCTCATCTCATAACAAAACTTTCCAACGGCAAGAAATCGAGCGAGCAAAGCAGTCTGAGCCTAGAAGAACAATAAAACACAACAACACACAATGTACACCTGTGGAATAACACATTTTCTGTCTTTTACAATCATTTTCATTCTTTAACGAAATGTGATTCTTCATGATTACAAACAATGTGAGACAGTTTCACATCTCGAGATTCAAGCTGATATGAACCAGGATTACAGCAATGAACTTAAACACACATGACCAGATTTAATTAGAATACAGCATCACCTTGACAGAGTCACAGATGACCAGTTCAGCAGAAACCCAGTTGGAGACGCAGTGTGTGTATGTGAGGAGAGTCTGAAGAGGATCTGCGTTCACAGACACACACCTGACACACAGCACAACACAACACACAGCGGTTATATCCCTCTGGTCACATAAACACAGTTATGCTTCAAACGCTTTGACAGCAGAGATGTTTTTCAACAAAAGACCATTGTGACAGAGCCGAAACTCGCCTGGAAATGTTTCCAGATTTCTCCATCACTCCATGTGCTCTTGACTTCAGAAAATGAACCGGATGACAATCCTGAAATATTTCCTGCATAAATAACAGAACACGAGAGAAAAGTAGGATTAAGTTACACATGACACGGGATTCTCAAATAAAAATAAAAGAAATAATGACACAGGACTCCATCTAGAGTACAATCAAAACATGACAGTGTGAAAGTGACCTCTGCGTTCAACCCATCCAGAGACTAGTGAACACACGCACACCCGGAGCAGTGGGCAGCCATCACTGCGGCGGCCGGGGAGCAAGTGAGGGTAAGATGCCTTACTCAAGGGCAGGGACGGATTACTGACCGGGCCCGTGTCCAGGGGTCCTTGACTACCATGAAACAATGATTTCCCCCTTGTTTTTACCATAAACTTACTTAATTCTTACATCATTTTTCATAAAACAAAAGTAAATATCGTGGGTCACATTTCTTGATAAGTAACTGTACTTTGATTTAAGAATGTTTAGACATTTGTAGTACATGACACCGAGTAAGAATGTCATTTTCCGCGGTGTGGTGTTGACCTGCTCCAGTAAGGTGAGCTGTTGTGCGGTGTCCAGCGCTGCGTGTGCAGTCTGACTGAAGGTCGGCGTCTCGTCTGATCTCATGAACGACACATAACAGGGTCGAGGTAGAGCTGCGGCGATGGAGAACGTCTGATCCGTCTGAGGCTCCGGCACACGTGACACACGCCGATGGAAGATCTGGAAACACCGCACACGTCACCACACACATACACAACTCTCTGGATAATCACAGCGGATGTCCACACACCTGTCGAGCGGCGTCTTCGATGCGTGATTTCCTGCACAGGGAGTTCACGTCCTCGTATTCTGAACGGCTGACGGAGGCGTCGCCCGCACACGACAGCCCACAGACACGCCTCTTCCTGGGTGTGGCCTGGAGCATGGACAGCAAACGTTCTGCTCGACTGTGGACAGGAGCTACCTGAGCACACAACACTGAGATTCATCTCACACGGACTGAGAGTCACCACAGAGTCATTAAGTGTTCATGTTCCATCACCTCAGAGGTCAGAAACCGCTCCAGAGTCTGAAGGAGACCAGAGCTGGAGCTGAAGTCCAGGGACAGAGCGTCTTCAATCCACATGTGTAATAAATCCACAGTCCTCTGATGAACTTTGACACAGTCTGACGTCTGATCTCCTGTCGCTCTGGATATAAATCATCACAAGAATATAATGACATTTACATTCAACTAAATGTACAATAATACACTTGTGTCCATTGCTGTGATCTCTGACAGTATTAATGCTGAATCAGACACACACAAACACACGCACGCACGCACACACAAACAAACAAACACACACAAACACACGCACGCACGCACACACACACACATATACATACAACCACAAACAATCACACACCCACACACAAACACACACACACACAAACTGAATCAGTGTTGATCTAGGTTTGTGACAGTATTCAGACCCCAGCGTGCTGTTATATTTGTCCATGAGAAACTCCAGGAGCTCTTCAGGTGTGCAGAAGTAGCGAAACGTGTAGAAGAACTGTCGGATGTATCCCTGGATGTGAGCTTTCCTGTGAACATCACAACCATGACGCGTCATAAGCGTAACAGAAAGACACAAAACCCCCGTGAGAGATTCACACACCTGGCGTACAGGTAAGCCATCAGACCCGCGGCCGAGGCCGTCACGAGCGGGCAGTGTTTGCCTCGCCGCTGCTCACATACAGAACTCAAAACCGCTGGATCATCAGAGGACTGAAGAGCTGAAGATCCGCAAACAGCCAGAGCCGGCAGGAGAGAGAGAGACAAACCCCACTGATCCACCCATAAAACCTTCAGACACACATTACACCCATCACATCACAGACTCCATCGCCTTCTCGCTTTAGTCAAACACCAACAATGTGGTTAATAAACAAAGGCATTAATAATACAAACAAACACACAAAACAACTAACAGCTGAAGGGTGTTCATGGATTAAACCAAGTGAAGACAAACCTGTAAATGTAGAAAATGAATGCCTAGATGTGTTTAGAGAGAAATTAAGTCTAGACACAAACCTGGAGATATTTCTTGACCGAATGTAGAAACTGAACTTTATCTCTCAGCTCTTCAAACTGCAGCTTGACTTTAGACATCATCAACTTTGTGTCCGAACCTTCTGAAGAAACACAGGCTGAAAACAAACATCACGTCACACAGCACATCATCACATGAGGCTTTACGGACAAACACACCTTTATTTCTCTCCTGGTGAATTAGTTTGTGAAGGAAGTTTCTGGCCTTTCTCAGATTTCTGCTTTCAATAAGCAACTGCTGCTGAAGCTCCTGATAAAAACACAAAGATCTAAACTCTAGATGCTGAAAAGCACTGCGTTCACAGACGGGAACTAGAAATCACCATTGAAAACCCATGCGCGGCGTTTACCAGAAGACTCGAGCTGCTCACGAGCAGATGTGAATGTGTGTTCTGAATATTCTCTGCTGGTATTGACATCTCTGCATCTGTCACTATGGTAACAGAGATTGATGTTTGATGCTTTGAAGTGGACAGCAGAGACTGACTGCACCTCCGGTGTGACACCTCAGGTCATAAAAACACCTTCACACCATCATCAAACAACCACACACACACAACACACACACAGAGACACTCAAACAAACACACACACACAACACACACACACAGACACTCAACACACCACACACACAAACACAGACACACACAGACACACACACACGCATGCATGAAAACACACACACACACAAAACAAATAACACACACAACACACAAAAACAAACACACAAACACGCACGTATGCACACAAACATGCATGCACACACATACTAACACACACACAATCACACACACAGACCGACACACACACACAGACCGACACGCAAACACACAACGCACGCAGGCAAACACACACAGAGACACACGCACACAGATAGACACACACAACGCACGCACGCAGGCACACACACACACACACACACAGAAAACACGCACACACACACACACGCACGCATGAAGTGTGTATGGTCTGTGTCTGTATTTCATAGATTGATGTGTGTGATTTCTATGAACAGTAATGAAGGCTGTACCTGCTCAGCCTCCTCAGACATGTGGCGCCTTTCAGTACAGTTTGCATTAAATAAACATTAAAAACAGGACAAATTACACACAACACACAAACAAACACCTACACACAATTTACCATCAACATTAACAGAAGAGAATGTTATCTATAGTATACTGTAGCGTTTACCATAGAACTTCATCACACTTTATCTAGACAAAGCATAGTAATCATTACTAGAACATTCTACAGTATAGTACAACTTACTACAGTTTACTATAGAACATTCTCAAGTACACTACACTATTTGAATGTACATGAGGTGACTGTATGCATTGTACATGTATGAAGCGTACCTGTGATTTATCCTCCAGAGACGGAGATTCACAGTGACTGCAGAGTTTCTGAGCATAATTCAACACGTCCTGACTGAAGCTGTCCTCTCCGTACAGAGCCAGAGCCCAGGCGGGGTCGTGCGGGGGGTCTCGGGGGTCCACGGAGCCAGAGAGGGTCCGGTCAGAGATCAGAGAGTCAGAATCATCCATGTGTGCTTGTAAACAGTCCGGTGTGAGTCCAGCACCTCCACCTTCCTCCAGCTCGCTTCTGCGCCACAGGGGTTCAGATTCAGGAACCCACTCACCGGCGCCCCCTTCAGGATCTGTGCTGAAGTGCATCTCCAGCAGAGCACAGGACCCCTGCACACTCACCTCTAGAACAGAGAGACGGAGAGTTTCACAATACCTTTAGTCCTTTGGTGCTTTTTTGTGTCCTTTTGGTGCCCCATACACAGTGTCCCAGTTAAAAACACATCAAACATGACATTACTGATATCGTGTTCTACCTTTGCTGTCGTACAGGGGGGCCTGTGACATCACTTCCTGTGTGTCTTCCCTCCTGATGCCAAACACGGTTTCGTCTGGCTCACCTTCCTGGACGGATCTCCTGCTCGTTTTGATCTCCTGCTGGTTTTCTTCTGGTGCTGATGGTGGAGATGAAGACCGAGGCGAACGCTGGTGACATCCCTCACTGGAAAAACACTGGAGTGACACTGATGCTCTTTCCACAGCATCTGAAGAAGACTGATGATTAGAACCACTGAGAGGGAGAGAGAGAGAGAGAGAGAGAGAGAGAGAGAGAGAGAGTGAGAGAGAGAGCTTGATTATCTGAGAGAGTGCCGAGAGAGAGAGAGAGAGAGAGAGTGACAAACCAATGAACGCAATATAACCCAAAGATTCTCTAAATACACAAAATGACCAGATTTTATATTTTATTATTAGTTCTCTTATTTTAGTTTTACATTCTTATATTTGTACATTATTCTTCAATATAATAGACAATTGATTTATTCGTTTAAAAGATGCATTTATCTAAAGTGACTTACAAAGGAGAGAACATTTAACATAATGATAATAAGCTGAACACTAAGTGTAAGTGTAATAAAGTATAATAGAAGTAAATGTTAAATTGAGTTTCATTTTCTTATCCCATGAGAGAATTGAACATAATTGACTGATAATTATTGCTTAAAACAAGAACTAATATATGACATACTGTGAAACTAGATCGACATAAATTTTGTTGTATGAGATGATGAAGTCAGTTATTATTATCATCATTATTTTCATGATCTTTTATTAATGTGTAGATACAGAAGGAACAAACGGACTAACAGAAACTATATGATGAAGCGATCTAGTAAATACAGAGTTTCTCAAAATCCCTTACCAGAACCCTCTCGATGGTTCCCTCACACATGAACAGACATGAGCTCAGATCTCATTCTTCTTTAGACTTGAGTATAGTTCCTCGCAGTACCTGCACTGCAGTTTATCTGCCGCATCATCTCACAGAGACGGCTCTGACAGCATGTGACCCGTCAGGACAAAGACCCGATTGTGTCTCACAACAACACACAATAACAACACCTCGCATCGCTCAAGTTCATGTGATGCCCTATGACCCGGAGTCCCAGAGGAGTCGTGTGTGTGAGAGTGTCTGTGTGTGTGTTGAGAAGATGTCATGTGACTTAAATTATTTAAAGCTATAGGCTGTCTTACAAACAGCAAACAAATGTGAATATTGTGTCTTCTATACTGATGTGTGAGTTTGGACTGAATAACCGTCTGGTGTCTGATAAATCCAGCATCACTCTATAAGGAACACTTCAGCCAAAAATAAACATTCTGTCATCATTTACTCTCCCTCGAGTTGTTCCAAATCTGTATACATTTCTTTGTATAGTTGAACACAGAGAAAGATGTTTAGACGAATGCTTATAACCAAACAGTTCTTGGACCCCATTGACTACCATAGTAGGAAAAATGACAATGCAGCAGCACTCAGAACACCTTAGCAACACCCTAGCAACCGAACAGCACAAGTGAATCACTGTAGAAACGTCATAACAGCATCACTCAGAACACCTTAGCAACACCCTAGCAACTGAGCATCTGCACAGACGATCACAACTGATATTCTTCACAAAATATCGAAACCCAGTTATGTCTGGAGTTTTCCTGAAGTCTGTGTTTCAGATGTGAATAAGGTGAAATAATGAGATGCGTTGATGATACTCACAGATGACGAATGAGACGATATAACACACACAACAGCTCCGGATCCCACAACACATCTCTGAACTTCTCATTTACTGCTCCACAAAACCTCTCGAACTGAAGGTTCTTCAAAGAACAAATGTAGTCGGCTAGAAAGACACCAGAAATCACACGACTGGTGTTTGAAAGTTTCTGCGAATAAACCTGAGTGTGGCATTCATCTGAGTGTTTAAAGAAGTGAGGTTTGAACGGCTTACCCACGGCCAGATCTTCAGATCCATTCTCCACATGTCCATCAAAGATAAACCGATGTCTGAGTAGATGAGTGATCTGTTGTATACACGAGTGTCTCTGAGAGGTCACAGATTGAGTTTCAGGATGAACTTTAACATTTCTTCTTTCAGGAGACACTGAAGATTCCCTGTTAATATCACTTTTATTCCTCATATCGTCATCTGATTTCTTCATGAATCGCCCTCCACTTAAGGATTCCTGGCCTGTGATTGGCTGAAGAACAGCGATGTGAACAGGAAGCAGTGTTAGATGTCCCGTCAGAGGGTCCTGCTGTAACAGGAAGTTGTTACAAATCCCACGAACACACGTCAGAGTGGATGAATCCGGCTGGACGTCAGACGTTTGAGGAGTCGCTGGAGAATTCTGAAGAGTTTTACTGTTGGATGAGGAGAAATCTCCATCACGTCCATCATCCACAACATCTCTCTCCTCACGTTGTTCTGGCAGAATATTCTCCATCCTTAACAGATGAAAGAAAAAAAAAACACAGATGAAAACTGCTTTTAAACCAGGCGTCCGGTCATGTCCAATGACCCCATTGGCTCCATAGGCCTATAATGTAAAACAGACGCTAGCAGCTTCAAGTGTGAACACGGCCTGGTTGTCTTTTTAGGCACAACTCATGGATTCTGAGCGTTCTCTACACATGCAAACAGCAGTTATGAAGCAACATCAATGAAGATCATGCTCATGAGATTTAGTTTCTGGAGCAGACCTGCTGTCACGAGTCACAGAGTCAGTCAGTCGCTCTGTGAAGACGAAGCGCTCAGATTGATGATCAGTTTCGAGGGTGTTTGGGGTCAGAACTATGGGACTGAAGTGTGTGGCAGGAGATGTGAAGGCCTCTGGCAGTGTGATGTTATGATGAGGAACAGGACCAGTTACAGGAGCCATCCGGCCTTCACTGACCAATGAGACAAAACCTGCCAGAAACACAACAACACAACACAAACACGTCAATAACAAACAAAGACTTCACCTAATGATGAGAGTTTGTGTTTTACTCTCACCTGTCTGATCTTCTCCCAAGTGTGGATCAGATGTGTTTTCAGCACACTCAGGAGAAGATGTTTGATCTCTACACCCAACCAACGCCTTCAAGGAAAACACAAACCTGCTGACAGCTCTTCATGCATTGACACACATCACTGACACAACGGCCATCAAATCAAACATTCCTCATGATGATCTGATGGGGTCTGGCTCACGACTTTCTCTTTTGTAGCTCATGAGATCTGATGAGTTATCAGATGGGTCTCATTAAAGAATCAACACTGCAAATAATGACTTTCTTTCTTAGTATGTTTGTCTTGTTTGCCAGTACAAATGTCTAAAGATTCTTGAATCAAGATGCACTTTCTTGATGAGCAAAATGACCTCAGAATATAAGTCTTGTTTTTAGACAAACAAATATAATTTCTGCGAATTTGTGCTTAAAACAAGCTAAACAAATCTGTCACTGGGGTACGAAAAATCATCTTGAATTGAGTGACAAAGGAAAATGTCAACATTCATTTGAGATTATTTTTCTTACCCCATTGGCAGATTTGTTGCTTGTTTTAAAAACAAGACTTATTTATTTTCTGAGGTCATTTTGCTCATCAAGAAAATGTTAAATCTTGATTCAAGAATTTTTAGACATTTGTACTGGAAAACAAGACAGACATGCTAGGTAAGAAAGTATTTTTTTGCAGTGAACTTAACACTGTGTCCACACCGGATGCGGTGCGATGCGACAAGAGACAATAAACACATTAAATTTAACATTTTGTCCACACGGGACGTTGCAGGGTGCGACAATCCCATCCGAACAAGCCGTGTGTCGCGCCGCGTCCGGTATAGACACAGTGTTAGTCTCAGATGTCGGTTCTAAATTTTCTCAAGAGAAGCAAACGAGACTGAAATTGTTAAAAAAATGATGAAGAGTATGGAGGTGTAAAATTAGTATAGAAATAATCTGGGATTTGAGTGAATGTGATGAGAAATGTTGGAGTTGATATCGAGATCTTCAGTCATATTGACTTTTGATTGCAGACGAGACGAATCTGAGCTCAGTTTGACACATTGTTGACGTCTCTTCTCAAACTCTCATGACAGACACACTTGTGTGATTTATGACTGTCAGGAGAAATATCTGAGACACACATGAGACTTTAGCCAAACATTTCCATTTGCCCTTGATCTGACCTCATTGATGTGTCGGAGACATAAATGAGATTTTAAAGAGGTGACATCTGTGATCTTTCTTTCTTCAGCAATGATGTCAGGTGTGTTTGTCAGACTCTGTCCATCAGCGTGTCTTCAGATCTGTCTCTTCAGGGATGCTGTGATGTACCTGCTGTAATCTGCGGATGAGCTCCGTCCACACCATCTCTGCATCCGTTCCCTGACGGGCGAGGTAGTCACGGCAACACTGAAACACATGACACGACATCAGTCAACAGAGCGGATGTGCAAACTATTCCTGATGAATGAAGGATGGCGTTTAAAGACAAGCACCTTTTTCACGGTTTCAATGGACGGTCGTTCCACCGGAGTTTTTCTGGCCATCTCCAGCAGAAGTCTCTTGAGTTTCCTCGGCATGGCCAGCTTTTGATTCGGAGACAGGTGAAACTTTGCTGTGGTCCAGAGGATGGCTGCCACCCCGTACACGCACGCCTGAAGATGAGCCACAACTTACAATTCTACAAAACACACATTAATAGGAATCAATCGCGAGCGACACCACAAAGACAAACCTTTTCTGTCACAATTCCGTGTGCTTGAAATTCAGGAGCCATGAAAAACACGTCACAGGAGGCTGTGAAGACGACAGGCGCAAGACAATGAAATGACAATATTAATACACAAAACTCACACATATTCCACAACAGCTACTGATCTGTTGCTATGGTAACCAGGTGTCCTGTGATGCGTACCTGTGTTTTTAGGTCTCATGAACAGCATCTCTCCTTCACGAGTCACATACACAGAGTCCAGGCACAGGTAATCTTATAACATACACCAGAGAATATATTAACAAACAAACAAACACATCATTAATCAATCACTTTGGTTAAAATTCATTTAAAAGGATAAAGAAATAGGTGAAGAGTTTATTTCCAAAATGAGATCAAAATCAGTTTTTTTATTGTGCGTTCCAATTAATATCAATCAAAGTGCAGTTGGTGTGTTAAGCCATTATAACTCACAAAATACAGCCAACTAACACAATTAAACACATGATTTCTGAAATGTCTTTTTGAAAGAAACTCTTCATTTCTACAGTAAACAGTCACAGTTTAAAGTGGAACTGAAATGCTACTAGATAAACCTAATAAGCAGAGACGGGTGGTGGTGATGATGTAGATGGGGTCACCTGGCAGGTCGGTGTAGGTCTGAAGTGTTGTGAGACACATGTGGCATAAAGCCCAGAGCTCATTCACAGAGAACGGCTGAGAAGACTGTGAGAGAACATCTCGCAATGACATCCACTGAGAGACACACACACCCATATGACACACAAGAGACACACAACTTCTGTTGGCATTGTCTTCTACTAGAATGTTTTCATTACAAATCGCATTCAAGGGACAGTTCACCGTGAGCTCAACGTGAGATGTGTTGTATAACATCTGATCCCTGTTTTCAAGTGTTTTACCTCGTTCTGAAACTCTTCATTGAGACACATCACACTTCTGCTCATGTGGTTGGAGCCAGCGCGCCGTTCTGCGTCCTCACGGGTTTCCTCGTCTACAGCGTCTCTCTGACGGGTCTGCTGTGTGTCGGGTGGTTCAGGTGTGAGGTCTGCTGTCTCTGAAGTCTTAACCTCTTTCTTCAGTGCGACCCGATGCAGTCTGCCGTTCCAGCCCGTCGCTGCGCTCTCCTCCTCTGTGATGTCCGAGAGATCGGCCGTCATCATGCTGATGGGTGCGTGCGGAGGCGGAGAGAACGCCGGGGGGTTGTTGGAGTCCGGGACGGAGCAGGAGCGGTTGAGGGCTCTCCTCGCTCTCCCTGACCTCCTCCCCTGACTCCTCCTGTGGACCGGCGAGCTGTTCTGAGACCTGCTGTCTGATGAACCTCCAGACCACGGAGAGCCGTTAGAGATCAGAGCTCTGCGTCTCACCGCCAGCTCTTCTCCATCACACGAATCCGACGAGAAGTTTCTGATCATCACACCGTCGGCGCTAGGATTCTCCACAGAGTTTGATCTGGAGCTTTTTATGTTCCACAAACTGCTGACCGGATGTCTCCCATCCGTCTGTCAACGGGCAGAGAGACAGAAGTGTTTGTTACACACACGACACATGCTGCGAAACACAACACAATCCATCAACACAGAGACCTTGAAGGGCGGCGACCGACTCTATGGACAGAACCCTTCGGCCGATGGCAGAGAGACTCCGACAGACGGATGCGGGCGAGACGTGACCGAGCACAACCTGCGCCTGTGACATCACATCCTGTCCAAACAACACAATAACAAGATATCATCATTTCATGCATTTATAAAGAAAGATGAAGGAAGCATTGGTCTGAGTTCACCCCCCGTCAGTCCAACGTGATTTCTTTTAGTGATTATTCACACTCATGGGAGACAGCGGCAGGTAAATATCATGAAATCTGTCTGTCAGCGTCTATCACACTATCTGAGGCTCACAGATGATAGAAAACATTATACACTGATCAATAAGGAAAGTGTTTCTGTACAGTGCACTAGCTACGAATAACCACCAGGCGGTGCTCAAGGGCACTCACTATTTTAAGAGACATTGTTTTGTCTCAAAATGCATGTGATATTTTTGTAAAACGCCTCAAATGTCCTCATTTAACTAAGGCCTAGTCCTGACTTAATCCATAATCCCTGTCTGGGAAACCGCTCCTGAAAATATTAAGAATACAGAACTGGACCGAGAGATCAATCCAGTCTCACACTCCAGACAGTTTCTGTACACATAAAAGTTTTATTTTCCCTTTCAACTTTTGCCACTTTATTTTCTTTTGATTGAATTAGAAGAATAAATCAAAACCTGACAGAGACCTGCAGACGTGGTCTGTCCTCAGGTTTCTCCATCTGCATCTGTTTCAGCAGACGTGTGCTCTCTGGACTCAACTCAGGCTCAACATCAGTGATGTAAGTCAACGCTGCTGAGAGGGAGGAGCCTAATGAGAACACGTGACCCTGACAGAGAGAGAGAGAGACTTTAATTGGTCACTGAACATGAATACATTGTGTCATCAATTACTTCATCAGTTAGTGGTCTCTACAATAAATCAACACTTGTGCTTTTCATTGCGGTGTTTAAATATATAAACACTGCGGCTCACCTCGAACGTGTTTCCAGTCTTATCAAACTCTGGAGGAATGAAACAGCCATCAGGATCATCTGAAGATAAAATGAAAGCTGATTTGACAGCAGTTCTCGTGTACGTGTCAGAGATGTCTCAGGACAGAAGAAGCTGTGCCGCAGTCTGGCTGTTTATCTAGGGCACGGAGAGGATTCACGTCTCCTCCAGACTCTTCTGCAGAGTTTGGCTCTGTTAAATGGGTCAGACTTTCTTCTTCTGAATCTGTCAGAGGACCCTCAGGGTGACGCCAGCGGCAGAAGCCCTCACACGTGCACTGACCCTTCACATCAATTCAACGGTTTGAGAATTACAAAAGAATTCTCAAAGTTTTTTGCTAGAAGGCCCCCTGTGTGTAGGGTGCATTTGCTTGGCAGCCCCCCAAATAAAGACTTAGGATTTTAATTCAACCAAAGACACATTCAGTTATACATTGCTGGAACATCAATTCTTTTGGATGGGCTGATTTTCTGTGGTTTGATTGCATAAAATGTATCATAAAATTGATATATTTTATAAAACGCCACAAAATCTGCGGCCCCCTGGATCCATCTTGGGCCCCCAGTTTGAGAGCCACTGATTTAGACAGAAGCAGGAGTGTCCAAACCTCAAGATATTCTATACATAACACACCGGACCCTCTCTGAAATCTCAAACTTGGCCTATTGTATCAGTTTAGTTTCAGATGGTTCTCCTGAAACTGCAGTGAGACTAAATGAAGGGCAAATTTCAACTGCTATTAGAGTATTAATGATAATATAAAACCTATTTTTACTATGTTTATTTTCCTAGTTGTGCAAGCACTGTGGAGCTTGTGGAGATGCAGGAGTCGTGTCAGAGGAGAACCGGTTCTCCCGAGGGGTTTTTATCACTTTAAAATGTAACATTCTGCTTAATTGATTTATTATTACATATAGAAATGTATATTATACTGTATATTTGACCTTTGTTCCTCTCTCCTTTATCTTAAACGTGTGCTTCTCTGTGATAACCACTGTATGTGTGTGTATGTGTGTGTGTTGTGTTGTGTTTTATGCATGTGGGTGTGTATGAACCTGTGTGTGTCTATATTCTGTGTGTGTTCACTGAAATGTTTTAGCACTATTTAAATACAGCTGAGTTGAGCAATAAGTCCTAAATCAGAAGATCAAAAATCTCAAGATGAGCATTTCTCATGAAGTTTTCTCTCAACCCAGAGTGTCATTGCTCAGAAGTTTTCTTTTCAGAGCTCAGGAGACTTAAAGGAGTTCTTAGTTGTGTTTCATTGAGGTCTCAGATGATTCTCATAAAATTGCTCTGAAGAAATGAAAAGAGAAGGAAATGAGATTGTGATTGTTGACGCACGTGAAGAGTCTGGAGGTGTAAATGAATGTAGATCGTAGAGATCAAGTCATCTGGATTTGAGTAAATGTGATGAGAAATGTTTGAGTTGATATTGAGATCTTCAGCCATATTGACTTTTGATTGACAGACGAGACGAATCTGAGCTCAGTTTGACACATTGTTGACGTCTCTTCTCAAACTCTCATGACAGACACACTTGTGTGATTTATGACTGCAGATACACATGAGATTTAAGCAGAAGTCTCCATTTGCTCTCTATTAAACCTCACTGATGTCTGGGAGAAATAACAGAGATATTAAAGAGATCTCAGTGATATTTCTTTCTTATCAGTCGGGTGTGTGTTAAAAGACAGGAACTGACATTATTAAGATTTTTTCTGTGTCCCTGATGTCAAATGTTTCATGGATTCTTGAAGACATGACGTTGTTTTTAAAACAGATTGGAGGTGAGTGAAGGTGATCTTTGAAGAGCTGAAGGCAAGCGGTGACTCACCGTTCATCTGTTCCATGAAACACACGTTGCCGTGAGCGTTGAAGGCCAGCGTGTCGGGTGTTATACAGAGCGTGTGATAGAGCGGAGAGAGAGAGATGCTCTGTAGAGAACACACACACTCCACACACACCGCCCACAACTCCTGCTCCGTCAGACCATCATCTCTGAGACACAGAATATCTGCCAGAGAAACATTCTCCTGAGAGCAAACACAGCAGGATTAAACTCATTCACATGTACACCGACGTCTGAGAGGATTTCACAAGCTCTTACTTGATGGCTGCGTCCCAATTCGGGGGCTGCGTTCTTTGAAGGGTGCATTTAAGAGCGATTGCGTCACAGCAGCGCGACTGAAGGCTCAAAGGTTGCTTCAAATGCAGCCCCAAAATGCGACCTTATTTCCGCGGGTTTTTAAGGATGGAACCAATGTATCCTTCACAGCCTCGGCTATCCCGAGATTCATTGCGCGCCTGTCACGGCTTAAACATTTTCAATAATCCTTCAAAACATTAGTTAAATAAAAGCAAAAACGATTCAACGTTTTTAAGAAACGTTAAACTTAAGGTCGCAGTAAATCTTCGACCTTAGAAGGTGGCAGCCCCCGAATTGGGACACAGCTGATAAACTCCTTGACGTCTCATT
This sequence comes from Triplophysa siluroides, assembly GCA_006030095.1. Classification (NCBI taxonomy): domain Eukaryota; kingdom Metazoa; phylum Chordata; class Actinopteri; order Cypriniformes; family Nemacheilidae; genus Triplophysa; species Triplophysa siluroides. Next base: position 16,798 of record VCII01000437.1, read on the forward strand.
TGTAAGTGGCTTCAGATAAAAGTAAATGTAATGTGTTTATTCATGTCTTCTTTTTCTTTACTGACATCATGACTGTTAAGCACCAAACCTGATGTTTTCATGTTTGATCTGAGAGTCTTGTGTGATTCAATGGAAGAAATGACATCTATTAGGTTATAACAGATGCATGTCATTAATGTGCTTACTGACCTAAACAATGCTGTAGAATCAGACAGACTTTCTCTTTTTATTTGATGTCATACCTTCTGTTTACACTCTTCATTTATGTTCATGTATGTTTTGCATATTTAAGCAGCTAGACAGTGTTTCGTTGTTTTTAAGACAACGGCAAAGATCTGTTGCATCTGCTCTGTTACATGCATCTAATTCATCTTATTTTCAGTGTCATTTCAGACATTTGCACCCCACACATATACAAACACACACTGTGCACACGGTCTATATACATATGTGTTATTTCTGTGTCAATATTACAAAATATTGAATAGATGATGTGTGTATTCATCTGGGTCACTGCAATAAAACATTTCATGAGTCATATCAACGAGGAAACTGATCCCTGATCAGATCAGAAAAGTCCAGTAAACATCCAAATGTTCTTATGTCAAAAGACTTAATTGATGAAGGTCATTTGTGCTGAGAATAAACCACAGCTTGAGCTGATCAAAACTATGTGTAACCAGACAAACTCTGTAAACACAACACAGACATATCAAGCACACTTGTATTCATAGAGAGACATTATAATTGATTTATGGTGTAAAGTGTAATCGCATGCAGCTGTGAGAGGAGGGGATGTAAATAGACAAACTCCCCTGAGAACAGAGCAGGGGCGCACGCGCACGCGCACGCGCACGCACTGCCCTAGATACACTAGTGCCTGAACCTCTGCTTGTCTGGAGTTATTCAACACCTACTGCATGTGTTCCCTATGTGGTTAAAACTCAGTGACATCGCACAGGTCTCCGATCAGTGACAAACACCAAACAATATGACAACAGTGTAAAATAAACATACAAAAGAAAAGAAAAGAAAGAAACAGTTTCTCTTATGTTTGCCAGTAACTTGACATTTCGTGCTGACAAACACCTGCTATGTGTCCTCTCACAGTAAAGTACTGTGGTTTACTATAGTACACTGTCACGCGCTTCTGATATTTACACTGTACTCCAGATTTCTCAGACACGCGTTTAGAAAGTTACACGTGACAGCAGCAGTAACTTACAGCACTTCAGCTACTTTTAAAATCAAACTGTTATATAACATCATGTGTGATATTGTCATTTCTCCCGGAGCCGCCCTATCAGTCAGCTGTCAATCAATCAATCAATCAATCAATCAATCATGAATGTCACCTCATCTTCGAGAAGTGGAGGGAGACGCTTTTCTTGTTCTCCTCGTCAGAATCTTCATCCTCATCGTCATCCTGCAGGTGAAGCGCTGCGCTCCCGAACGTTCCCATGATGCTTCAGGATCAAATTCCAGAACAGATGAAGCGTCCGATTCTCTCGGTAACGCCACGCGATGAGACGTCGGCTGTGAGATCGGTCTCCGTCTGATGCGCACTGCGGAGAACGCGCGCGCTCCGGTCCGATTCGCTCGATGGCAACGGGGCAGTTTGCAAACTCTGCTGTCATGGCAACGACCCTCTCCCGCACGCCTCCACGCGGCAGTGCGTTACGCATGCAGTCACGTGATGCTCTCGTGGTGACTCACTTTAACAGGACAGGTGTCTCGCTCTGTTGAATTGACATTTGGGTTGAATCAGCATTAAATAGAGCTTCTCACCCAACACCAGAATGATTCAGCGCGCGCCCAGATGCGTCATCATCATCCTATAGGCTACTGACCTTCACATAACAAGAGCACATGAATAATGTAGCCTATGAATAATCCATCATTGACTGCTGCATGGGGATGATGACGGGTTCTGCTCATCTGTGGTCACAGTGCGATGATTCAGATTGCGTTAAGAAATACTGCACACGATTGAAAGTAAAATGTAAAGGATTTTTTGAGCTCAGAATGTAAATAATGTGTTGTAATAAATGTAGCCACTAGATGGCGATATATCACTGATCAGAAACATCTTATAAAACACAGATTCATACTCTCAGATACACGTTCAGAAATTCGTGAATTAATTAGGCGAAATAATTGCTGTCTCTTTCAGTGTCATTCACACTGAATCACATCAGCTGGTATTGTCTTATCCTTTTTTCCACCAGATCCCAAACCAGGGAATCAAAGATCTCATTTTTTTCCTTTCTAGAAGAGTCAAGAAGTCAAGAACAAGAAGAGTGTGGGGTGGGGGTTCTTATATCTTATTGATTGACAAACTGTAAATTATCATTTGAGACAGCCCTTTGCTATGAACAATACAATTCTGATCAAATTCATTCTAGATGCCAGTAGTAAGCATCTTTCTTTTCAATGTGCCCTATTTATTATCATTTATTAACGTCCACACAATTGTGTGTGACCTGTGTATTCCCAGTGCTTCTGTCAAAACATTCACAATGATTGAGTCATCCATTCATTTGTTCATTTGTAAGTTGAGCCTTTCTTCACAAACAGCTCATTATGACTTGAAACGTGAAAACTGCAGAGCGCACCGCGCAGCGACGCGCGTCATGTCTACCGCTCGCAAATAGGAAACACGGGCGCGCGCAGACACGGATTTCTGCGCGCACGCGGTTAATGTGCGACTGCAAATTGGGTTAATACGTTGCATATATATCACGCGATTATCAAAAAGGTATATTACTTAAACTTGAGATTTATACTGGGGCATGACGGAGTGCCGCTCCATAACACCCGAAGAGCCGCACACTGGCGGGCAGCAGGACACTCCGCCGCGGCCCAATCTAACATCTTCACACGGTGTCAAATCATAAACGGACAGAATATTTGTTGACAGTCTTCACACGTCCAGCTTAATGAGCTTCTCTTCACCTGCACAGTGACACTTTACTATATGACAGTCCCTGTGTTCATGATCTCAGGTGGATAACAAACATGTTCACTTTACATATGTCATAAAAGCCTCGGAAAAGTCTCTTTACTGTATATAACACAAATTAAGCAGATATAAGAGCATTATAAACCCTTCGGTGAACTGACCTGTGCTCCACACAGAGAAACCCAACAGACACAATCACCTGAAAAACACATGAATGAATTAACATCACCTGAGCATAAATGTAATAGTACCAAAAGGTTATATGTGCAGTTTTATTTTACATATATTTAACGCAAGGGTTTGTAATTCTTGCCAAACGGTTACATCATCGTGTGGAATAATGTTTAATGTCAGGGTTAAGCCTATTTTTAATGACTTTTCGAGGCCTGTAAATCAATATATAATACTTTTTACAGATAATATCGTGTATGATAAATGAACAATTGGGTTTAAAACAACCAATATTATTAATATCTTTTACACATTCTCTCTTAATTCAGTGCGTGTCTGTCTATCCGCGTGAAGGTTTTTGTTGCGCATGAATCCTTCCTCTTGATGTTCAACGCTCGGATCAATATTGAATATATTCAGGGATCTGAAGTCTGCCAAACACAGCGAGATTAGAGAACTGCATTTGTGCTGAATGTTTTTAATTTTCCTGTGCTTTGGCAATGTAAAATTTGTTGTATCATGCCTAATAAAGCTTTGAATCTCGATTTGAGTCTGGTGCACAAGATACAGACATAAATCAATACAAATCACACTGAGCTGATAGCAACATTACCATGATCTCCACAGAGACTCGCACGCACGCACGCGCACACACACACACACACGCACACACACACACACACACGCACGCACACACACACACACACAAACGGCTGCTGAACTCTCTGCTGGAAAAATACATTTATTTATGGTGAAGTAGAGAATGGTGCATGTTGTCATCACTGGCTTCTGCTGCATCACACACATCACCCACAGACTGTGTACAGTGTACTGAATAAACACCCACCCACTCAAGCTCACTGATGTGTATTATAGTGTCTTAAAGGGACAGTCACACATTTAAAAAATAAGAATTCATCATTAACACGAGTTGAATTAGACACCTGCGTGGAATTGTGATTTATAAGCATATATATATATATTACAGAATCTTCCCATTAAAAATAAACTCCCTTTCTCACAAGTGAATCCTAACAGACTTTAGAACAGAACCGGATGGGTTATAAACTCTATACTCACCCACATCACATTCTACAGTTACAGAGCATCTCCTCTTCTCTGTCATAACGACTGAATCAGCTTGATGGTTTTTGTAAAAGTGTGTCATGAAGACAAAATAAAGAACTGGGAGTTATCCAGAAGTGAGTCATAATTGTTTCATCCTCCAGCAATGACAACAAACCTCACAGTGTAAATCCAGAGATACGGACAAATGCATTAAAACAAACATAAAACACTTCAACTCAGATACTGAGCATTAAACTGGCTTCATCAAAACCTCCCATCTTCAATATCTCTTCGATTAAATATCTTCAGACGTTATTATTCATCTTAATCTGTGGTGCATGAGAACACATCCTGAACAAACAGCTGATGGGCGTCACCGTTAATATGATCCAAAAACACACGTCACATCTCATCAGAACGAGACACTCAAGAGAAATGATGACAATCAAGTCTTATTTCTGTCCACCTCCGCTTTCACTTTCTTCTTCTCACCAGAGGAAACGTTTCCATGTGATTTTACTGAAAATGAAACTGAGAAACTCTCTTAAAAATAAAGACGCTGAAACGATTTCTTCTCAGTGATGCTATAGAAGAACAAGGAAGCATTTCTCTTCCATTTTTAAGGTCTGTTAAACTTTTATCCACTACAAGAAACCTGTTGTGTGACACAACCATAAAGTCAAAAACACCTTTCAGGATCCTTTAGTTTTAAGAGTGAAAGCTACAGATGAATCTCACAAAACACACACTGGTCACATTTACCCCCAAATCAAAGAACTTGTTTTATTATGGTCTGTTTTCGAAGGACCATAGAGATTCTTTGCTTTGTGACATTTTAGTGATCAGTATTTAATAAATACCAAAATGTAATGCGATACGGTTTTATACTTTTTAATGACCTCAGAGTAAAACAAATTACACTGTGAGTGTTTAAACTTCAAGACACAATGCAAAAAAGTCCTTTTCTCCTGGCTAAATACAGTTTATTTTCATATGTTCTTTCATTGTGGGGTGAAATGTGAGACAGACATTTTGTGAAATTCAGTACTGTGATATTATTTGAAATAGATGAAATGTTAAGTGGTGTGGTCACAGTCCGTTGTTTTATTGAGCGAGGACTAGTTCTTCTGGATCAGTATGTGATGTCAAACAGATCTGTCTCTCATCACATTATTCTCGTGTTGTCCTGCTAGTATCAGTGAACACGAGGATGAGGATGATTGTCCATACAGTAGAAACAACACACATCTGTAACAGAACGACTAGAGAGACGCCGCGGCTCTGTTCTGACAATCTAGTGAGCTGCCTCGCTGTCTACCGCCTCAACAAGCAAAACATCATCAAAGAAACGGCCCAAGGAAGACTCCATTGAGGCATTTCAATCCCACGCTGTGGTATAAGTGAACGTGCACTTTCATAACCGTGATAAAAACTTAAGGGAGATCGTGCTCAGACCATTTCAAATGTTTAGATCTATGCTGAAAGCTCATTTATTATCTGGTGCTTTAACTTCAATTAGCTTTATTGTTTGTGTCCTTTGTTCTGATTTGTATTTGTTTGGTTTTGGTTCTATTCCTGTTCTCATTTTATGTCATTTGCTTGTACAGCACTTTGGACAAGCCCGGTTGTATAACACAGGCGCTAAAACAAACAAACAAACAAACAATGTGCAATATTGAATAGAAATAAATATTTCATTAATTCGGAATTTAATGGTTTCAAATAAAAATGGAGTAAAGTAAAATGGTGTCATAAGGAGTTACTTCATAAGTCATGTTCCTCTCTTATTTGGGAATCAATGAAGGAATGTTGGCAGCTTGCTAGATTTCCGACAGCAGCAGGACTTTTACGTGTGTGTAACTAAGTTTTGGCGAGCCGGTTTCACAGCATATATGAAGTTCAGCCACGGACGTGTAAGATTGCTGGTGAAGTTTCCTTTCACTATGTAGAAATGATTTGTGGGAGCGTGAAATACGCCTATAAAAATAAATATATGGCAAAATCCTTTGAAATACTTATTTTCAGCACATAAACATGAGTGCATACACACAACCTTCACAAAGACACACACACGCTGTGACAATGTTTGTTAACGGCAATGATACGTGTACAAACACACCAGCCGTGTGCACACTGAAGTTCACCACTGAAATAAATCTCCATGATTCTGATCTCATGACAGCTGACACATCACCATAGCAACCACAGTTGCCATACGTAACCCAGTGTGCACGTGGCCAGTGAGCGTGTGCTCAAACTGTCTCAGGATCGTGTACATCGCAGAGCTCATGAAATGTTGTGACGGTGCTAAAAATCGCTTGAAAAGTTCCATTTTGAATTCCTAGAGTCATTGCAGTGAACTACACGGTAGTTTCATTTCTCCAGGGTCCGGTGCGTATATTCCCGGTGGTGTCAGCGGGGTAGAGAAGTCCCTCGTGCGCTCCTCCCTTCAGGATGCCGTTCTGGTTGGGCAGATTCTGAGGGAAGGATTGTCTGCGAGGATGCAGTTCTATGCGGGCCGTCGCTGCATCATCCTCCGCCATCTTCCCGCAGCTGCAGAGGAAGGCGCCGGTCTCGGCCTGGCAAAGGGCCGGACCCAGAAGCTCGTCTTTGGCGCAGCAGACGTGGTGATGGCACAGGGCGGCGTGGCAAACGGGAGCCTCGCGGTGGCAAACCCGGTGCCCTTCGTGCACCAGATGGCAGGGCTCGTGCGGGCTGTTGGTGCGGGAGCTGCGAGCGCTGCCTCCGTCCGTGCCGGCGGGGATACGGAAGGACAACTCCCTGCCCTGGTGTCTGGCTTTAGTCCTGGGCGGCTTCAGACAGCGATGGAGGTGCAGGGCATGCCGGTATCCCTCTGGGTCGGCGTGAAGCAGCACGTGTGCCGTGGCTTCGTCCTCCAGCAGCTGTTGCGTGTGCAGGGCGGCACAGCACGGAGAGACCGGCGTCAGGCAGGTGACGTGATTCGGTCCGCTCTGCTTACAGAGTCCGGCGGCACCGCGGCACCGCGAGCGGCTCAAAATGGATTTCCCCGGACACGCTGAATCCGGACAGCAGTGACTGTGGGCGTCACCGTTAACGTTGACTTTGGGTCGTCCGAGGGCGTGTCCGTGACCCTGGCAAGCCTTGGGTCGTCTCCCGGGGCAACAGGCGCACCAGCAGTGCCACACGTCGTCGCGTTTGGCGCAGTGGTGGATGAGAACGAATAAGCCGAGCGTGACTGAAAACGCCCCGTACAGACAGCTGAAGATCATATCCAGAAAGTGACCCTGCGATATGGCCAGAGCGCCGAACGTCCACGTGGCCGTGAACAGAAAGAGCGTGAAGGCGGCGCTCCGCAGCTGGGCTTTGAAGGAGTGCTCATTGGCTAACAGCGAGGGGTTAATGAGTCCGGGACAGCCTCCGTGACAGCGCCCGCCATCATCTACCGGGGTGTCCGGCTCCCCCTGGTGGTGACAGTGTGGAACGTCGGCCAATCGCTGCTGTTCCTCAGTAACGGCCTTCAGCTCGTACTTTCTCTCGGGGTGTTTGTGAAGCTGGATGAAGGTGCAGAGGAAATAAAGGCAGATCACCAGGACGATGAAGGCGACGGGGCCGTAGAACGCACCCAGACTGGGCTCCCACGCCATCCAACAACTGCAACCAACAAAAACACAACTTTTTCAATCAAAAACAGTTAAAAACAAAAATCACTTTAAAATCTTTTTTAAATGTAACAATGTTGGGATGCTTTTAACTTCTTTTGATGCTTTGAAAACTTCACAAAAGCAGTGTTTTGATGACACCCAAAGATCTCTTAGAATAAGAGAATAAATGTCCTGTTAAAGTGTATTTTACGTTAGCTCTCATCACGCGATTGATGTGGTGATATTCAGTGTGTGTAAAGAGAAGATGATGTTTCTTACAATGGTGTCTGCTCTCCGCTGCCGTAGTTCTCAATGCTGATGGCCGCTGTGATTCCACAGATGATGACGGGAACTCCTCCACTCACGAAATACAACCTGTTCACACACACACACAGATTCACACTTTCTGTACACAAACATCACATTTCATCACCTTGGCATCATAAGGTTCTATCTGCGTTCTGAGCCGTTTTGAGATAACAAGCTTCAATGTTTTTGCATGTCTTTTGACTTTATAGATAAACCTATTTACCATTTTTTGGGAACAAAGTCCCAAAATGTACACAACGCAAAAAAAACATCACATAATAAATAAGTGGCACAATATGTGAACATCACATATCAAATGTGAAACACACACACACACGCACACACACACGCGCACACACACGCACACACAAGCACAATGGAAGTCTTCTGGGTATGTGAACACACACACACACACACGCACACACACACACACACACACACACGCACACACAAGCACAATGGAAGTCTTCTGGGTATGTGAAACACACACACACACACGCGCGCACACACGCACACACACACACCACGCACACACACACGCACACACAAGCACAATGGAAGTCTTCTGGGTATGTGAACACACACACAACACACACACGCGCACACACACCACACACAAGCACAATGGAAGTCTTCTGGGTATGTGAAACACACACACACACACACACGCACACACACACGCACACACACCACCACACAGCACAATGGAAGTCTTCTGGGTATGTGACACACACACACACACACACGCGCACACACACGCACACACAAGCACAATGGAAGTCTTCTGGGTATGTGAAACACACACACACACACACACACCACACAACCACACACCACAACACACACACGCACACACAGCACAATGGAAGTCTTCTGGGTATGTGAAACACACACACATCACACACACACACACGCACACACACGCGTGGAAGTATGTGAATGGAAGTCTTCTGGGTATGTGAAACACACACGTTCTCCACAGAGAAACAGAGTTACACATTAGCGTGTGTCTGTGTGTTCAAACAGCGTCCCAGCGCGCGTCTCTGCAGGTTTGAGGCGGATTAAAGCGCCCCCGTCTGCTCACAGTGTAAACACACATAACTCATCAAATGATCAACATCTTCAGCGGTCTGCTGTCATTCAGCGTGAGTTCTACACAAAGATTAACATTCAGTTGAAATGAACAGTATTCATCACACGCTGACCGACATTATTACATCAAACACAAGTCATGTGTGTGTTCAAGTGAGCATCTACTGATCCGCTCCTGTCTCACATTCACAACATTACACACAAAGTCTCCATTTTCTATAATGGAATACAATGATGACACAACAAAAGACAAAATCCCACAAAAACTGAATATCTATTCAAACACGTTACTTGACTAACATCCTCTCTGCATCCTCAGTGTGTTTTCTATTTTCTGTTTCAATTTTAGCATTGTGTATTTGAGAATTTGTTTTATTTACTTTCTGCATTAATTCAATCCTGGTATTGCTAAGGAGAAAGATGAATACGCCTCAAAGGTATTTCTTTCTGAAATGTATTTCTTTTCTCCACACAGGATCATCTGAATGACAGCAATGTGTTGATTAAAAACATAAAGAATCAGGTAAAACTGAGAAGTGTGTTTGAAGATGGACTGTTGAATATCCGTGTTTCTGAGCGCTCGATACTGCCGAGAGAAATACTGTCTGCGTTCAGCGTTCATCTGACCTATTTTCAACACAATAAACCCAAACATTCCACTCGGAAGTATTGAAAATCCAAGATTAAAAATCAGGAAGACGCCGCAGTCACCAGAGAAGATAGCTGATACATGGCACACATCTCACTTTGAAAGAAATATTTCACCCAAAACTAATCTATTCATCATCAGTTCCTCATGCTGACGTTGACTTTCATATATATATATCGTGTATTTCGGATAAATCGTTGTTCCAGAGAAGAAGATTCATTATTTTTAGATTCATGAGATTTATCACAAAGCGTTCACTTGTTTAATACAAATGATGATGAAATGCATCATGTGCGCGTTCAGATACAAGTCTGATATATGATCTATATTCTATAGCGGTGTTTAATTCACAGGTGAAGTCTCTCTCTGTCATGAGTTCGACATGGGTTATACAGATCTGCAGACCTGTGAATCTTCACTCACATTAACAAACACAAATGCTTTAATTCATCCGTCACTTTAACATGCTGTCTGGATGAAAAGTTTGTGCGTTCGTGCGTGTGTGTGTGTGTCCGAGTGCGCATGCGCGTGTGTATGTGCGTGCGCACGCGTGTGTGTGTGTATTTTTGTGTACCTCAGCATGGGTGTTCTGGCCGGCTGAGAGGGAGGGACGTCTCCGTCCTGAGGCTGCTGCACTTTTTTTGTCACCTGCTGGTATATGTTGCATGCCGTCGCACCCAACCAGAGCATACTGGACAGAGAAGAGTAATGCAGCACCACACCGACCTGAAACACACACAGATCATCACAACCAGCTAATGATGAACCAGACACCAGCAAACACACACACTCTGAACATGAGAACGTGGAATCAGGACATTATAAATCCACCTTGGAATTATAAGGTTCTATCTGATAAATATCTAATATTTATAACACATTTTTCACAAAAAGTTCACCAAAATGTCTGAAGACAGAAACATAGGTCCATTATTCACTGCGAGACTTTAAAACAGACACAAGAGGAAGACAAATACGTTTATCATCCAGACGGGCACAGTTCATGATAAACCCCCCCCCCACACACACACACACACACACACATGACACTGCAACATTACTGCGCCTCTGCGTGTGTTTCTGTGTCTGTGTTGCTTGGCAACCGCTCGGCTTCTGAAGAACTACATTCCTTAGCTGAAGAATTGTTTTTTTTAAAGATGATTTTTGTTGCTATTTGGAATAACAGCTTTATAAAGGCAATAAACCTGTGCAGCAGTAATTGACACAGAATTTACTAACACCAAACCCAGATGAGAGAGAGAGATAGAGAGAAAGAGAGATTAGAGATAGAGAGCGAGAGAGAGAGAGAGAGAGAGAGAGATAGCTAGAGAGAGAGATAGAGAGCAGAGGGAGAGCGAGAGAGGAGAGGGAGAAGTGGGAGAGAGCGAGAGGAGAGAGAGAATAGCGAGCGAGCGATCGAGCGAGAGGGAGGGAGGAGAGAGAGAGAGAGAGAGAGAGAGAAGAGAGAGAGAGAGAGAGAAGAGCGAGAGAGAGAGCGAGAGAGAGAGCGAGAGAGAGACGAGAGAGAGAGAGAGGGAGAGAAGAGAGATAGAGAGAGAGAGAGAGAGAGATAGATAGAGATAGTGAGAGAGAGAGAGAGAAGAGATAGAGATAGAGATAGAGAGAGAGAAGAGAGAGAGAGAGAAAGAGAGACAGAGAGAGAGACAGAGAGAGAGAGAGAGAGAGAGAGAGAGAGAGAGAGAGAGAGAGAGAGAGATAGAGAGATAGAGAGAGATATAGAGAGAAAGAAAGATCTCGAGGAGAGAGTAGAGAGAGACAGAGAGAGAGACAGAGATCATCAGGATTCAGTGAATGAGAACAGATTCCGTTACACAGATTATATTGGTTCCTGTCATCCATCACTTGAACTAGACCAATCAAATCCAGCGGATCTACAGAGTCAGAAACCCTTTCAGATGAAGCAATATTACTGTGAGTTTGAGATGCAGACACAGAGAGAGAAAGACTTTTGTGTAGCAACACATCTACATGTTCACTTTTATCCAAACATTCTCTAAACATCTTCATAAGGAACAACACGGGAGGATTATGAAACGTTACAGACTAGAACAGTCTTAGTAAAATAATCTTATAGAATGCTTAGAATAGTCACAAGTGTGAAATATTACTGTCAGGTAGTCTGAAAGACAAAGATATTTGTGTAAACAGTAAACAGTAAAAACTTAGGGCCACTGCAATTTTCAGTCCATATCTGCTGGAAGGAGAGAAGTCAAAAACAGTGGTTCTCCACAGGGGGGCCACAGCTGACTTTCAAGGGAGCCTTAAGATGACTCATATTTTAAAATGAGACAAAATAAGCATTGAAATACATTAACAAAAACAAGATTTTTAATTTTTCGGACATTTTTCCGGTTAATGTCAATGTAATACAGTTCAAAGTAGGGAAGGAAGGAGGTGGGAACCGGCGAACATTTAAACAAACTTGTAATCAAAATAAACAAACAAAACACGGAAGTAAAAGGGCCACAAGAACACAAACTCAAACACATGTCCGGGCCCGGTCCTCTCTCGTCGGCAGTCCTGTCGCTTCGTCATTTTATGCTCCCGAACTCCTCCGTGGGAGATGCGGGACCGGTGCGCGCACAGCTGATTACCACTATCACTCACGCCACCGGCCCCGCCCCACGGCTCCCGTCCCGCCTTCCTCGCTACAGTCAAGCTGTGAAATATTTTATGGGTGGAAATGTTGAGTTTTTGTGAGTGAGAGGGGGCCGTTCAAAAGTGTTGAATACAATGGAGGGGGGGGCTTGGTGTCAAAAAGGTTGGGAACCCCTGGTCTAAAAGAATCTTGTTGGGTGTCATTATCATAAACAAAGGCACACACACACACTACACATGAAGAATTGATTTGAGGGGCTTTGTGTTGAAAGACAGAATGTGAGTGGGTGAGAGAACTCACGGCCTGGCAGATGATGGGATACTTGATTCTGTTGATGCCTCCAGCAAACACAGCGAATGTCAGAGCCGCGTGGAAGCAGAAATTCAGAAGTATGTGCCATCCTTTCTGACTGATCCGGATTGTGCTGGAAAACACACACATGACATATGGTCAACACGTGTGAAGCCGGTGAATCTCTAAATGTGCCGCTGGGTGCATCAGAAAGATGAAACACACAGTCACATGACAGACAGAACAACTGGATCATTTGAATAAAGTGATGCAGAATGAAAGGACTGCTATTACATCATGAGAGGCGTTCACATGAGTTAACCTGAGAGAACACATCACACCCAAACCCACTCAAACATCACTCAAAACAATCACTTCTCAAACTCTAAAGCCATGACATTCCACACAAGCAGCGGACTGTACGATCTACTGGAAGACTAATGTTATGAGTGACATCATCTTCTGTTCTAGAGGTAAATATCACATCCCCCACACACGCACACACACATGCGCAACGCACGCATGCACACAAATACACACAGACGAACACAAACACACACATGTTTGGTTTCCAAGTTTTATGGGACATTCCATAGACAAAATGGTTTTTATACTGTACAAAATGTATATCATATTTCTGAACCCACCACCTAAACCTCACAATCACACAACACTTTCTGCTCTTTTACATTTTCAATAAAGTTAATTCTGCATGATTTATAAGCTTGTGTCCTCATGGGGACCAAAAAATGTACATGAACGCACACACACGCACAGACACACACAGATGCACACACACGAACGCACACACACACCACAGACGCACACACACACGCTGACGGCATTAAACAGAACCATTTACATTTACATTGACTCTCTTGACAATTGTTGGCAAGATCAGAAATAGAAGGAGGTTTGATGGAAACACTGTCAGACTCTTTTAGATTGTGAAGCTGCTTCACTCAGACGTCTGGAGAATATAACGGCCTTCATTAACATATGAATTCATGTTCACATTTCCCCCTCATCACTGCTTACATTTATACATTTGACTTTCATTTCAAGTCTGCACACACACGGTACATTTCTACCAACACATGACATGACCTTCATATTCAAAACCACAGCACATTCTTTTATTGGGGGGTTTATCCTAAAACATATATGGGTATCTCGCCGTGTTTTGACCAAAGCAACAGTGATGTCATCAGAACAATTATTTGCAACGCAAAACAGAAACAGCGTGTGGATCTCAGTACTGACAGCAAAACACTGAACACTCACAACAACACGACAACGTGAGAGTAAAACTGACAGACAGAGTGTGACAGACCGTTACTGTTAAACTTCAATTCTCAGTCCCTGTGTGTGTGCGTGTGTGTGCGTGCGTGCGTGCGTGCGTGCGTGCGTGCGTGCGTGTGCGTGCGTGTGCGTTACCTGTGGTGCACTATGTAGGTGATGATGGAGGCGAACAGACAGAGGAGCATGACGGCCGTGCAGGCGTACACCACCGGGTGCAGGTAATCTCCAGGGTACGGAGGGAAGGACAACACCTTCTTCAGATCCTAAAGGAGACACACACAGATGATGCTGAGTAACCATGACAACACTCTGACTCAGGACCTGTTTATAATGAGTGGGCATTTTTCACAAACCAGTGTGCCGTGTCTTGTAAAAAGGCCTCGTCTCGTTCTCTGGAGCGACTGCTAGCATGAACATAGCAAGAATAGTACAGTATGTGGTTTTAAACACATCGTCCTGAGCTCCACCCACACCGTTTAAACACAACCTCTTTCACTTTAAAATAGGTTTGTCACATTGCAAAAGCACAAATAAAGTGAATCTGAAAAAGAGAAGATCGTACATTCTATCACCGTCAGACAAGAGCTGATTGATAATTATCATTCAAATCTTTGGACATCATTGATCAAACAGCAGATCTGTACACAAACACTTCAGATCATTGAGCAACAGCTGAACTGTGACAGAAGCTCGTGATCATGTCAGACAGGACTGAACTAAACCACACACACACACACACACATGCGCACACAGCACGCTGACCTCTTTTCATCATGTAAACGAAATATCTCCCACTGATCTCACATGTTTCTGTACAAGGAACAACACAATCCTGTCATACAATTCTACTGTCACAGTCTGACTGTCCCTCCACAAACAGCTTAGTTCATAAAACACTGAACACAAATCTATTGACTGAACTCGATATACACTGAACACTACAGAGAGAGAGAGAGATTGAAAGCACCTTTATTTAGACACATTATGGTCAGTCACACAAAATACTTATCAAAATACAAGCCAATTATTTAAAAACATACAAAATATAAATATAAAACAGTTTTTTATTTCTTAAAAAGCAATCAACAAATCATCATCTCCATTAACTGTGCAGAGAACCTCATTTATCCCCCAAATGTCGACAGACACTTCTACACGGTTTACCAACTGATAAAAGGAATGCTCTATTCTAAGACGAGCTGCCACCAGTCCCATAAACATTTTCACCACATTCAAAGAACCTTGCCCTAGCAATTTATTTTTACTAGATTTCCAAATTGCAAGTTTTGCTATACCAGACAAAAAATTCAATAAGGTCAAAATATTTTTCCTACTTGCTGAATATTTTGAACCATAAATAAATATTTCAGAAGAGAAAACTTCACCAAACCGTAAACCATTGGGACAAAAGAAAGAAGAGATCGTTTAACCAAGAACATTGTACAAATAAATGAAAAACGGTTTCAACTTCAGAACAAAAAAGACAGCCCACAGAAGGATTAAGGTGTGCCACGAGTCTGTTCGTCGCTATAGCCCCATGTACAATCCTCCATTGGGGGTCACCTGTCTGTTTGTCAATTGGTCATTTGTATAGGGACCGCCAACAGCCTCTAGGGGAAGAATTAGTTCCTAAAAACTCAGTCCATCTTGTTTCTGAAACTCCTCTCAAAAAAAAACCCATTGGATGACTTTACACATGAAATATAAAGACTTTTCCTTGTTACTTCCTCAAACTCATCCAACTGAGGGGTTTTGAATGAAAGAAGACACTTTTCATAGCAATCTTTATCTTTAATGAGGGAAACACATAAGGAACTCCATTTCTCCATTGATTAATGTTCTTTGAATCATTTAAGACATTTTTATAGTCCAAAGACTGAGTAATCTCAGAGATGGCTTTCTTTAGCAGTCGCAACGATCTCAACCCAGTCCTTTCACTTAAATCCTCTATCTTTGTATTCAAAACATGTGCCAACTTTGTGCATCCAGCAGCAATGAAACGCGAACGCAAACTTTCTGCAGACATCAGTCTTGCTTGTAACAAAGAGTTGAAAAAAAAGGGTTCCTCAAATAGCCACAATCCAGCAGGTTCATCTGATGAACGCGAAAAAGTAAACACTTTCCATGACTTCATTGTTGTCTTCATTGTAAAATGATGTAATATCCACTGGATCATCATCTTGGAGCTGCATTAGGAACAGATGTTTGTCTAGTCCGATACCTCCTGCCCGCCTAAGTAGAACAACAGCAGTTTCCATCCATGATGCATTAGTGTGATACAACAGATTCTGAACAGATGCAAACGGAAGGTCATTATTCTGGATTTTTTTATCCACCAGTCCTTGACCTCCTTCTTGAACAGGAAGGAACAAAGCAGCAGAGCGAATCCAGTGTTGCACCGACCAGAAAAAACTCACAAGCTTTCTTTGAATTTCTTATATAAGTCCTGCAGGTGGTTGTAGGACGAGTAGAAGCAACCAAATCATTGGTCACTAAAATTCTTCCCCTGTAAGACAGCTGAGGCAACAAAATTTCCATCTAGACAACTTTGTGCAAACCTTTTCTACTGTGCCCTCCCAATTTAACTTTGGATAAGTGTCAGACCCCCAAAAATTCCCAACAATAATATTCCCAAGATTTCTTCTCTACCCCACCTAAGATCACGTGGCAATTGAGGGAGATTTCCTAAATGTCCCTGACCCGCCCAAAGAGCTTCAGTTTTGTTCCAATTTACTTTGGCTGATGAAGCTTTCGCATAACAATCAAGAGCTTCAAACAGCCTCTTATTATCTTCATTATGGTTAACAAAGACTGTAATATCGTCAGCATAGCCAGAAAGACATATTTTTGAGACAAAAGAAAAGCCTGACACATGAAAACCTGACAATTCCTCTCGTAGTTTAAAAAGTAGTGGTTCAATCGCTAAACTGTACAATTGACCAGATATTGGACAGCCTTGCCTAATCCCTCTTAATATGGGAAAAGGTCGGCTCAAACCACCCCCCACCTTAACCATACAAGCAGCATTAGTATATAATAACTGTACTATTTTTACAAAATTGTCACCAAAACCAAAAACTTTTAGCACATTAAAAAGATAATCATGGTCAACACGATCAAAGGCTTTCTCTTGGTCCAATGAGACTAAACCCACATTAATATTACAAACTTTACATATATCCAAAACATCTCGTACCAAAAATTAATTGTCCATAATAGACCTCTTAGGAACACAATACGATTGATCCATAAGTACAATCAGCTCTAAAGAATTTTGTAGTCTGTTTGACAAACATTTTGAAAAGATTTTATATTCAGTTGTAAGAAGTGCAACAGGACGCCAATTTGTCGTTGATGATCTGAAAATCCTATTGGACAAATACAGCAATCTGTTACTCGATTACTAAAACATTTTAGAACCCCACTCAGAGTATTAAAAAATAAGAAGCCCATGTCCCACCGTTGGAGAATAGATATATATCAAGAAAAAAACATGCCTTGATTTTTGCTTTAACTAAAATGAGACGGCCTTTTACTGGTTCTTCTGTCTTGATCTTCTGTTGATCTGTTTGCCATAAGTATCATCCAGAAACCTGCTGATGTCTTCTAAGCTATACAAGGAGTCTTTATCAGAGCCTGTGGAAAAGTCAGCTTGAGCTGAACTGAAATCAGTTCCCTGTGAATAACTATCATCACACTGAGAATCTTCCTGAAATGTAAGGTCATCAGACATCACATCTTCCATTTCCTCATTATTTACATCATAGCACAATTCTTCTTGACTTGCATCTTTTTTATTTTCCTTATTTTTCATCTTCTTATCACCACTAGTACCAAGAACTACTTCATCATTATTAAACTCAGACACTGACACATTGTAGTGGAGTAGGCGGGGCGAGACCGTGGTTCGAGACAGTAATTGTTAAGAGCGCCAACATCGAATCACGTAGGAGATTGGGAGCATATATCGATGAGAGAGGACTCTCGTCCGTGAATTTACATGTCATTGAACTTTCTACACACATTTTACAGCCAAGCGAGATAGTTCTAAAAGGACTAACAACCTTTCCAAATCATGCTAACTCATGCTGTAGAACTTCATCAGATACAAATGGCAGAAGATTTGAAATCTTAACTTTAGTAGACGGCGCGTAAAGTGGACAAAGTTGTACGAAAGCATCATTAATAACGATACCACTCACTATTAAACGATTGACTAAATTCTGCTCTTTCAAAAAAAACACAACAGCCTTATTAATACATGACGCGAGAGAGAGAGAGAGAGAGAGAGAGATACACGCATGCACTTTTACAACACACGTGTCCTTCAAACGCTGTTAACCAAATGATGTCATGAAGATGAACTGAGCTGATCTTCAACTTCTGCTGTGTTTAACACCAAAGGCTTTTCCTTCCACAAACATATCAAAAACAAACAATCCATAAGAAAGAGAAAACACAGATGAGATCTCTTTAATATCTCAGTTCTTTCTTCTACACATCGGTCAGATTAATTGGAGAGCAAATGGAAACTTCTCTGAAATCTGAGAAATGTGTCTGTCATTAGAGTTTCAGAAGAGATGTTAACAATGTGTCAGACTGAGCTCAGAGATCAGCATCTACAAGATGCTTTCAAGTGATGAATTGTGGGTAACAAACAGAAAAGACTCAGATTGAACTGGATATAAACTGCTGGGATCACATTATAACTCATGATCTGGATGAAGACCACACAGCACTGCACTAGTTGGCTGATATTCTGGAGTAACACAGGATAACACAGATGTGTGAAGATTACGATGAACATCTGTCAGAGCGAGAGCGATGTCCCAGCTGACACATAAAGTGTGTGTTTCATCATGACAATCATGAGTCATTATTATTAGTCATAAAGCAGCAGCACACCACCAAGAGTTCATCACATCAGCTGTAGGGTCTCTCTAAGGACGTGTTCACACTTGACTTCTTTTTTTGCAAGAGAAAGTTGACAAATGTGCTTTGTTGTAAAAAAAAAACGCTTGACGCGTTTGGTTACAAATAGCAGCCGACCGCCATGACTTCGTCGTCAGCGTCTGTGCAAGAAGGCACCCCAGAGAAACAGATAGACTGCGTAATCAGAGAGCGTCTTTGCAATAACTAATCACATATTTAAAAACTACAGTTCTACAGAAAATTAAACTTACATTACATACAAAACTATGCTCCAACGGCGTTTTGGACGCATTTTTTTACTTGAGACCCCTCGATCGATCACGTTCCTCGCATGTTGTTATGGAAACAACAGGTCTCTTTCATTGGTGAACTGTGAAAAAGGAACTTGACGTAGGGCGTTTTTTTTTAGAAAAGTTGAACTTCTTTCATCCCCAAAATACGCTCTGAGATGCAGAAAAAGACGCCGGCGTTGGCATTTAAAAAAGTGCTCAGGACGTTTTTTGAAAACACGGTTTACTCCATAGGACTCAGTGACATGCGGTCAGGGGAGACAGAGCCTCACAAAAACTGAATAATGATAACATAAAATTGAATAAATGAAACCTGTTCTGTGCTATAAATGTGTTTTCTGTAGGATTTGATATAGTCAAATATCGCTGAATTTGCACATTTCCTGCGCAGATAAACGGGAGAATGCGATGTGCGGCAGCGACGAGTCAAGCCTCAGGACTGCACTCTCACTCTCACACTGGGTTGATGCGTGCATGTGTGTCACATAATTAGTCTTGCTAATCGGACATAAAACCGCAGTGAGGTAAAGACAGTTACCGTGCCGAAACTGAAGGGGGCAGATATGAGCCAAACAGTCAGGATGACGTTTACAATAAAGTGACAGATTTTCATGAAGAAGGATAGGCGCATGGACTTCGTTGATAAATTAAGGTAAGACCATAAACGGTTTTCAATTGTAGACAAAAATAAACAAAAAAACTATTTAGTTAAAAACTAAATTATGACTTTAAATAGAAGATTCTTTAGTTTTTCCTGTTTTCCATAAGTTGTACATACTGTCTGTATAAAAATGATAACAGCATCAAAACGAAAAGCTTTTAAACAACTAAATATTTAGATTATTTTGTACACCACTCTTTCATTTGTATTGTAATGTTTGATTATGAAATTTATTGTGAAATTGCATCAAATTTAGAACACATGAAGGGGGCAGAGCAAATGCTCTCTCTTGCCGCTATAAATTTAACGTTCTTTCTTAGCCAAATAATGACCTTACCCGTGTGTGTGTGCGTGTAAAGTATTCTGATGAGATATAAAACATAAACAGTATTCATTCGTTGATTCATTTATATTAACAGTAATATTTTGGGCTCATATATTTGTTAATCTGACTCTGAAGGAGTAAGTGCCTCACCCGCCATGAACCCCACCGCACGTCACTGATAGGACTATAATGTAAAACACATCAACCTAACACACCTAACACATCAACACTGAGGACACTGTCCTCAACATTTCACAACAGGATAAAAAAAATACATGACATTTCGGAAAACTGTGAAAACTTATCACTGTGATATGTGCTGTACTGACAGAATATTGTTTTACACTTCATTTATTGTTATGCGGCTTTGTGTCTCCGTATTGAGAACATAATGAGAACTACAATTGAAAGTAGTTATGAAAAACGAAATAAATCAACAAGAAATCCTATCAGCAGGATTCATATTCTTTATGCCAGAACAGCTTTCTCTTTAGATTTCACTGTGACTCGCATGTTCTCATCTTTCTGAAGAGAATCATAATCATACATGTAGATTTCTGAGGCGTGTGTAAAAACACATGCAGACAGGGCTGAGACCGTGTCGGCTTCATGATCTGTGATGATGTCATACACGAGCGTGTAATCTCACACACATTAATCCCGTACATGTGTGACGCTCACGAGGGTGTCGGGTCGGACCGTCAGCATCAGATTAGATTTCATCTTTAACCATCCTGCACATCTCTCATCTGACCTGCAGGGATTTGCAGAGAACAACACACGACATGTACAGAACTCTCATCAAACAGGACTTTTTTAAAGAGACCGTTCCTTTTTCAAAAATCATAATGACTAATAAAGTGTGTTTAATTGTCACAATGTATAAAACATCCTGTGAAATACGGATTCTTCCTACAGTCAATATTTTAGGACCAGCTCTCGGTGATCCTCCCTCTTCCTCAGATACCCAGAAGCCACAGTATCAATAAAACTGATTTATTATAATAACCAGAGATGAAAGAATCTCCCTCTGATTCACAAATGAACTCACAGACAGAGCAGAGAAGCGGCTGAGATAAACCCTTCATAGGTGCTGCCGATGTCTCTGCTTATCTCTTCCAAAACAAAATTACACAGAAGCCATTTTCCCTCCGTCTTTATCTTCCACAGGACAACACACACACACACAGTCAGTGTTACTGCTCCCAAAACCTAAAACCAACACGCACACGCACACACACACACATTTGGTTTATTATCTCCGTGGGGACAGTCCATAGGCATAATGATTTTTATACAGAACAAACTGTGTATTTTATCCCTTAAACCTAAACATCATAGAAAACTTTTTGCATTTTTAGATTTTCAAAAAATATTCTTCTGTGTGATTAATGAGCTTTTTTGCCCACGACCTCGGTTTTGGTCCCCACGGTGACACGAGTCCCCATGTGTTGGTGTGCATTCAGGTTTAGGTCCCCACAAGGATAAAATATAAAAACAAGGTCCCACACACAGACACACAAACACACAAGCTCACATTTTACATCATTAAAATAAAAGACATCATGTTTTTTTTCATTTGATTCTTTAAGTGTTTATTTCATGTGATCAGATTAAACTGAAAGTACCGTTTGAATACATTGTGCGGTTTTCCTCTCTTCTTGAACATGAAAGTGACTAATGCTCATCATCATGAGACACATTTACTGCACGTGTAAACTGATGTGTGTCAATCACCTGATAGCATCTTAACACCAGCTGAAGACAGCAGGGTCAAAAGTCATCACAGGTCAAAGGTCAAACGTGGTATTGACTCACAATGTTTATTTGCTTCACTGCTGAACCACACTTATAGAACACAGAGGAAGAATAAAACTGTCTGTCTGATGACTCCTTTGACTGTTCAGATCTGATAGCTGTCTCACTCCACACACACACGCCACACGGACAAACACACACACACGTATACACAAACAAACACGCACATGCACACACACGCTGGCGCACACACACACAAGAGAGCACAGCATCTTTAAATAGCATCAGGTGAAGTTTGTCAGAAGTAATCGACTAGATTTGAACGGTTATGAACATCTATCTACTCATGTTAAAGCAACTCTTCACACGTATCGTACGTCATTCCCAACACATCTTTCACTGAAACACAAAAGCAGACATGAGGATGACAGAGAGAAAGGTTTGTGTTGTTGTGAGGTCTTCATGAGCACATCATCTCTCATTCTGAATGACGACAGACGTTACTCACTTCCAGAATGTCGTGTCAGGAGAAAGATGCACTGATACAGCCATGACCGCCGGAGAACAGATGAAGATTCACATCAATGAGTCACAATCTACATTAAACATCAGTGAGGAACATGAGGAATATCTATCTAGAGATCCTTCATCAACAAACCCTAAAACAGATATGAGCTGATTTGATTACGTACAGTAGCTCGTTCGTATTGAGCGTGACATGTCCGATATCTGAGGAGATCTCGGTGTGACATTAATCTTTAAGTGATCTGAAGATTTTCATCTGACAGACAATAAGAAATGTCAAGAAATCACACAGACTTCAAATCTAACAAATGTCGTACTGTAACAAACCTGCCGACCACTTAGCAACACTGAATGAGCAAATTCTGTTCTTTCTTTGCCTCGGACACATAAAGCTCATGGTGAGAATGACTGAGTTAGTCAATGTGATTGTGGTGGGATTTTCTCACTCTGAGATGAAGGGGGTCCAGAAACACACACACATGCAGTAGGCACGTTGTGTCTCACACAAACAAAACATTCACACTAACAACACACAACATCATTTGATGCACAAAAGTGACAGTTCACCCAAAGATGAGAATTCTGTCATCATTTAATCACCCTCACGTCATGTCAAACCTCTTTTTCAGGACAACACAAAAGAAGATATTTTGAAAAATGTTGATAATCAAACAACACAGAACTCCTGTTGTCTTCCATTGTATGAACACAAAACCACTGAGACATTTCTCAAAATATCTCCTTTTGTGTTGCACCGAAGAAAGACTCACAGACAGGTTTTTCGATGATTTTATTTGGTGATCTGTAGCTTTAAGGTGGAAAAAAGATCTGGCAGCCCACACAGAATCTGTGCCCACAGTTCACTGCAGAATAAAACCGTTCCTTCACACTCCTACTTGTGTTTTATACACATACTGTGGCGTGGCAACAGCGGTATGTGACACATTTTACCGTGTTTACATCAATTCCAAGAACCTTCCATCAACTCAGCGTCCACCTGATGAGTGACACGTGACAGCCGCTCAAGAGCCGAGACGTGACTCTAAACATGAAAATAAATACAAAAATGCTTCTTGACTCACCACCTCACAACAACAGACTGAATCAGAAACCCAAAACACATGACAGAGAGAAGCATTTCCAAACATGTATGTTCCTATACACACGTCATTGTGCATTGACAAGAGCGTTCTACACGAACAGCAACCTGACCCGTCAGCGGGTCGACACAAAGCTTTAGATTATAGATGAATGACGCTGGACTCCATTCAGACCGAGTCAAGTGATTTCCAACAGAACACAAGTAATGAAGACTGAAGCAAGTGCTCCCCGTGTTCACGCACACACTGTGTCTGTGTGGATGGTTCCACTGTTCCACGTCATGCATGCGACTTATTAATTTACTAGGAATTTGAAATCAATATCTATTTTCTCTCAGGTGTCTAAGCCACTGACCGCAGGGGGTCGTGAAGGTGAAAGACACAGCTGAATGTGCATTAAACAAACCTCCCATCAGCAGATTTCACACAAACCTTCACATCACTGCTTCACGCGTCCTCTGAGCTCATCTCAAACCAAAGCGCTTCATGTGAAGAGCAGGTCAAAGGTCAACGCAGGAACATTGACACGGTTAAATTGACTAATGTCTAAAGGACAGATCTATATAAATGTTGAATTATTCATCGCGGCACGTGGTTTGTCAATTGTATGAAAATGGCTGAATAATCTTTACATGTAGAATATAAAAACATGCGGTCTGTGTGTTTTAAAGCGAACATGTAACCGATGATCTCCAATAAAGCTCATCACCAGCTGATGCTGAGCAACACAGATTAACATTGTGCTATTTATCCAAGATACTATTTCGAGACAAAATCCAACCACATGTCATTAAAATTAACTACTTGATTTGTCAACAACAAATACAACAGGACACGAGCCACTGTGTCTCCACAGTTCTAATAAATCCAATCCCAACACATCATTTAGAAAAGAAAGATATGATAGTCTATATGATTTTAAGTTTGAGTGCATTATAAGGAATGGATTATTCAACACAACATTGACTGCAGCAGCTTCGGTATGATGACAATTAAACAAGCCGAACTAAATAAAACACCACAACAGCTTGTGTTGTGTGTTTTAAACCAGTCAGTGATCAGTGTCGATGATCTCCACTAAACATCTCCAGCTCAAGAGCTGCTGGCATGAGATGGAGCAACAGGTCCAGAAACACGCAGATGCAGGCGGCAGACGGACATCATTCAGATCCTCTCTCGTTTCAAACGAGGTTTCGATAGAAATGTGTCGCGATTTTAAAGGCTCTTTTTGCTCACACTGCGGACTGCGGGTGTGGTGACTGCATCAGCTCTCTCTCTCTCTCTCTGTCTCGGTCACACTCACACACACACACACACACACACGCTCACACACACACGCACACACACGCACACACACACACACAGTACATCCACAGTCAAACCATATATCGCGTTATTCAACATCGCCCTTCTGCAACGCGCATTACGCATATATCGCCACTTTCGATTACTGTAGTGCTGTGAAAATCACTTCGGTGTCACGAGCACATACTGTACCGTAATACACCCAAATCACACCCGATCTTCATACAGGAGTGAATCCAGTTCATATTTAATGCGCGTTCAAATCTTTTTGTTCTGAAGTCTTGCGCAATTGTCTGAGAACCACTTTAATACCTACACATGTAACGCCTTTAAGCGTAACTATAACATAATGATTTGACATCGCGTCTCGACTGTAAATATTTACAACACGTTTAAGCAATAAAGTGCTTTCATGTACCGGACTGACCTCCCAATCGATTGAATCCCAGTCGTCGGTGAACATTCGGCGTCTGTGAGCTCGTCCGCTCGGCGGCACTACGGATGATCAGATGCCATTGCGCTCCGCGTAACACCGCATCAAATCACAGCCGAACGGCTTGAACTCGGCAGTCGACATATTCCGACCACGAGAGTAACTGGAGACTGATACATTCGCGCAGAGGTTGAAGTTGCGCTTCCCTTTACATCGGAGCTGCGCGCAAAAGCGCTGCGCATCTGACAGCCGTTGTGCCATGAGGAATTAAAGGGGCGAAGACACACACACACACACACACACTCTCCCATTACTCATTTACCCGTGAATGCAATCTAAAGTAACATGGACAGCACTTGTTCCAGGCTCAGGGTTCTTTCACGAACCTCGATCAAGGGCGCAGTGGTGATGATTCAAGTCTAGTGGGGTTCGACCCCCAGCTCTCAGTCAGCAGCACGCAGTTTCACGGGCTGCTGGTGCAACGTGTTCGTAGGGAACAGTAACAGGGAAAAGTTGTGTCCAACCTTTTTGTGAATTGGTTAGTATATGTATAACCAGTTTTACGACAAACGCCCTAATGTTACTGTAGCAAAATGATGGTGAATTTGTGGTTAACATGGTTTCAACAGTAACTACGTTTATGTTTGTCGTATCTGTAGTAAAAACTGTGGCTAATTTTCGTAAGGCGTGAATTTGGCTGCTTTATTTTGCATTCTTAAACTAAACATACCGATCCTTCTATTTAAGAAATGTCATTAGAAAATGTAAGCTCGTCACTATACACTGGACTTGCCTTTTGTTATGTGCACAAGACGGAATTTGTACCACAATTACAATATTTAGTAGAGCACATTGTCTCATCGTGTTTCATTGACTACTTTGCAACCTGCTCAACAACAACAAAGTTGAACGCATTCAGATTTTACTTAACGAACTGGGGCTCATAGAGTGACAAATAATGACCTTCAGAGAACTAAAGAGAGAGAATATTACCATGAGCACGGCGATGTTGCTGTGCTGCTGTGCGCAGCGGACGCTGGTCGTGTTGTGTCCGGAGCCCGTTATGTGGCACCCGTCCGCCCTCCAGCCGCCGTGTCCATCCAGCAGGTCAAAATCCCAGTGTGCCGCGATGGGGTCTACACCCACCGAGAAGTGTCGGAGAGCGACGGTAACGGGCTGCACGGGGCTACACCCATCTGCACATGAGAGCAACACATTGCGTCAAACAAAGTCCTCAAGTCTTGCAGTGCAACTACATGAAATACGCGCGCGATGACACGGACAAACCGAAGCGCGCTTGTGTGACATCTGATGGCCGGTGTGTCAATGTCGCCCTGACACTCTCTTCGTGCTGCATCTCGGTGTTTTTTATGGACGGTAAATAAGCGCACGTGTGAAAACACAACGCAACTGTTGCAGCATCACGCACCCAACGCGACTCCGATGCGTCTCTGTGACGCCGCTACAATATCCCATCAAAATGATCGAATCCTTTCAAACAGTCCATATGTGCTTACGCATATCTATAGGGTGCACTGGGGAAAATAAATAAATACATCGCAGGGTAAATGTCAGTCTTACCTAATTTGGTGAACGCAACTGGTGTGGAAACGCTTCTGCGCTTGCCATCATCCGCAAGATTTGACGAATTGCCCGTGCACGGGAAGAGCTTGCCATTGCGAAAGACGACGAGCTGCAGTTTACAGGTGCAGTTATCCACAGGCAGCGGCAAATGAATGGAGGCGATGGCCAGTGTGTTCTGCAAACGGGAGAATGGATGTTAAGCGCAGTGGCATGTGATGCGCAGATGCGCGTCCGAGAGCTCTTCTCGTTGACTAGAGGAAACTGCTGGGGGAAACAGTGGCTTTATCGCAGCACAGATGAAGATGATGCTGTCCACCTCACATCACATCACCTCCCCACCAGCCCCTGATTCCCCACTGATGAAAGAAATACATCTCCATCAATCTGCCTGTGGAAGAACATCGCCGCATCTGTTAGCAGCGAATGAGTCTGTGTCAGCAGCAAACCCCTGAGGGAGAAACAGCATGTTATTCTGGCCTTTTACAATTCAATTTCTAGATTAAAGCAAGCCAATAAGCAGATGTTCAGACAGACACGGTGCACACATCTCGGAAGCGGTAAATGTGGTTAAACTGCAATGCTGTGTGACGCATTCATGTTGGATTAAAAGCATTTAGTCATTTATCGTCTGAAAGGTCTCCTAAAGAACCTTTCCAAAGGTTTATTATTTACCGTTCAGGCGCTATACATCTATTAAAACCATCTTGGCAGTTAAATAGACATCAAGTTTATTTCTGCATCACTTCTTACAATGTGCATGGTTGCAAAAGCAGCTTTACAGAAAACACATTGTGGAATTAACAAAATAGAAACTTTAGGGTAGTAGTTGGACCACAGTATCAGTGATTTGGTTGTGCCTTTTTTGGGAAACAGATCATTTAGCTACTCAACTTACTTTCCCCAAGTTACACAGCTCATTTCCAGCAGGTTTTTATTTCAATTTCAAGTGCAACACATGTGACAAAGGGTCCTGTAGAGCGCATGCACTTGAAAAGGTTGCAGTCAGCATCAGGCAGAGCTCCAGGAATGAGAGTGAAAGAGAAAAACCAGCAGCCAGGAATTTCATTCACAAAAGCGGGCAGCACTTTATTCATCATCACATGATTTCCATATGTGAGTCACGGCTCCAGAGGAGAGCGAGCATCCTTTACCCAGAATGCACTGCAACATCCCAGAAGCACTGTTTGCATTCAGATGCTTCATTTTATTCTTCTATTTGGCATTTGTATAGATTTACTTATTTTGATATTGAGTAGTGCTCCTCACAATACATATCAGTACATGTTCAATTGGCACCTTGGCACATATATGCATGTACCAGCCTTGTAGTTACACAACGCAAAAATAAAATGATTATAATGTCAGTTAATATGCAGGAACAAAATATTTCACATAAAAACAGACAGCAATTGTTTTCTACTGAAAAACAAATATGAACGAACTCAATGACTGTTTTATTGTAAAGGTTTGTACTGAACATGATATAGACAGTAATCTAGTATTCTGTTCATTTCGTCAGTATTAAGTCACACCAATGTTCTGAACCTAAAGAAACTTCACTGGATTTGTCTTTATGTCATGCTACACATCTCTCCATGAGTGTTATGAATATTAACAACACAAGATGAGATAAAACACAATGAATCTACAGTCACCTGTTTATCTAATCCACACACGTCGACTCATTTCTATTGGTGAGTTTGAGAGCTAATGATGAATGACGCTTGACTGTTGCTATGACAGCCCGTCCTCACAGGTGACACCTCTCCAGAGGACAACTGCCTATTGGATTCTATCTTGAAAACAAAGACAGACATTGATCTTCATTTACTCGTGAATCGCTCTGTGTGAGAGAAAAACACAATCTAACAGAAACTGAAGAAGAAAACTGTCATCTCTCTCTCTCTCTCTTATCTCTTATGGCCGAGGAACTGCTGTCTGATTGTGTCGCATTACTGACATGACATAAACAACATTCAGACTCAACAACATACAGAACAACAATCTATACACAAACCATCATTTAATGGTTATATAGACTGTAGCTGTGATCATGTTGGGAATAAGCCTTAGAAACACAAAGGTTCAAAAAGATCCTTCAGAGTGATGACCATTCAGTCAAAGGCTCTTAAAACTACCATTTCTTCATTCCGTTTTCATAATCTAAAGAACCTTTTTCCACTACAAATAACCTTTTTGTGAAACATAATAGTGAGAGGTTCTTTCTGAAACCATACAAAAATGGTTCTTCTAGCATATTCGTGTACAGCGGTGTGATAGTAAAATGTACTAGAAATAACACCGTGGTAAACATGGTAACACTACAGGGATTTTCAGAAGCTTTACACTCACTGCACAGACGTCTACGGGTCAGATTGTTTAAAAGGATAGATTGTGTGGCGTTCCTCTGAACTCTTTATCATCAGAGGACTAAAACAGAACACCAGACATGAAGCCTACAAAAATCTAGCGACTGAAGAGGATGGATGAAGATCTCAGTTTATTTAAAGAAGCCTTTACTATCATTACTTACCCACAGATAGCAGTTCTTCCATTCCCTTTATGAATCATGTTCTCCGCTCGACTCCCACAGACGACACGTCACGTGATAGAAGAACTCGAGTTTAACTCCAAAAACATTCACATGATCCCTCAACGTTTCAACATTTTTACACAGTTTCTGGAGTCTCAGCAAACACGCTTCATGAAATCTATTGTAAAGTGACTCTGAACCTAAGAAACCCACTGACACGGAGAATTCACTGGACAGACTAGACAATGAATAACACAAACGTTTCATCAAAACTACACTTGAATGGACAGTTCAGCCAAAAATGTAAATTCTCTCATCATTTATTCTCCTCATGTGCTTGTAAACCTGTATGCGAGTCTTTCTTCAGTGGAACACAACAGAAGATATTTTGAGAAATGTCTCCGTGGTATTGGGTTCATACAAGTCAATGGAGATTTGATGATCAACGTTCTTCAAAATATCTTCTGTTGTGTTCTGAAGAAGAGAGAAACTCATGCAGGTTTGACATGACACGAGGACTAATGTATGATGTTATTCATCTTTTTCTGGATTTCTACAAAACGTCCGACATTAATGTCAAGCAACATTTACACAGTGACAAGAGCGAGCTTTTGACCACAGCTCAACACAATCTCATACTATTTTACGATGTGGCTAATTTTGGATAATTCGTATGAATTCGTACAATCTCACTCGTGTATTTTAGAAGGATTTGCTTTGGTGCCAGTGACATTAGGGTTTCCGAATTGCTTTTTTTCATACGTTTTAGTACGATTCACAACGTAGGAATTGAATAAGCCACTTTGTAAAATCCCTTCATCAGTTCAGGTTGACTCATCCGGTCACAATTTAAACTCTGAACATCCCGTTTAAAACGCACATTTTGCATATCCAAATAAAAACCGAAATAGTGAGAGTGGTATGCGAGTAGTGTATGCTATTCTAAAGAAAGTGCCAGCATGATGATAAGTGTGTGATGATTGTGAGTCCATACACTTGATATCTCAGCGTGTGTTTACTGCCATTCCTGCGCTCTGTGCTTTGAACTGGATGGCAGTCAATTATTTATTTATCGTGCATTTCACAAACTCTTTCAAGTCATGACTGGAAGCCTTCCTCAACATCTCAAGCTGTCATTGCACGTGAAATGCGTTTATTGTCTTTTCCGAGAAGTTCCTTCAGTTGACAAGCTGAGAGAAACCAAGAGTCCTGAAGGATTTCACCCGCGCTGCACACTAATACGGCCTTCAACGTCACATCAAACTCCTTACATCAACATCGTGACAAAAAAGACACTACTTGTCTGTCTTATCTTTTCATAAAATGTAATCGTTTGCTTCAGATGGCTTTTCATCAGGAACAATCAAGAGAAGCAAGCGACGTTTCATCCGCTGCAAATCACATTCTGCTCCAGATTCACACAGCTAAACCATCTCATGACCCTCCTGAAGACAATCAGGCTCCGTCCTACATTTATTTTCACACGAGTGACTGCATGAGACGATACTCTGTGAACGTCATAAAAGAGAAAGTAAAGCAAGCTTCAGGCAGCTGTTAAGTGATCTGATCCACCATCACATGCAGACGCAGAAAGAAACTGAAAGTCGGTTTCTAAGTGACGCGTTTCGTTTCGCCATCACAAAAAAAAGCAATAAAATGGCCTTCCTAAGCAGGTTTCATCAAAAACCTCCTAAAACAAAGTCCTGCTCGGGGCTCATATCTGTCGATTCTTCTGACTCCTTCTCTGTTTTCTCCGAGATAAAGCAGATTGTGTTTCATGATAAGCGTCTCTCTCAGCACTGCTCACATGTGTCTGTTTAATGACAGAAAATCCTGACGGTGCATTAAATGCTTTCAGCATCAAACGGATAGTTCTGCTCTTTATAAAGTCACGTGTTGGGCGAGGTTCCTCTCAGTAATGCAACGCTGATGGTCACTGAACACAGACGGACAGACAGGGTCAGGCCACTGATGTGTCTGAGGAAATGATAAACGTCTGAGGCCAATAAACACACGACAGAGACTAAACTGCACTGATCTGCACCTGAGATTCACACCTACAATCAATGAAGCAGAGCAAAAAACATCTCCTGTCTCTCATTCTGTTTGCTCTGTGGACCTTTTAAACAATGATCACTACACAATAGACGACTCTATGGATTCAACATGATGCTATTAGACTGGCCACACTGGGAGTCTGGTGATATCTACGGCAGGGATATTCAATTAAAGTTCCAAGAGGTCCGGTCTTTACATTTTCTTCCAAAGAGGTCTGGACCATATGTTTTTAGAAAATAAATAAACATTTCATCAATTTAGCCCAGTTGGATATACTGTATTAAAGATATGATCTTTGCAGGCCATTTATTTGATATTTTGATAGCCACAGTATGTATGTATTGTAGGCTCTCTGACTTTTTCTTGTTTTAAATTTTGTGAAAATATAACAACAATATCTTCAATATTGACTGAATAATGCCGTTTTAATTACGGAAATCTTAGTGAAATGAATGCTTGAAATGAATCTTTGATGCTTGTCTTTAGCCTGGGTTTTCACGGGGTCACAAATGTTTTCATGCTGATCAATAATGTTAAATGTGGATAAAACGTTGTGGTTCATAAAATATCACAAATCTGGTCGAAAGGTTGGAAACAGCAAACAGTCCGACCGACACAAATACTTAAATATTTATAAGACCATGGTCTGTTTGAATACTGGATTCTGGTTGGCTGGAGCGTGTGCATTAAAACCCTTTAACGCACGGGTAGCTCCAGTCAGTTTGATTACATTTGAAATTACCTCACAAAATAACTTCCATTTTCACCTGTTTGATCTAAAATGACACTGTAAACATCAATAAAAGCTTTATCTTGGCAAATGAGCATGGTACCCGCTTCGCGTCGGATGGTTCCAGGCCTCCACGTCATGCATTAAAACCCTTTAACACATGGCTAGCTGTGGATTATCGCTTACATAAATCATAGCTAGCTATTCTATATTTGATTAGTGATTTATGAAATGTGTTTTGATTTATGCATAATTTGTTAAAACATAGATACTATTGTTCATGTGATATGAACAATTTCTGTAAAATTATACCAAAGCCGCTAAAGGCTAAGCTGCCATCAAGGCTAAATAAAGCAGGAGCATGATGACTGAAAGGTTTATTTAAATTGTGATAGAGTATCCGGTCGTCACTATAGCTGTCCATCAGTTGCATGCGAATGGCTACAGTGCTCAGCGCTGCAATTAGAAATCAGCTCTTCGTGCAGAGCTTGAACACAAATAAGCGCAGGACCGTGTAAAAAAAACGTACTTTTAGCTCATGAAAAAGCAATAACACATGGTCTGGACGTGGATGAGTTTGTGAAAGAATTCTCTAAAATGAGCAGAGAGTTAATGCTGTAAATGTTATAGTGATATGAAAAGATCTTTCTATGTTTTCATTTGACATCTTAAAACCAAGATTTTGTGAGAATCACCCGGCTGTACTAAAACCAAAACACATGTCCAAAATGTTCACTTTCAAGAAATGCAATAGTAAAATGAATCAGTTCATTCGTTCAGTAACGTCAGTGATGTAGAAAACATGACGCAAGAGCCAGAAACCCGAAGGGACTAAAACTTCTTCATGTGTTTGATCTCCATCAGCATCAACTCCAGCCGTGTCTCACAATCTCTCCTCTTTTATCAGTCGACGGCTGCTTTCACTGCACATCACGTGCTCATCCTCGTAAACACGATTTGCTTCAATCCCACAATGCTCTGATCCTCGTCTTAATTTCTCCATCCCTCATTGGACATAAACACAGCCAGATAAGCGTATGAAGCGATGGCTTGTAAAGCAGGCTTTCCTCATCGATTTCCCTGAAGAAAGATTCTCATTGATACAAAAGAGCCAACAAACGCTTCCATCCACACTGACAGATTCATTAGAGTCTGCTCACAGATGACACATCATTCCCGAGTCTCCCGTGTCCTCTCACATGACCGAAAGTGAACCAAACACACGTAGCGCACAGACCACAGGCGCTCTCCAAAACAATTCCTCAAACGAGAGGCTTGAACTCTCTCACAACTATACTGCCAAATATTTCGGACATTTCTGAAATCTGTCTATAAAATTATAATTCAACACGATCCCCACAGAGGCTTACTTTCAACACTGTTACACAAAGAAAGCAAAAAACACAATCGCCAGGTGTTGCACAATATCATGTTTAAAGCAGAAGTTTTAGTTTAAATGTAGGCAGCTTTACTGTATGCAAAACGTCTCGTATAAACTACACAACACATCATATATGTGGCCGACGCTTTTATCCAAAGTGACTTTCATTGCATTGGAATATACATTCAATTTAAGTACGTGCGATCCAACCCATGACCTTGGTGTTGCTCACGCCACGCTCTAACCACCAGCTACAGGAAAGCTCAATATTCTCAAAACAAAAGTCCCACCCTCGCCTGTTTCCTCCCATCAAAATAACAAAATAAAAGTCTCCAGCACCTCACCTTCATAAATAAACCACAATATTTATGAAACAGATACATACAGTACAATTTCAAGACTTTAGAGTTTAATGATACGTTCTCTAATATGGATAACTCTTTCTAACACACATCACCTGACTCATCAGCAAACCATGACTGACAAAAGCTAAAACCTATCACCTAAATAAAACACACAGAGAGAGAGAGAGAGAGAGAGAGAGAGAGAGGGGGGGGGGGTGTGATGAGTTCCTATCGAGAGGGTTTTATTCACTTTAAACTACCTGTTGAGCAGATGGCTTCAGTCACGCACTGCCTAAAATGTTCAAGATCATTGCTGTCATTCACCAGATGCTCAGAACTTATAAATAACATCCCTTCAACACCCTTATTTTATACATCAGATGTGTGCAATACCTTTAGACATTTTACAAATTTCTCAAACACACAAACGCGAAATGACAATAACTACAGTATGAATTATTAAGGTTTTTTTCATGTGTAATAGCTTTATTTAAATCAATATTGGTGTGCGTTGTCCTCTTTGGTAATTAACTTAGATCAGATGAAGTTGTCACAACTCAACATTACCAGACGGTAAATAATGCATGACTTTTTGTAACTATTTTTGATATTCACAAATATTTGACTTCACATTTTTAATGTTGCCATGTGGGCAGAACTGTAAATACTATAGATCTGATTGGTGGCTCATGTTGCAGTGCATTTTGGGTATTTCTTACTACCTGGCATGAGTAAATTAACATCAGTTAGCAGCTTTTTGTCTTGTTGCCTGCACTGATGTCAATGTGCAGCTTTTATCCAGAAAAATATCTTTGCTGAGCGCTGAACATACACTAAACACTCAAAGCCTTGACTTTTTTACTCAAGATGATTTGGACATAAACACACATAAAATGGTCATGATGGTGAAGTCACGTACGTCTCCTCTGGGGGTTCAACACAACTATGATTGTAAAGTTCAGGATCTCAACCCTCACAGCACATCCAGATTCATGAAGATCATTAAATTAAAAAGCTAATGAATAAATTATCTTCTGCTGGTTTCAGAAAAGGCCAACATCACCCGGGGGTGAGAAAGAGCATCCAGGAGCCTGTAAACATCTTATTTATCAATTATCTCAAGATTTTCAAAATTACAAACTTGGATTTAACAGCTCAGTACATTCCACAGAAAACTGATGGAACAGAAATGTGTGTGTTGAGCGATGAGACAGATGTGTCTGATGTTTCTGATGTATCTGTGCATTCTATTAACTCACATCTCTCTCTTTAGCTCCATCTGTCTTTAGCTCTCTCTTGCAAACACACACGGTCGCACACACATTATATTGGTAAGAAGATATGAGCAAAATGACAGAATGAGTCATTTCATACTTAATATTTGCCTAATGTAACCAATGAGGTGATGCCTAATTTCGAATAAATCAGTAAATTAAATATTATACATATATTGAGCAATCAATCTGCATTATTATAATAAAGGAGTTGACATCATATAACCTAAATTTAACAGGAAAAACACACATAACTGCAGCTCTTCAACATGAATAAATGAGTCACATGTAATATACTGTACACACATCCGTTGAGCTCTATATCAATACAGCAATAAACAAATCAACTTCATAAACTTCCCTTTGATACGGCGTTCTCTCTCATCTCAAGTGTATTTCATTTCACACGTCTTATGCTCTTAATAATGTCAAGCACTGATGAAAATATACGTGCTTGAGTATAAAGAGTACATAAAACTCTCTGCCGGCGGATATAATTCAGTATAAACTCTCATCATGACGTGTGTAATGAACTCTGAGCAGTCTCTTCATTAGGATGTACTGCTGTCTCTAGTCACATTACAAAAATGTTTCTTATTGTTGAAGCCATATTATTGAAGCCTCTCCTCTATTCCAATCTAAAATATTCTATTCTTATCTAAAATAATCTATTATATTCTATTGTAAAATAATAAATTCCATTCCAATCCATTCTGATCCGACACGATCTAATCTAATCTAATCTAATCTAATCTAATCTAATCTAAAAATAATCTATTCTATTCTATTCTATTTTTATATAAAATATTTCATTCTATTTTATCTAAAATATTATATTATCTAAAATAATCTATTGTATTGTAATCTGATCTAATCTAATCTAATCTAAACTAAAATAATCTATTCCAATCCAATCCAAAATAATCTAATCTATTCAAACCTAATCTGTTGTATTGTATTCAATTCAATTCAATTCAATTCAATTCAAGTTTATTTATATAGCGCTTTTCACAATGTGCATTGTTCCAAAGCAGCTTTACAGGAGAAAATAAGAAAACACAGAGGTAAAACACAGCACAGTGCATAGTGTTTATAGAACAAGCAAGATCATTCTAATAGATAATATCTAATAAATAAATAAATAGATATTGTATTGTATTGTATTGTATTGTATTGTAATCTATTGTAATCTAATCTAATCCAATCTATTGAATCTTTTGCTAAAATAATCTAAAATAATTTATTCTATTTTTATCTAAAATATTATTCTATTTATCTTCTAATCTAATCTAATCTAATCTAATCTAATCTAATCTAATCTAATCTAATCTAATCTAATCTAATCTAATCTAATCTAATCTAATATATTCTAATCTAGGAGGTCTAATCTTGAAGACACCAGGGAAGCCACTAACATCTTCATGTCCGTCTGTTTGTCTCTGTCACACGTCAGATCCAGTCCTGATAAAGAATAGCTGTCGGATTGTTCATGATCTTTCACCATATAGATCAGAAACAGAGGCGTCTTCTCTGTGTGGCAAGAACAAAATTGATCTGATGTCTGTCTGTTCATCACACACACACTTAACCTTTACTGTGCTGCTCTTAGAACACGAGATAACCCAGTATGACCAGCATGTGACAGGCCCCGCCCACATAGAGTGATGTCATATAGAGTGCTGCTGTCTTGGCGCGTTCCAAACGGGTTATATTGCCCTCCGAAGGGCCCTTCGGGAAGGGGACACCCCACAAAACATCGCTCCAAATAAAGAGAATATGACAGTGTTTTTATTGCTCTTTTTGCCAAGTGAATTTTATACAGACACACTAGGAGATACAGTTGTGTTGTTCCATCCAGAGTTTACACATCAAGAGCTTTACTCTTCAAAGGGAGTAGGGCACAGGGATGATCACTTTGGAATGGAAAGCGACATGTACTTACATGTGTTTAGGGTGATTGTTCATGGGTTAAACTCAGATTACTGGGATCAGATATGAAGGGTTTTGAAGTGTCTGATGACTCTTACCTGACTGAGCTGAGTCATGGGTGATCCTGAGACGTTGACCGTGTGACATCTGAAGTTTAACAGAGTGTTCTGTTCTGACCCGATCCCACCTGTACCCTCGCTGTCAGACACAGGGGGCGATAGAGGCGAGCGCTGAACCACGGTGCACAATAAACCCATGACACCAGCCGGTCGGATCATAAAAGCCTTAAGGGCAATGTTTGGAGAGACCTTCAGTGACACACAGAGAGAGAGAGTTTGACCTACTTTTCTCACACTAATTGCTTGTTGGAAAATAAACATCAGTCATTGTGTGAGGAGTTCCAGTCAAGAACTGATTATGAAAATATGAAAAGACTAAACAAAGAGTCCATTAACCATCAGAGTGTGTAAGCTACATGATCAGAGCAGCTGAGAGACGGTGACAGTTTAACTGAATGTTTCTTTGGTTTTATAAATATTTACACAGACATGAGATTGCACCAGTGATATAACTGTATGAGAGCATCACCTTTGACATGAGCGATGTGTTTGTGTTGAGCGTGACATCAGCGAGCCGTTCCACACACTGAACGATACGTGTGCAGGCGCGAGATTCATTCTGAGCCATCCACAGGACGTGTTCATCCACCCGCATCATGTTACTGGCAATGTCCAACACGTGATCGCTCAGCTACACACAAACATACAAACAAACAGAGACCATACAAGTACAAAAATCAACGTCCAACACCTGAGAACTTAACATATAGCGCTTAACAAATTGAAACATAATACAGTGACAAAAACACAAATATTTTCACATTTATACTTAAATTTGAGTGGCACATATGAGTCTGGTCAGATATATTTTATAGAAATATAACATTGCAAGAATTTTTGCGATTATATATAATTTTCTCTTAGAAGTCAGAAATAAATAAGCGTAACATTCTACCATTAAAACATACAGTTATTTTTTTCAGTCCTTAATAGAAAAATATAATTGTGAATGAAAGAAAAGTGCTTTCTTCTTCCCTTGCTTGTATAACGGTAAATTGGAAGTTTAATGGACAACAATAATAATGATTTTTAGCAAACAGAAAAGGGCATTACAGACGTAATTGTGCTTTCCGCTATATTGCTTGTCTTGATGTCATCCAAAGCACATGTGTAAGCGCTCTACCTCCTATTTTGCATACGGGGAGGGAGCGGAGTCTCATTTGCATTTAAAGAGACACACACAAAAACAGCGTGTTTTCCATTGCAGCCACAAATGGTCATGTTCAACATCTTGTAATGAAAGACATGTGGTGTATTTTGAGCTGAAACTTGACAGACACATTCTGGGGACACCACTGACTGGCATTTTTACATGGCAGAAAACACCTGGATTGCGGCCCTTTAAAGCCCTTTGAGGCTGCACTGAAACTGTCATTTTGACCTTCAACATCCTGGAATGTTTTCATCAAAAACCTTCATTTTGTTTCGACTAAAGAAACAAATACATAAAAATCTTGAATGACTACAGGGGTGAGTAAATTATCATGAAAATGTATGTTGAAAGTGGACGATTCCTTTAATGCAATCAGAATGAAGTATTCAGACAGACCATACAAGACACAATGAGACCAGACAAACAAGAAAAGACACAGACAACACAGATTCATCATCACACTCTTGTGTTGTACAGTGATTTTAAACAGACAGATTATTTAAACACAGAGACCGTAAGATGTGTCATTCATCAGGTCTGAGATCAGTGGGGTTGGGTATAAAGGTTTATGCTTCAAAGCCTCTATTATGGCTGAAAGATGAATAGTTTTATTGACTGCATGAGCCGAGAGGTCAATCTCCATAAATGGAATATCCATGATTCAGTACGAGCCATCAGAGTGTATTAATGCCTGAAAATCAGCGCTTTTCAGTATAAAGACGCAATAAAGATTAGTGTCTCTGCCTCACATGGAGGACAAATTAGAATTCATTCTCTTGGGAACATCACTGTAATGATGTCCGTAGCACTGCTGTGACCTCTGAACGACCTCTGACCCGTAACTGAACCGTAAGGACCTCTCTTCAGACAGCAGATGAGCAGTACTGAGATTAAATCTCAACGTGAAATAAAGCATTTCACTTAACACACAGCGAGAGATTTACAGCCAGAAAGTCAGCTCCTGAATTCTCATTTTTACACTGCTTTACCACAGTAAATGTCCCCTGTGTTTCGTGGGGCCACAGAGACTCATTAATGACGTTCAGTCAAATGAATTTGCCCATAGCGAGGTTGAATTTCTGCTCCTTGACACACTTCTGCCCTCCTTCAGCGCTCCTGCTGACATGACAGGACTGTTAAATGCTGAAGACGCTCCCTCATCATGTGTACACAACACCTCGAGCTGATGACAATGTGCTGTGACTCAAACTGCATGTCAATTACACAGCAGCAGCTGGTGAGCCGCTCCGGACAATAATACATCACTTCAACGCTAATGAATCGTTTTACAGTACATGAAGATTCCTTCAGACGCTCTTTTCCAAAGCAACAAAATGCTGTAATGTCATCTCGTCTTATAGGGGATCATTAAACACACATGATCCACATGTCTCCAGTGGGTTAGTCACGTCTTCTGAAGCCCAACAATATGTTTGCGAGAGAAAACATTCATATTTTCAGCTCATTTAGCAATTGAAAGTCATTTATTTATAGCGACAACAGATCAGTTATATTAAATGTGTGTCAGCGTGTTGACAGAAGCATGGGCCGGATACCGGTCTCAAGGTATACCGAGGTCTGAAAGACTCAAGGTTTCAAATTCAAAACCACTACGGTTTTCTGTGATACCGTTTCTAAGGTATGAGCTGTGTTTACACAACAATACATCATTAAGTCATGTAATGC
The DNA here is from genome assembly GCA_006030095.1 of Triplophysa siluroides. Lineage (NCBI taxonomy): Eukaryota > Metazoa > Chordata > Actinopteri > Cypriniformes > Nemacheilidae > Triplophysa > Triplophysa siluroides. Next base: position 57,005 of record VCII01000437.1, read on the forward strand.
AATGTTTGTTGTTAAGGCCTAACATATGGGCTATGACAAAAATAATAGTATTATCATTTTAAGGCTTTATTTTTACCTGACATTTATGTTCTATGAACGTTGGTTAAATAAAATGTATTTGTGTCCAGTTGAAAAGTTGTTGTTTGTATACGCAGACATTTTGTTGTAATTGCAATTCTGTGAAACCGTGACACTTTTGCTAAAGGTTATCATACCGTCAGAATGTCATACCGGCCCACGGCCTCGTTGATATTGATGAATCTCACGTGTCTCAAGAGTTTGTGTACTTTAGAATCACATGATTGAAACACTAGTGAGCTCAATATGAAGGGTGTTCTCTACAAACGTTTCCTTTCATTTCTGAAAACATTTATTACGCTTATGGTGGACGTTTGTTTGTGTTCACCTGAAATGATGTCGCAAACATCTGAGATCACACAAGGGCGAGTATAGGATTAGAGAATAGTCGTTCTTTGGGGGTGAACTATTCCTTTAAAGAAACAAAAAGGTGAGGCTCTGCAGGTAAATGTGTTTTGTGTAAAAAGTTATTGAGAGAATATATGAATATATTCGCAAAATGATTGCAATTTTATCCTATTTCTATCAACTACACCTGACCAAACTCAAATATGAGGTGTCATAAGCATAAGCTTACAGTTATTATCCAGACTTTTCTAATAATACGATCTAATTCTTACCTCTCGGAGATGATCCACCAGACGTGTGATTCTTTCTACGAGGTGTGTGACAAATACGACGTCCATCATGTCTCCGAAGCGCGCCGCCCTGCTGGTGAAAGAGGAGATCTGCTGCGCTAAAGTCAGAGCGTTTGAAACGTTCACTGGTATCTGAAACAGAGAACGAGACCATAACTCGAGTGTTCCTGACACACATATCAGAGCAGACCAATGAGAAAAGAAAAATATTATAGAGATGAGGGGCGGATGAAAGAACATTTGACAGATGTGAATTCTTCATTCAGCTCAGAATGGGTTTCAGACATGATGTGTTTCTGATGAAGGTTGTGTTCACCTGTGTGAGTTGATGTAGGCTGCGGGTTAACTCGCTGGCGTAAGGACACTGGTTGTAATCGTGCTCTGTCCAATGGCCCGTGCGGTCACACCTGCGCCACGCCCTCTTCTCTTGAGGGGCGGAGCTATAGCTGGGTACTGCACATGGAAGGAAGGCCATGAATCCAGCCAATGTCTTCGGCCACCTGTACAGTCAGCACATCAGTTCACTAACAAGTATACTACCAGAACATTGATATTAGTATGCTTACTACATAGAGCATACTTTACATAAGTGTACTTCATTTCAACAATTTCTAAGGGTTGATTTTTTTTGTCATCTAAAGCAATGTTAGCTGCCTGTGACTCTATATGTTCTGATATTGAAATGATTAGAAATGGATCATGTCCCACAAGGTCCTCACACACAAACACAGTTTGCATTTTAAACTGGTGCTTAACGCAGTTTTCTAAATCCCGTCTTCAGGGATGTTCAGAAGAGACGCTGCAGATGTTCTGCACACACCTGAAGTCTCCCTTGTTAGTGCTGATCCTCTCGGCCGAGCAGTACACAGCCGACGTCTCCAGAACCACGATCTCCATGCCGATTGTGCTGTTGCCACGGGAACTGGTCACGTGACACTGCCAATTACCGGAAACACTGACATCAATGTTGGACAAGATGAGCTCGCTGCGGGTGGTGAGGGGGGAGACGGACACCGAGTCACACTTCAATATATCAGCTTGTTATTTTATTAAAAACATATACTCCGAAATTATAATAACGCAAGAATGTCTCCTCATTAGTGAAACGACAAGAAATGATGTGCATACAGTATATAATGTTTCAATTGAAAAGTATACATTCATTTAAAAAGGGATTCAAAAGCATTATCATGAGAGACACTGAACACATGTGTGAGGTCATTCATGATGAAAACTGTGTGGAATGATAAAGAGTATTTTGTGTTTTCAGAGACACACAGACGAACAGACAGACAGACAGACAGACAGACAGACGCTCAAATCTGTCGCACTATAAATGATTCGAGGATCAGAGAGACACAGAGGCCTGCTCAAGCCTGTAATCCCTCACACACACACACACACATCGTGGACATAGACACACACACACTCTCTCTCACACACACACACACACACACACACACACACACACACACCCACACTCGTGCACATAGACACACACACACACACTCTCTCTCTCTCACACACACACACACACCACACACACACAGACACACACACACACAATGTGTTTATATTATAGCAATTGTATATTGAGTCCTGTAAACCTTAATCTACCCCTGAACCAAACCAAACGGTTAGAATACTGTTTAAGATGAACATTGTGTAGACAGACGGACAGAGAATGACATACAGACAGAAAGAGAACGACGGATGGACAGAGAGAATGACAGACAGACCATCTGTGTGTATGTGTGTGTGTGTCTATGTGCACGAGTGTGGGTGTTGTGTGTGTGTGTGTGTGTGTGTGTGTGAGAGAGAGAGTGTACATGTTTTTATATTCCGGTGGGGACCTAAACCTGAATGCACACCAACACATGGGGACTCGTGTCACTCTGGGGACCAAAATTGAGGTCCTCATGGGCACAAAAGCTCATAACTTGTACAGAACAAAAGAAAATTTAAATAAAAAAATGCAAAAAGGTTTCTATGATGTTTAGGTTTAGGGGATAAAATATACAGTTTGTACGGTATAAAAAACATTACGCGCCTATGGACTGTCCCCACGGAGATAGTAAACCAGACATGTGTGTGTGTGTCTTTGATCAGCTGTAGCTGTAATTCTGAGTGGTTTGGTTTTCATCCACTCATGCATCTGTCTTACCTGAGAGAAACAAACCCTCATCAGCAAAACTGAGCCATAATGAGAGAATTAAACTGCAGGTCGCCATGGTTACCACATCACACCAGCCAAGAGCCAATCAGACCAGAGAGAGAAAATAAATCATGTGTGTGTGTGAAAGAGAGAGAGAGAGAGGCATGTGAGGGACACTTTTACTCAAAGGACATCTCTGTGCTACACTGATTTTTGGTGTGTTTTTATTCTTAAACGTACCGCAAAGTTCCGTTCTTGAACATCTACTGAACCATCTTATTCTTTAAAATACTCTGGAACCGCATGCTAACATGAATACCGTTTCATTTAATCTATCAGCAGGTGTGGTGATGTGTACAGACACTCCTCAGATTAGAAACTTGCAGATGGAGCCGAATGTGATAGAAGGAACAAGACCAGTGGGGCTTTAAAACACGCGTGTCATGTTCACCTGACAGTTCTATAAGTATAAGGTATGAGTTAGACTTCATTATGCCAAGTGTTGTTTTACTATAGAAGCTATAATGCAGTGGCGGCTGCTGATCTTTTAAAGAGGGGAAGCTCATTTTCGGCCTAAATCATAAAAATTGTCCATTTATTTATATGTAAATTCTGCCCTACGTTCCTTTTCAAGAAAATGCTCTGTAACCCTGTCGTACCAACTAGGCGTCTTTTCCAGTGACTTGACCAGTGTCCTCTCAATGGCCAGCAGCTATTTTCATGCCTTTTATATGCCCTGTCAAAGTCTGACAGATCTCCAAACCCCAATTTTGACCAAACAACACATCCATGAGATGGTTTCATCAAGAGACATGGCCAGCAGTACATTTCTTTTTCACAGCACTTCCAGTCAGCCAGCTAACTTTGTCATAGCAGGAGAGCTGAAAAGACCTGTTACTTTTCCCTATCTTTTGCACTAAATCAATCTTAGGTGTTGATCTGCCCTGCTGTTTAATTCTAAGTTTCTCCTCGTAAGGAAGACTTTCTAATGGCTTTGCCAAAATCAGGTCGACAATATTAGCACTGTCTGCCATCGTGTGCAGTTTGCTAGCTGGCTAGTTCAGACTATATGAATTACTGAACAAACGATCTAATATATATATATATATTTAACTCAACGGGGAAATGTGGGAATTATGTTAAACTGAAACAATGAATGTGGTGTGAAATTGTGTGAAATATACGATGAAGGTTGCAGCAGTTTGTCTTTCGACTACACATGCAAAATCCGCGATGGGACTGAGTTGGAAATGGAGACACAGAGTGATACGCGTCATAATCTGAAGACCACGCCCACACCAACCGTCTCTTTGCATTGCGAGAAGCTGCCGCCTCCTTGTCATTTATGATTTATAACAAAAAAAAAAAATGTCTAAAAGCTGATATGTGACAATGTGTATAGCAAACAAGCTAAAAAAAAACAAGAAATACGTTTTTATAAGCTGTCGACCCCAAAAAACGAGCGTTTTAGGACATAAAAGTGGATTAAAAAGAGATGACAGACCCTCCAATCATCACGCAGACGCTCGGAGTCCGGGCCAGCCCACTCCTCCATTCATCCCAGAGACGCTGAGCGTCCGTGGGCGGGACATAATCGCAGCATTATCCAATGACCGTCTTGTTTCTAAGCAGTGAAAAAAACTGTTTAAAGCAGCCCCATTGAAGTCAATGGACGCTGGGCTTCAACAGAGTAATGCACTGTACGCTACGGGAATGAATGAGAAGGAAATCCAGTCAGCCGACCTAAGTAGCTGATTCTGAACGAAATTGTTTTCGTTCGAGATGAACGTGTTTAACGCATTTTTAGTCAATAAAATGTTAACATAATAGTACATATATTTGACCATTCATTTTTTGACAATTATAGGGGAAGCTGAGCTTCCCTTGCAGTCTTAAAGAAATCGCGACTGCTATAATGTCGCGAGGGAGCAGCCGACATGTTCACATCATTGTGTGTCTCCAGTATCGTGTGCGATGAAGGAGAACAGTGTTTTAGTTGGCCGCTAAAATCAGAAAGTGAAAGTCTCGCTCTCTCCCTGAGGCCAAGAGCAACATGAGCAGGTTTGTGTGTAGACGGGGAGAGTCATTGAAGGTTTAATCAGAAGTAGAATGTTCAGCAATCCATCAGGAAGGACTCTTGGAAACATGATCGGAAAATAAAACAGAGGATTGAGGGGATGTGATGTGATGTGAGAGGAGAGAGAAAAGCAGGAGACAGGTGTCCTCATATTCCCTATAAACAGCAAGACTGCTGTCAATCAAACATGAGCAGACATATCAAATAAAGCTGTGGTTCTGTCATGTTGTCACGGCCAGCTCGACCTCAAACATCCCACACAAACTGTGTTGTGTTCAATGAAGAAAACATCAGGAATAACTCTTAATATCCTAACAAATGTCATCTGAACTCAAGTTCACTTTTCTAAGCACATCTTGAAGTGATTTTAAATCAACTCTCAGATTGATTTTCAGTGGATTTATGAAGTCACAGGTGGAGTTCATCACATTAACCATGAACATGTTCCACTAACATTTGACAAACACAGTGTCACAAACACATTCTGTCTTCGTTTTCAACATCACAGGCTGAATCCACATTGTTGTGTAAAACGTATCCAGGAGTGTTGGTGTTGTTGATAAATGTTTTTATTCTTATAATGTGACTTGAGTGTGTGAGATATGATGCTCCAGACATCCCTACAAACAATCCACAGTACAGACCGACAGACGCATGGATGTTTAATGTCCCAGTGAAATACAAGGCCTATTTTATCATTTCGTTTTTCACTATGTGTTTTCAAATCCCTACAACTCGTAAATCACCGGTATCACGTAGAAGGCCACGCAAGGCTAATGTTAATAATCTGCGCACTCTTTCAGCATCCAAAACCACCTCAATCACACTTCCCATTGGTTTATGGAACTGCCAATCTGCTGTTAACAAAGCAGATTTCATCACAGCTATTGCCAAACATTCTGGTCTTTCTCTTTTAGCACTTACTGAAACCTGGATCAAACCAGAGAACACTGTCACACCGGCTGCCCTCTCCAATAATTACACATTCTCCCACAGGCCACGCATATCAGGGAGGGGGGGAGGAACCGGTCTACTCATTCCTAACGACTGGAAATTTAAACAGTTACCACCCTCATGTGACAACATCTCATTCGAGTCTCATGCTGTTACTGTCATCTACCCTGTTAAAATTCATGTTGCAGTCATCTATCGTCCCCCAGGTCAGCTTGGACTTTTCTTGGAGGAGTTTGATGCACTTCTGTCATCCTTCCCCGAGGATGGTACTCCTCTGGTGGTACTTGGAGACTTCAATATCCACCTTGAAAAACCACCTGACTGCGTCGTTTGACCTCAAGCGACTGTCCACATCAGCAACCCATAAATCTGGTAACCAACTTGATCTTATCTACACACGCTACTGCTCCACTCATAACCCCCAGGTTACCCCGCTGCACATTTTGGATCATTTCCTAATCACTCTTGATCTCGACCTAACCTCTCCAGACACTAAACATCCTTCCCCACTGGTCACATTCCGGCGCAACCTACGATCACTCTCTCCCCCGCTTATCCTCTGCGGTCTCTGCCACGCTCTCTCCCTCTGACCAGCTCTCTCTATTGGATGCCAACAGCTGCTCCACACTAACCTCCTGCCTAGACAGCTTATGCCCTCTTACATCCAGGCCATCTGGTGCATCCCCTTCTGCCCCCTGGTTATCTGATGTTCTCCGCGAGCATCGTGCTACGCTCAGGTCTGCTGAGAGAAAGTGGCGCAAATCTAATGAACCTACTGACCTCTTGCTCTATCAGTCTCTCCTTTCCTCTTTCTCTGCTGATGTCTCCTCTGCGAAAACCCTGTACTACCACGCTAAAATCAACAACTCTCCTGACCCTCGTACTCTTTTTAAAACCTTCTCTGCTCTTCTTTGCCCACCTGCCCCCTCAGCTCCATCTGAACTAACAGCTGATGATTTTGCAGCTTTCTTTGTTAAGAAAACGACCACCATCAGCAGTCAATTCTCTGCGCCACTGCCTCTTGATCACGCCCGACCCCTAGACACATGCTCGCTTCCCCTCTTTCTCTCTACTTTCTGAAGAAGATGTTTCCAAGGTCATTTCTTCTAACCACCCGACTACCTGCCCACTCGATCCCATCCCCACTCATCTCCTCCAGGCCATCTCTCCATCGGTTGTTCCCACTCTGACCCACATTATCAACTTGTCTCTTACCACTGGTACATTTCCCACACTCTTCAAAGAGGCGCGTATTACACCACTACTGAAGAAACCCACTTAATCCTGCACTGTTAGAAAACTACAGACCGGTATCTCTCCTCCCATTCATTGCAAAAACTCTTGAACGTGTTGTATGTAACCAGCTCTCATCCTATCTCACCCAGAACAACCTCCTGGACAGCAACCAGTCTGGTTTCAAGAGCGGTCATTCCACTGAGACAACGCTGCTCTCTGTCATTGAAGCACTGAGACTGGTAAGAGCTACCTCAAATTCATCAGTTCTTATCCTGCTGGATCTATCTGCTGCCTTTGACACTGTCAACCATCACATCCTCCTGTCGACCCTCAAGGCTATGGGTGTCTCTGGAGTGGTCCTAGAATGGTTCAGGTCTTACCTCTCAGGTAGGTCATTTAGAGTATCGTGGAGAGGTGAGGTCTCCGAGTCCCAACATCTTGACACAGGGGTGCCTCAGGGCTCAGTGCTTGGTCCGTTGCTATTTTCTGTATACATGACATCTCTAGGCTCTGTCATTCGGAAACATGGCTTTTCCTATCACTGCTACGCGGATGATACACAACTCCACCTGTCTTTTCAGCCAGACGATCCGACAGTTTCTGTACGCATTTCAGCATGCCTAGCCGACATCTCGCTCTGGATGAAGGACCATCACCTGCAGCTGAACCTTGCAAAAACAGAACTGCTTGTAATCCCGGCTGACACAGAGACTCATCACAACTTCTCTATTCAACTGGGCTCATCAACCATCACACCCTCCAGAAAGGCCAGAAACCTGGGAGTGGTGATCGATGATCAGCTTAACTTCACAGATCAGGTTGCCAGCACCGCAAGGTCCTGTAGATTCATCCTCTACAATATTCGAAAAATTAGACCCTTCCTATCAGAGCATGCTACGCAAGTCCTAGTCCAGGCCCTTGTTCTGTCCAGACTGGACTACTGCAATGCGCTAATGGCTGGACTCCCTGCTTGCACAACCAAACCTCTACAGATGATCCAGAATGCAGCGGCAAGAGTGGTCTTCAATAAACCGAAGAGAGCACAAGTCACTCCTCTCTTCCTAAAGTTACATTGGCTCCCTATTGCGGCTCCCAACAAATTCAAATCCCTCCTCCTGGCCTACAAGTCCACCACTGGTTCGGCTCCCCCTTATCTTCTTTCGCTAATGCAGACGTATGTACCCACCAGATCTCTGCGCCCTGCAAACGAACGACGTCTTGTGGTGTTATCCCAAAAAGGTAAAAAATCGATCTCACGAACCTTCTCTGGATCGGTACCACTTTTGTGGAACGATCTGCCCGCGGCAACAAGATCTGCAGATTCTGTAGCCATCTTTAAGAATCGGCTGAAAACACATCTCTTCCGTCAACACCTTACCGATTAGTCTCTTTTCTACTAAAAAAAAACAAAAAAAAACTAACCTAACTTAGCACTTTATACTGTGGTAGGCTTTATGAAGCCAGTTTTATTGATTGCACTTTTGCTTTTTGTTGTACTTGCGTTGTCCGAATTGCTTCAATTGTTTACCCCATCTGTAAGTCGCTTTGGATAAAAGCGTCTGCCAAATGACTAAATGTAAATGTATCATGAAATATTGCAGCGTTTATAGCAAATAGTTGATCAATGTGGGTCGTTCTCTTATTTAAATTCATGCACCCTCATAATCTTCAGTTAAAATCTGAAAATGCACTTCTGTCCTGTAGTGACTGTCCATCTCAAATGATGTATGTTAGACGGCTTGGGCGGAGCATCTGGTAACTCCTCCCCTTCAACTCTCACATTTCAAAATACAACTACTGTTTTTATAGTTGGTAAAGATTCTGGATGCGCGCATCTTGGTTGCAGAAAAACCCGGAAGAGATACGACTTATAACGACTTGAGAATTACACGGATACGGTAAACAAAATAGTTCAACTTTAAGACCTTTAGATTATAGATCACCTTACCTGAAATAAAATAAACACGGATGATTTCGTCATCCAGCCTGTTCGTTTAATGACTCGTTTAGCTTAAACTGGCATATTCAACGGTGGTATTCCATAGGAAATAATACAATCATTTTTGCCATTCCTATGCTGACATTCATCAACACAAAAACACTTTTTTGAAGGAATCTTCAATCATTGCTGCTTTGTTTCCACTGTTTTCTGCAACCAGTATGCGCGCGCAGCTGGCAGTGACGTAACCGTGACGTTGACTCGCATACATCCAATCAAATCACAGAGAAAGACGAAAGCCACGCCCACTATTTTTCTCATTAGAATTCCATTTCACTCTGAAACGCGTCAGAATACGGAAGACGATCGCCACTCCCGGTTCACAGGGACTTAAACATAAATGTGTTCTGATATTCTGTTCTCTCTCGTCTCATGACATTCAGATGTTTTAGATGTGATCTTTTTCGGGGTGCCGCCGTATGCTAATATTTAACTCCTTTATTTGCTTCACTAGACTTTCTAATGAAACTGGTGAAACGTCCGGCTCAGCTTCAGTGTTGAGATTATGAGTCAAATCCAAGAGGGAATCGAGTCAGAAGTGAACGAGGTCTGACTGCAAAACAGATGATTTATAAGACGGCTGAATGACTCAGAGTATCTGCTGCATACTAACACTCTCACGCTGATCATCAAAGCTCAGAACTCACACTTCTGCCACACTTCATCAATATTTATACTCAGACGGCCGAGTGTGTTTGTGTGTCGGTGTGTGTGTCTGTGCTGAAATACTAAACTGACACATGCTTCAATTCACACAGACACACTGTGTGTGTGTGTGTGTGTGTGTGTGTGTGTGTGTCAACTGTGCCCGATAAATCTTTTTTTTATCATTCCATTTGAAAAGGTTTGAAGGACTCTAAATGGCTGCAACTGCACAGCATCACATGATCATTCAGTGCAGATGCCACCTGCTCTTCAGCGTCTCATTCACGTCACACCTGGTAATGAGGCAGCAGTCGTGAATGATGCTTTCCTCCACGTGCACGCCCCTCTCCTCCAGCGTGTGAACGGGATGATGATCGTGGACCCATGTGAGTCGGACAGAGGGGTGAAGGTACGAGGCCGTGCACTGCAGGGGCAGACGGTCACCGCGGAACACCAGCTGTCTCTGAGTCGGGATGAGCTGCAGGACGGGGAGCTCCAGAGGTCCGGCTGTAACACACACACACATGACACACATGACTAAATGTAAATCATTATGTATGTTCCCTGAGATTCAAACCCACAACCTTTGTGAACTGATCTGTGCCGGCGGGTCGGTCCCACACACTGGATCATTGGAGCTCTTGTATGATCTCATCATTAGAGCGGCTGTTCCCACGGTAACAACCTCTCTACCACTGACTCTTATAATGACCGCTGCCTCTCATTAAACTCATGACTCAGCGTCCGAAAGACTCAACTGGATTAAAATAGTCAGACGATTAGATGAACAATGTCTGAAATGTAAAACATGTTGTTCTTTAAATCGTTAAACGTCTTTTGCGGCGGTGCCTAATTTCATACAAAAAATGTCCAGTAAAGTCCAGTAAATCAGATATCACAAGTATGAGTGTGTGCGAGAGAGAGGGATGGTGTTTATTTAGCTTTACTAAAGAGATGAAATGTCAACAAAAATCTAATCTGATGCAAGGATGAGTTCAAAGGTCAAAAAGGTTTTCTGTTTTCAGACATCACTGCAGTGTCACATGATTCTGTGTAAATGTTTTAATAATATTTCTAAACTGGCTAATGGATGATCGAGTAATCTTTTTTGTTATTGGTAAATGCATTTCTTTATAAAGCAAACAAATGTGGTGTGAACATCAGAGCTGAAGTAGTTGACCGCTTTATAAACAAAGCCATTGAACAAACACTAACACACATCAGTTCAGAGAGAGAGAGATGAAGCAACAAATCATTACATTTACACAAGATTCCCTTAATGAATGTACATATTGTAGAATTCATTATTTAGTGATTTCTGTATTACTATATTTTTCTTTACTTAATGTTCTTTTTACAGTATATTGTTAGTTTAAATACTATTTTCACTGATCAGTTTTAAATGATTTTTGTCATATTTTTTTATTCTTTGGCAATGCAAAAATGCACGTTTGACTTGCCAATAAAGCTATTTTGAATTGAGAGAGAGAGAGAGAGATTCATGCTGTGATTGGTGCATGTTAAACATCGTGTTCTCTTTCCGTCCTCTGAATGAAGAAACACACGAGAGAGCGTCTGCGCCGCTCCTCCAGATCGCTGACACACCATCAGCGGCTTTCAGTCAATGTAAATTACCCAGCAGCCCCTGCGGCTGTATACATAATTACAGCAGAGATCAAGAGACATGTGATAAAGCTCACGAGAGAGAGAGAGAGAGTCTACTGTACATCTCACTCTGATCCGGGCGGAGGGTCACCAGCGTACCCACGGTGAAGGACGACCCACAATCGCTCCCACATGTTCTCATGCATTTATTTCATCTTTATAGAGAAAGGTGATGTGAGGTGAGTCTTACCACAGGTGAGCTGATGTTCCTGTAGACAGCTGAACTCCACACCATGAAGACGAGCGGGATACACACACACAGTTTCATTCCCCACACGCACTGACCGACTTCTGACCCACATCAACAACCACTCCAGCTGACAGTCACAAAACAGATCATCTGTGCTGAAGTGTCTAAAGAAAACACAACCACATCACAACCCTCATCTCTTCAAAGACTCACTTACATTAGAGATCATTTGATTCCACAGACAATCTCAGTGTTATAATGATCACAGTTCATTTAGTTTAAGGGAGTGTTTCCTCCTCATGTGATCAGACCGCAGTGACTGTGTGTTATCACAACACCATGAACTCAGATCTCAGATCCGACCCATTTCAACATGTTTACAAGTAGAAAATTGGTGAAAGTCTTACAGAACTCTCAGAGAAGGCAAGTGTGTGAACAGATCCTCCGGCAGTGTGGAAAAAATATTCCCAGACAAATTCCTGAAAGACACACAGACGTTACTCAAAAATCTCCTCAGAAATTCATGTGAAGGTCAAAGTCAAAGGAGCAGAGCTACACATAAATCCTTCATGATAAATAGCTTTCTGCGAAGACACAAAAGAGACATTTATATTTATAGAAGCTATGACACAAACACACACACAGAGAGAGAGAGAGAGAGCGAGAGCGAGAGAGCGAGAGAGCGAGAGGGGATTTTCACTTAAACCCACTCACAGTTTCGAGAGGCGGCCAAGGTCGAGAAACATATCAGAGGAGAAACAGCCAATCCTGTTGTTGGAGAGATCCCTGAGGACACACAGACGCACACACACACAAAGACACACACACAATTGAGATGATGACATCGGTGTGAATCAGTGAAGTTGTGAATAAATGTTTCATGTCAGCTCTCATAAACACAGAGACATCAGAAGAATCCGTGTGATTATTGTTCAATATTTCATAGCAGCGTTCGTGACCACTGCACCAGTGACAGCATTACACAAAAACAGACCCCAGACAAAAACACCAGAAACACACATCTTTCCTGGAAAGAGACGACAATTGAACGCAAAATGATTTGTTTAAAGGAAGCCTGAGCAGTCAGACACATCTCTGAGCAGTCAGACACATCTCTGAGCAGTCAGACACATCTCTGAGCAGTCAGACACATCTCTGAGCAGTCAGACACATCTCTGAGCAGTCAGACACATCTCTGAGCAGTCAGACACATCTCTGAGCAACAGGATTTCCCGCTGGGATGGAAACACGTCTGAGTGCAGAGAGAAAGTTCTGAAGTGTTCTGAAAGCTGAACGGGAATGTAATGACCTGCCCGGATACAAACACACCTCACAATCAATAACACGCATGTACAGTCGTGGCCAAAAGTTTTGAGAATTACATAAATATTCGTTTTCAAAAAGTTTGCTGCTAAACTACTTTTAGATCTTTGTTTCAGTTGTTTCTGTGATGTACTGAAATATAATTACAAGCACTTCATACGTTTCAAAGGCTTTTATCGACAATTACATGACATTTATGCAAAGAGTCAGTATTTGCAGTGTTGGCCCTTCTTTTTCAGGACCTCTGCAATTCGACTGGGCATGCTCTCCATCAACTTCTGGGCCAAATCCTGACTGATAGCAACCCATTCTTTCATAATAACTTCTTGGAGTTTGTCAGAATTAGTGGGTTTTGTTTGTCCACCCGCCTCTTGAGGATTGACCACAAGTTCTCAATGGGATTAAGATCTGGGGAGTTTCCAGGCCATGGACCCAAAATTTCAACATTCTGGTCCCCGAGCCACTTAGTTATCACTTTTGCCTTATGGCACGGTGCTCCATCGTGCTGGAAAATGCATTGTTCTTCACCAAACTGTTGTTGGATTGTTGGAAGAAGTTGCTGTTGGAGGGTGTTTTGGTACCATTCTTTATTCATGGCTGTGTTTTTGGGCAGAATTGTGTGAGCCCACTCCCTTGGATGAGAAGCAACCCCACACATGAATGGTGTTAGGATGCTTTACTGTTGGCATGACACAGGACTGATGGTAGCGCTCACCTTTTCTTCTCCGGACAAGCCTTTTTCCAGATGCCCCAAACAATCGGAAAGGGCTTCATCGGAGAATATGACTTTGCCCCAGTCCTCAGCAGTCCATTCACTATACTTTCTGCAGAAGATCAATCTGTCCCTGATGTTTTTTTTGGAGAGAAGTGGCTTCTTTGCTGCCCTTCTTGACACCAGGCCATCTTCCAAAAGTCTTCGCCTCACTGTGCGTGCAGATGCGCTCACACCTGCCTGCTGCCATTCCTGAGCAAGCTCTGCACTGGTGGCACTCCGATCCCGCAGCTGAATCCTCTTTAGGAGACGATCCTGGCGCTTGCTGGACTTTCTTGGACGCCCTGAAGCCTTCTTTACAAGAATTGAACCTCTTTCCTTGAAGTTCTTGATGAACCTATAAATTGTTGATTTAGGTGCAATCTTAGTAGCCACAATATCCTTGCCTGTGAAGCCATTTTTATGCAACGCAATGATGGCTGCACGCGTTTCTTTGCAGGTCACCATGGTTAACAATGGAAGAACAATGATTTCAAGCATCACCCTCCTTTTAACATGTCAAGTCTGCCATTCTAACCCAATCAGCCTGACATAATGATCTCCAGCCTTGTGCTTGTCAACATTCTCACCTGAGTTAACAAGATGATTACTGAAATGATCTCAGCAGGTCCTTTAATGACAGCAATGAAATGCAGTGGAAAGGTTTTTGGGGGATTAAGTTAATTTTCATGGCAAAGAAGGACTATGCAATTCATCTGATCACTCTTCATAACATTCTGGAGTATATGCAAATTGCTATTATAAAAACTTAAGCAGCAACTTTTCCAATTTCCAATATTTATGTAATTCTCAAAACTTTTGGCCACGACTGTACAGATCATTCCTCGTCTGTCTGCATGTGTGTTACATGTCATATGTTCTGCAGTTGTTTGTTTGGCCTGGTTTTTATATCCCAGTGGGGACCTAAACCTGAAGACACACCAACTCCAAAATTGAGGTCCTCATGGACAAAATACTTGTAAATCACACAGAACAATATTTAAAAAATCTAAAAATGCAAAAGGTTTTCTATGATCTTTAGGTTTAGGGGATACAGTTTGTACAGTATACAAATCATTACGCCTATGGACTGTCCCCACGGAGATAGTAAACCAGACGTGTGTGTGTGTGTGTGATCCCACATGTGTTTCAGCTGTGGTTGAGTGATCCAGTGTTCAGTTGTGTAATGAAGGGTTCAGAGCTCTTAAATTAGCCCAGCGGAGCGACTGGAACCACACACTCAAATTAAACCCAACAACAACTCTTAACTGGCACACACAACCACAATCAGACACACAAACCTTCTAATCACAGGAACATTAAACCAACCACACAGCTCCTATTTCTACTGGAACATCCGCGCGTGTGCGTGTGTGTGTGTGCGTGTGCGTGCGTGCATGTGTGTTTGTGCGTGTGGTGTTTGTGCGTGCGTGTATGCGTGTGTGTGTGTGTATGTGTGTGCTGTAGGACGATCAGGTTGAGTGATTTTACTGCATGTCAGAAACAGAATGAAACGAGTTGTGCTTCAGCTCTGATCTTAAAAGAGTGTTAGAAATGAAAACAAATAGTCAAGTATTCAACCTTTAAATTGTTTACAGTTGTTTTAGAAACACATCCCAGTAAACAGGCCGGTTGTGTTTCAATCCTACTTACAGTCTTTTAAGAGCTGTCAGGCCGTGAAACGCAGCGGAGGCGATCCTGCTAATGAGATTACTGCTGAGATCTCTGAAGAGACACAGAGAAGAGAATGAGACATGAGTGAGACAGATCCAGAGTTTTTGTTTGACAACGATAACATTATTACATGTTTTTAATACAAGGGATGTATTTATGTATAATATGATTCTTCATCATCATCATCATCCTGCTCCGGATGATTTCACACGGCATACTTCAGGTATTTATTCTATAACTTCATGAGAGGTTGACACAAGAATACGCTGGCCGTACACAGAAATCTCTGAATAGCCTCTGCACACTGCTAGACCAAACATACTAAAAATACACAACATTATATCACAAGTGACTCCTCTGAAGCCAAACCAAACTTCCTGAAATTGTTTGTCAGAGTTTCCTGCGTCTGGGGGAGTGACAGAAGAGCTGCCGATCCTCAGAACACAACAAACGCTACAAGACTCCTCAACATCTTTTTAGTGTTTATCTGCTGTGAAGCCATTAATAAAATGCTTGAGAAACATTTGGGAGAAAAAACTAATTTCACATATGTCCCAGTCGAAACCCTGAAGGCACTCATTTATTCTACTATTAGTTTTTAGAATAACAGTAAATTCTATATGATCAAAACTATAGGAGCAGATCCTCCGGGTGTCTGAGAAATGCTGATATACAATATGTTTTTGGAGACGGTAACTCCAAACAGAATGTTTTTGTAGTTTAGCATCACGACCGCTTCCCACTCATCCAAACTCTCTGCTCATCTTTAATAAAACTTTACATACTGTAAGGATTGACAGTACAATCTTAAGCAAAACATTTTTCACAGCTTCAGTACATTAAAATAAAGTTAATTCAATATGAATCTATTAGCTAAATGGGAAGAATCACGCGTGACACACACTCTCGGTCCATGACTGCTGTAAAATTTCACAACCTAAAGATTGTTTGACAACTTGATGTCAGACTTTACCGTCCCTGCGGACAAACTCTACAAATCAGTTTATATTTCACACACCACCACCACTGATCAAACTCATCATTCATGTCCATTCATCCTGACCCGCAGGGGGCGCTACACTTCACACTAATGTCTAGATTTATGTCAGAAAAATGTGTTGACGTGTGTCTTCTGTGGTGGGAGAGAGAATATTAATGGAGTGTACATGAACAAAATCAACAGTCTGTGAATCCGTGTGAGGGAGATCCAGCGGTGTGTAACGACACTTCAGAGGCCGATGAACTCAATAAAACAGCAGCTCGTGTTGAGAATGTTCGCCGTATTTAAACAAACCAGAAACGAGCGCCGAGTTCATCTGATCTACAGCTTCCTACTCAACCACAAATAAAACCTAAACAAAACATGATTACTAGAGTAAAAACACCGTCACCACAAATTCACCGCGGCTTTGCTACAGTCACATACATAGCGGTTATAGAAATGGTGGTCAACCGACCCCCCAAAAGAGGTGCTGTGGTTTCTACACTTTTACTGTAATGAAACCCATGGGTTATTCCATCAGGGACATTATTACGAAACACATCTGTCGTTTATTCCAAACCACAGACAAACAATAAACACAAATGAGTTTGTTTAAACAGAAATCTGACTGACGGCAGCACGTCCTGCTGAGTTTCTCATCATCTAACAGTGAAAGGAAAACACGATGATGCTCTTCAGAAAGAAAAACACAACGCTGCGCATCAGACAGGAAAACACAGGAGTGTGAAAGGTCGGCCTTGTGTCCGCTGTGACATCATCATCGTCTACTTCCTCTTCCTGTTTGCCTCCAGTGACAGTACCTGCGTCCACGTACTGTCCGTCCTAAACAGAATATGACCCACAACTCAAAGCTTAGTGACGCTACACTGCATTAATAAAATGTGATGAAAGATGCTTCGCTTAATTAATGTAAGTATACAGAAAACATTACAGACGCAATAATGAATGAGTAAGTCCTTAAATGCAGATGTATTTTGATGTTTAAGACAGTAGGCAACAACGGCCACTTCTGATTGGTGTTAGTATGTCCCAGTGTGTGCAGTTTTACTGCGTACTAAATATACTTTTACATGTGAAAAACAGAACATCCTTTAAGGGCGTAGTATAAGACACAGCGGGTCAAGAAGAGCAAACTGCTCGACTGATGACACATCCCCTGAAAAACCATGACGTCATTGACATTAAGAATGAATCTTGATTGTCAACATGCTTGAGGCAACACATGTGATGATGCAAATATTGATTTAACTACGACTGAAGCGATCACTGCGGCAGATGAGAGTGTTTGACATTAACGGTCAAGCCCTTCACATGATGCCGTGTCCTGATGGTGCAGCAGACAGAGACAAACATCAGCAGCATCTGAACGTCTGCTGAGAAGATAAGAGATGACGACACAGAATCCATCACAGGTCACAGAAGAGAACACATCTCACACTCTCTCCTCACACAACAACACACTTCTGTCATCATCTGTCCAAACCCCTCAGATTTCAGAAGACCAGGAACCTGATGTTCAAGTCTGAAAGTCCTACGGGTTTGTGTCAACGTGAGGGTGAGAGATCTACTGCATGATGATGTCACACACATGAAGAAGTTTCCATTGCACTGATGTCCAGAATAATAACGGAGATATTAAGGAGATCTTGTTTTTTCTTTCTTACGTTGATTTGATTTGGATCTGGTTTTCTCGATTGCAGTGAAACACAAACCTCATGGGTCTAAACCAGAGGCATTAATCATGTCCTGAAACTAGAAGCAGATATGATTTGAAATGACTTTTTTCTCATTAATGTTGATTGTCTGTGTGTTTTATTGATAGATGCACATCAGCAGGAGCCCATGATGAGATGATGATGATGATGATGATGATGATGATGATACTCACAGTTTCTCCAGAGCTCTCAGGCCGCTGAATGAGTGATTTCTCACCACTGAGATCTTATTGTTGCTCAGGATTCTGAGGAGAGAAAACAAACACAAACCCATAAATACAGATCAGCTCTGGACATTTTTAGGATTTACACAAACACACACAAACAGCAAATATGAAGATTTATATGATGTGACGTGTGCCGTAAATCTCCTGATGGTTTGTAGCAACAACACTTTCTCCGGGAACAGAGCCCTTAAAAAAAAAAAATCACACCTGGTTATGATCGCTGACGTCTCGTGTTCTTTGATGTTTTGAAATAATAAAGATGATTTTACTATAGTTTTTGCGCTGCACTTATCATCTCTGTACACGTGTACTGCAAGTGTGACAATAACTAGGAGATTGTTGTTTGTGTAGTTTTGTGTCTCGTTGTGTGAAGCGTGAGGTCGATCACCTCCTCATGCCTTATACAGACATCTGTCTAACGTCCAGGAAACAGCAAGAAAAACATAATTGTACAAAATATAAACAGTGCAATCTGAGAGAGAGAGAGAGAGAGAGAGAGGGAGAGTGAGGGAGAAAGTGAGGGAGAGAGAAGAGAGAGTGAGAGAGATCTCCTCTCTCTCTCTCTCTCTCTCTCTCTCTCTCTCGCTCGTCCTCTCTCTGCGCCTTGCTTTCTCTCGCTGCCCTTTCTTTCTCTCTCTCTCTTCTCTCTCTCTCATTCTCTCTTTCTCCTTTCTTCTCTCCCGTTTCTGTCTGCTCTACTCTGGCTCTCGCTCTTCCTCGCGCCCTCGCTCTCTCGCTCTCTCTCTCACCTCTCTCTCGCTCTCCGCTACTCTCTCGCTGAGCTCCGCTCCTCTACTCTTCCTCTCCTCGCTCTTTTTCTATGAACCTTCATGCCAAGCCTTTGTGTATGATTGCTCCTGGAGCAAAAGGCTCAACACACACACACACACACACACACACACAAAATCATGCATCTTTTCTATGTCAAACTTGAACACTGATATGCAAATAGTGTATATGGAAAAATCTGAGACTCTCTCTGTGTTTGTGTGTGTGTCTTGATCTGTGCCTCTGCGTGTGTGTGTGTGTGTGTGCGCGTGTGTGTGTGCGCGTGTGCATGTGTGCGCGGATCAACACTGCTCACTTCTGTTTGAACACTAAACTGTGAGTCACTAAAGCAGACAGTGGAGCAGCTCCTTCAGCATGTGGATCAGATCTTTCAGTGCTGTGTTCAGGTTCTGAGCGTTTCATGTGTGTGTTTGTCATGTGTTGACAGCTGAATGTGAGATTCTGTGTTTTAACATTATTCACACACACACTAAACTCCACCCAACAGCTGCTGGATGTCCGTCCCTGAGCTCCGCCGCACCTCAACTCTATTATTATATGAGCGACAGAATAAAATAAGCTGAGTTTCAGCGTTCCGCAGGCACCAATCACAGGAAGCAAGCGGCCTAAAGATCACAATCTGAACTATTACAAACATCCCAAAAGATTTCTACCCTGCGCTGCTGAAAACCTCCGGCCCGTGTGTTTTTCCAGAATATCAGATAACCGGGAACATCTAACCAAAATAACATATTTCACATCCACCAAAGTTGACCCTGGGACACGATGGAGTTTGTGTTTGTATTTCAGGAGCTCTGAAACATTCAGACACACACATGCACTTAAACAACTGACGAAACACACACACTGTTCAGTACATGTAGATGGTTTTTACACATGTAGGTGCTTAGCAATTATTTGTGGGTGTGTTTGAACTGTGACCTCATTTACATCATTTCTTGAATCAGATGATAAAATGTCAGAGATGAACTCAGGTCAGTGCGACAGGAGCATCAATCTCCAACAGCGCTCAGACTCTTCCGGCACATTCTCCGCTCTTTAACCTTCAGCGGTCTCGCTGCTGTGAGGTCACACAGAGTTAAAGGTGCCGTTCTCTGGCTGTTTTTGAGGCTTTGATTGTGTTTTTTGGGTGTTTATCAATGGATGTTCATGTTTCTAATAAAAAAAACGCTTAATATTTCAAGTCTATTGTTCACCACTGTCCCTCCTCTTCTAACAAAACCACTGGATTGCTTCCGGTCTTTATAAAGTCCCTCCTCCCAAACTCTCGGATTGGTAAAGATGACCAGGTCTGTCGTGATTAATTCCCGGCTTAGAGTGTGTGTGTGAAGATGTCCCACCCACACCATATCAGCAAGCCCACGCCTCAAACCAAGTTTGTGGTCGGGCCCCTCGTCATGCTGTGTTTTTGACAGTGGTGCAATTAAACATGGCGTCAACTTCACTTCATCAGTTAGACACATGCGGATCCATCTGGGATCAAAGGGAACGACACCTTTAATAAAACTCACAAGAGCTTGTGTGTGTGTGTGTGTGTGTGTGTGTGTGTGCGTGTGTGCGCATGGAATTCAAGTTAGTTCACCTGGAATATGACCAGTAAAACATCATTAACCATAAATATCTGTCACACATCAGAACTACTGTATGCTGCTTTCTCAAGACTGACAGGAGAAACATTTAAGTGATCTTTTCATTTTCTTCTGTTATTATTTTCCCTCAATGTTGTCACAACTTAAACACATGAACACAGAATGAGCCATACGGTGTGATGTATATATGAGATCACTATTGTATTGTGACACCATCCAGCTGCTGGTCAGTAAATTTCACCTTCATTGTATAAAAAGCAGAAGGTCAGAGCTGCCAAACATCTCAGAAAAAGTCTGAAATGACATAATGTTGACTAAATGATGTCTGTATTCTCACTCTTAAATCAACGGTCCACAGGAAAAAAAACAATCTAAAATGCATGCAAACTCTGTTTCATACAGATCATCTTAAAAGCACAAATAGAGCAAGATTATAAAATATTGTTCATCATCTGAAAGAGGAAATCTCGAGGCTTCTTGTCATTCCACTAATGAATGAATTAAAGATGAGATTGTGCTGAAGATGTTTAATGGAGTGATGATGGCAGAATAATGTTTTCAGAGTTATGATGGAATGGTGAACATCATTAGATGGGAATGTTTTCCCCTCCACCCGCTCTTTATTTATTCAGTGCTTAGAAACAAAAGTGTGCCGGAGGAAGTTACGCCGGAATTATAAATGTGACGCTTCCTAAAGTGGGAAAAGATTTCCTGACCGACCAGAACTTAAACAAACACATGCAGGACTAACCCTTTTAAAACGCACACACTAAACTATACTGAACTAAACTGAATTACTTCATCACTTTCCTGTCAATCAACTTTGAACCCTAACATTTCAATTTTCCATTACAAAGAAATTGCTTTCGGTCATTTTCTAAAAAATCATAATGTGCTTTATAAACACAAGTGCTCGTCTTGCTCTGTTGTGCGATGCGCGTTCATGACTTCACGTAATACGTGATTACGTTGAAAAGGTCACGCTTGATGTTGGCAGAAGTGCCGAGTCCGTGTTTACAAGTTGAACGTGCAAGTTTTCAACACAATCACATATTACGAGAAGTCATGAACGCGCATCGCACAACAGAGCAAGGTGAGCATTTCTGTTTATAAAGCATTTCTGTTTTTTGAAAATGGCCGATGGTTTGGCTAGATAAGAGCTTTATTCATCGTCTGGTGTGGTTTAAAGCCCTTTGAAGCTGCACTGAAACTGTCATTTTCACCTTCAAGCGTTTGGAGTCCAGTGAAGTCCACGATATGGAAAAAAATCCTGGAATGTTTTCATCAAAAACCTCCATTTCTTTTCAACTAAAGAAACAAATACATAATCTTGGATGACATGGGGGCGAGTAAATGATCATGAACATCTATTTAGAAAGTGAACTACTCCTTTAAGATCGTGATCAGCACATGTGTCTGTAAATCATAAACACAACAACATCTCTGTAGTCTGTGACAAACAGCCGTCGTCCTTCTCTTGTGAAACTTCTACAACCTGAAATCTTGCCTGCGTCAGAATGATGCTGTCCCAACAGTACAAGCGTTCTTATTCTTTTACATTAAAGCACACTGTATAAAGTCATGCTCACTATAAACCTCAGTGTACTTCGGGGATTAACATCAGATGTCCTCAAAGGGACCCACGGCTTGAGAACTACGTTCATCTCAATACATATTTGAAGCTCCAGCCACCTGTGAGAATGTAAGTCTGTCCTCAGTCTCATGGGGCTTTTCAAGCTCAAAACATCTTCCTAACAAGGTTTCTAAAAATGACCAAAAAACTCAAGTCCCAAAAGTTTAACCAATGATAACAGACCAAACCACCTACACGTGTACTATAATACAAACACAGAAAGATAAACGCAGGTACAGTATGATGAAGTTACTCACAGTGACACCGTGCTGTTGGGTAAAGAGCTGGGCTGCATTGTTTCCACCAGGTCCGCATCGTCACACACAACTTTGACGCGCAAACTCTGTCTGTTAAATCCCTTTGATCTCTCGGAGGTGCAGTGACAGCTGTCAATCATCAGGTCGGGACAGTATCTGTTGCTCAGAGCGCATCTCCAGCAGCACATGAGCGCGCACAGCACGAGCAGCGCGTTCATTGCGCACGGAGTTTCATCTATGAAACACGCGTTCACGTTATTTCAGCGCGGGTAGATGAGATTCTCGATCTTGTCACATCAAGAGAGGAGGTCAGTGGATCTCTGGAGATCAGCAAACACACCTGGATACATTAAGTCAACTAGGACGTAACCAGCACGCGCCATGCGTAATAATTTGCCAAACGTCTATCGGACTCGCAGGGGCCCCTCATCTGGACGACTCATGAAGCAGCCCTTTGCTTCTAAACTGTACTAGGTACTTGCAGTAATTAAGCGGTGGGGAGCTGCGGTTTAAAGCTTTAGCATCCGCGTAAGTGCGATTGCCGTGTTGAATCCACTTAATTCATCAAGAACAATAGGAAAGAAAAACGTTAGTAGGTCCAAGTCAGGCCGCGAGCCGGTCCTGGCCGTGTTTGCGCATTTCAGTCACTTGAAGACAAGCAGGTTGTAGTTATTGGTGGTTTTGTTCAAGTTGTTGGTCCTACCGTCGTAACGAGGATGAATAAGCGGAAGGCTATGTTGTAGAACCCTGCACTCACATCAACTGAACCTAAAAAGAAAACTCACAAACTTCACAGCGTGGACATTTCCTACTATGGTTGCTGCGTGGCTTATAAATAATTCACGAAGGAACAGCCAGTGGAGCGGTGCCCTGATCGCTGTAAGTCTGTGGGATGAATTGAAAGTATGCGGGGGCAGCACGAGCATCGACTCATAAGGATAATAATAAACAGTAACTGGGGAGGGAGGGCGGCATGTAGAGGGGGGAGGGCGGGCCTGGAGACCTGTGGTATTACTCGGGTATGTTTTACAAACGTTCCTAGATTTGATTAGGTCTAGCTATGTTATTTGGACCTGATTGCTGATATTGGCAGGAGGGCCTGCTGTTTCCTCCACGGGCATGTCAGCTTCCAGTGTAAATTTTGGACTCAGTTAATAATTCCAAACTCTGTTTAATTTTTATGAAATTATTTGGCTTTTATGTATCGATGAGATATATCGTAATTTTCCTGTCCTGAACAAATCATGCCAAACTCACTTTCCTCAAGAACGATTAAAATGTTCAACTCGGCACCCTCGATCAGAACGACCCTTCATCATCTGCTTCGCACATTGACCCGACCAACACATGCAACGTGACTTGGATTTTCTCTATCAGAATGTGAATGAACAAGACTATGCCCAAAAAGGAGGCAAGAATGGCGGACGTGTTTGCCTCCCCTTCATATCTGACGATCTGTAATAGCTTATTATTCATCATTGAAATGACCTCTAAAACAGGATATGTCAGAAATTAATTGACATCAATAACTTGATGGGGTCCTTGTGTGCCAAATGGAGCACGTGAAAAAATAAGGCAATGAATAAAGGTGAAAACTAATAACAACTTAAGGGTGGGAGTAATAAAAAAAGGTTTCCTAAAAAGACACTGAAAGAGATTCAGAGAGACCGTTATTCACTGACCGAACCCCTACGGAACCTGATAAACGGGAATGAATTGCGAGTCCTACCCATTATCCCCAATCCATTCAGGAATGCTCCACAATACATATAGGGGAGTTATAAGAATAGAATCCGTAATGCAGAATAAAGAAAAATCGCGAGGGCTTCAAATAAGAGTGGTGGGAAAATAGAGCACACATTATTAAAAGGGTACAGAGAGCTAGGAGGGGGGACTTAAAGGAGATACCGGTTTCTTTGCCGGCCCACAGAAAGCATGGGGAAACCCGAGGAGACAGGGGAAAACGGCAAAACGCAGGGTAGTATCGCCCGACGTAGGAAGCAAGAAGCCAAACGAAAAAGTGAGACTGTAAGCTAGAAAAAGTAGACGCGGGGGAGCCGGGAAAGAACTCCCCCGCACCCCTTGTAGGTAGACCGGGCGGATGGCACTATCCGGGAAAGAGCGGAAAGCAGACAAAAACACGGGAGCGCGAAGCAATCTCGGCTAACTGCTTCATCATATCTCCAAGAAAACAAGAAAGAACGTAGACTCTTCACATGGTACCAAGGAAAAATGTAAGAAAACTCTTCTGCTATAGCCAGCATCAATTGACGCACTGGTACTTGGAGTCTAGGAAGAAGAGTGGAAGAAGAGGACACGGCTGGACGTGCGTAAGAGTAGAGGGAAGGAGGGGCCGGGAGAGCGGATAGCAAAGGAAGTTAACAAAGGGAGAAGTGACTCTGAAATCTTAAAAAAAAGCAGAAAATTCCTCAGATATCATCCAACGCGCCAACAGACTAGTAAGTAAGGTAGGGAAAGAAATAAGATGAAAGAAGAGAAATAATAATAAGCCCTAAAAGAGACATACACGAATAGAGACCAAAACCATCGTGTCGCCCTGGAGAGGGTGAACTTCTCCGACTTCTCTCGAGAATGCTAGAGTGAGAGCGTGGAAAAAACGGAGAACGAATTCACACAAGGCTAGACTAGTTACAAAGAAAAGAAGAAATCAAGGGTGAACAAAACGAAGAAGGTCAAGAAATCGGTATTCAACATCGGTCGTATCGTCAAAGAAGCCCGTCCAGAAAGGAACGCAAGGGAACTGGACTATCACGTCGCGGAGAATGACAAATCAGGAGAATCAGAAGGAAGAAAGGTATCAGAAAAAGAAAACGAGGAAAGGGATTAAGACAAACAGCCTAAGCAAGGAGAAAATCCAGGGCGCAAAAAGGGGTTGAGAAGAGGTGGAAAGAGAGGGTCTGGAGGGGGCCATAGGAACGAACTTCCGTCGTCAGACGTAGGCCAGGAGCACAAGAGAATACATTCCCCTATGTCTACTCATAGGTTCTCCAATTCGGTAATCTGGGGTACACTAGTACACAGGATCAATCGGGACAGTGGGGCGGTATGAAAAGAGGGAATAGTGACAATTAAAGCCGAACGGAAATGAGGAAAGGGAAAGTCATAAACATTAACCTTGGGGAAAAACAAGCGTAGAAGTCAGAAGAGCAGAAGGAAGGACGATAGAAGGGGGGAGGCGAGGATCAGGAGTAACAGCAAGCCACAAAAGTTGGTTAAAACGCAAATCGTAGCCCAAAAGAGACAGTATGGAACATGGTGGGCACAAGAACAGGGAATAGAGGGGAATCCGAAAATCCAAATATACTGATATCTCTAAACGGGACAAAAAAGCAGCCAGAATCTAAAGCCCCCAATATGTTTTAGTTGTGAATTTTTCTGAGTTGTTGCTGAGTTTAACTTCTATTTTTCTTGTCAAGGGTCCGATGCTCTCTCAACTCCTCAAACTTCCCGTACTTATTTTTTCCGGCAGATTGGGTTTTTTTTTTTTTCTTTCCCCAAGTCGGAGCACATGGAGTCTGGACATTGACTTCCGGCTAGCTTCGCTCGTTCTCTCACTACCCTTTCTCCACACTAAGCAGTTACCGACCAAACGAGCCGAACTCAATACTCCACTCAAAGAAACGACCCAGACGAGGATGGGGACGCGCTCCGCAAGAAGTAACGGACGTGCCAAAAACACAACCTAGTCTTGCCGGTCTCTCTCTCCTTCCTTGCCTCTGCTCTCCTCCCTCTCTCCTTCTCTTGCCCCGGTGGGTGTCCCCCCTTCTCTCTGTAGTGTAAAGGTCCATGGAAAAATAAAAACCCTTTTTATGGATTCAGACGGTCTCTCCGCACTAATGAGAAGCAGAAAACATCAGCTGCTGGATACTCGACAAATCTGTTCTCAGTTCAGTTAAACACACAGACCAACCAGTTAAGCAAAGATTGTGTTCTTAAAATCATATTATCTCTACACAAGTCTTCATGTATTAGTTGATATCTCTTCATCTCTGTTTTGTTTATAGGATGTCAAGTGTTTTACTAGAAAACAACAGGTTATTTTTTCATTGTTCCGTGACATTTACAAGAGTCATAAAAAGTTGATC
The DNA here is from genome assembly GCA_006030095.1 of Triplophysa siluroides. NCBI lineage: Eukaryota > Metazoa > Chordata > Actinopteri > Cypriniformes > Nemacheilidae > Triplophysa > Triplophysa siluroides. Next base: position 83,709 of record VCII01000437.1, read on the forward strand.
AAACTTAAACTAGTTTTCTCAACAAACGTGGTCTGAAGTCCACACAATTCAAAATATTTTGTTAATAAAACAAGTCGTCAAAACATAAATATTCATGTTTACCTAACTAACAACAGATCAAAATATGTTTTGTTGGCTGAACATAAATAGAGAATATAGATTGGTTGTTTAAAAATAAACAAATGTATTTGTTTTTTACTACAATTGTAAATGTTTTCTGCTACAAACTTTGATCAAATAACTGTTTATACAGTTTACATTAAGTGCATACATGTGTCATGCACTTACACCTCAACATTGAACACACAAACTTCAACCACGATAACAGTCAAAAACCATCATTCATTAAACACAACAGATAACTTACAGTAACAACGATATTAAAGCATAAATTAAACCAGCTAGAACTAAAAGACTAATCTTTAAAAGAAAAACAAATAAGAAAAACAGAATTGAACAAGCTGCAATGCAGAATACTCTGTTTTGTAAGTTGGGCAAACTTTCTGACGCATTTTTGCCAAAAACTTGAGAAACTAAGTTCAGTCAACAAAATAATCTTTGTTAGAAAAATGTTCAGGCTCATTTTGTTCAGTATGTGCAAAACAATCATTTAAATCCTTTAACTAAAAATTCTATGTTTAAGTTACTCATTTATCTTCGTAGGGAGAACATTTTGCAAGTTGGATTTTTTACAGTGTATGATGAAATAAAAACGAACATTGGGAGAAGACACGTAAACATCCGTGAGAAGAAAACCACACGCACATCTCCAACATACACCACACATCATGTGTAAACTAACGAAATGTGTGTTTACTAAGCAGAAAACTGTCATGATATAACATGAAGGGTCAGATGATCTTTTAAACATGTTTCACTGAAGCAGAAAGTTTCTCTGGAATGAATGAATGAGCAGGGCTGGCCTGGACCACGTTTGCACGTGTGTTTTGTGTTCCGGGTGGTGGTCCTCCCTCCATTTGTTCACGCTCCAGACCACGTTTAGGTGCAGCTCACCGGGAAACGCCAGATTGCCAGTATGTGGCTACCAGGGAAATGTGATCCAGGATCTGTTTCTTCTGGTACCAGGGTGGGTCTATAAACCACGTCTGTTTTAACCCAAGAACTCTGGAAGTCTGGAGGCTTCAGTAGATCAAGCAGAGCAAATGAGGAGAACCCGACTAAAAACAAATAAGAACACTTGTGCTCTGGGTCTAAGGTTGTGCTGAAATAAACCATTCCGTCGGCTCAGTTTATTGGAAGTCACACAAACAAATGTTGAGCTGAAAACACTGTTTTCACAAACGATAAAAGATCTGCCAGGAGTCAAACATGGACTTTTTATCTACACAGATGAAACATCACTCGTGTTTGTTGTATACTTGAATAATGTTTGCTGGTCACAAACAAAGCCGATAGCATTGAGATTTCATTTTTATTTTGAAGTTAAAATAAACACTCGACCCTCACAAAAGAAGCTTCTTCATGTGTTCATACTTATTTTTCTAAAGGAAATCCTAGAAACAAGAATCATACAGGCACAGTTGGTTAGGTGGATTCTATCCATTTCTTTTGAAGTAAATGACACATATTTGATAGACTTTGATATATTATATTTTATCCAATGAGAAGTGTGATTCTTCAGCTCAAATACTTCTGCAGAAGAGTTGTGCAGTATCATTTAAAGACATGTGTTCTTCTCTCATACGTTGTATGAAGAGCTTCTTCTTCTCTCATGAACTGCAGCTTTGCTCGGGCATGTCATGCTCATTCAGCCAATCACAGCGCTTCGCCGACAGCGCCTCTCACTGGATCTGTGTGCGTGTCTGTGTGTGCGTATCTGTGTGTGTGTGTGTGCACTAAAAAAAATCTTAAAGATTGGTCACGATATACTGTTTTAATATGAAGGAATTTTCCATATTCATTTTTACAGGTGTTTTACCCGTCTTCTACATTTTGCTCTGCATTAAATTGCATGTTAGCATTAACGGAAATGTCCATAAAATAAAGGAAAATGTACTGATCATTTTCTGCCTGTACTTTATCCGTTTTTACAGGAATTTTGTTGACAGTGTGTGTGTGTGTGTGTGTGTGTGTGTGTGTGTGTGTGTGTGCGTGCGTGTGTGTGTGTGTGTGTTTGCTTACACCGAGCCAAGCAACGCTGGAGAAATCTGTCATATTGCTCAGGGAACGCCGAGGAGCAGCTGTGTGTGTTTGCACTGACTTTCACATGACGTCTGAAATCTCCTCTTGGAGAAAACTGAGAAAACCGTCTCATATATTCAAACCTGCAGAGCTGAATTATGGTGGACAGGAGTAAGGAGCTGTAGTGTCTCAATCGGGTCCTCCCTGGAGGGTAAAGAGAATATGTGCACTAACATCCAGCTGTGTCGACACACACATGAATCAGACACATGACAGAAGGACAGATCATCCCTCTCATGTACAGTATGATGCCTGTGAATCAAATGTTTTGACACATTTGAGTCACGCGAGTCATTCATTACCCATGAGAATCTCTCCAGTGGACATCAGCGTCTCACATCATTCACGCTCGAGTCCAGTGAGGTGAACCTGCAACACTTCTCATCTCATCAACTCATTGTTGAAATGCACAACATGGTTCAGACAGACAGATGAAATGATTCAGTGATGTGTTCATGAAGAGGAAGATGTGTATATATAGACTCCAGGTTACTATTGTGTGCTTTCAGTGCTCTGTCATCCTTCATTCAGCTCACAGCACACAAGGGGCATTCGGGATCAGGGAGGTGGACTTCATCCGGTGAGAAAGAACAGAGAGTCAGACACACAGAGAGAGAGAGAGAGAGTGTGTGTGTGTGTGTGTGTGTGTGCATGCGAGTGTGTGTGTGTGTGTGTGTGCGTTTGTGTGTGCACGCACATGTGTGTGTAGTGATTCATACACAGAGAGAGAAGAATGATGTTCTTACTGAATATCTTCTTGTGTGTTCATCGGTAAAGAAGAAGCACACAGATTCCTCATCTGACAACTGCTGTCCTGAGCTTGTTTGTAATATATTGTATATAATGTAATATATAATATATTGTAATAATATAATAGCATCTTTTTCTATAGAAAATCACAAGACGCTGTAAGAAAGATACTGTAGAATCTAAAAGATGTTTAAAAGGTGTCTCACAGCACATTTGAATTCACAGCAGCTCTGAAGATCCTTAATGGATGTGTGTTTACTTTCCAGAATGATCAGAATAATAATTCATGAAGCTCTGCGTGAGGGTTTTAAAAGCAATCGACAAACCAGACGGACCAATCAAATATTTATGCATGAAGACAAATGTTTGGAGCGCTGTTACACACACACACACACACACACACTTCATTGACAAAGATTTAACATTGCTTTAATGTGTCATGAGAATTCTGTTAATGTTCTTATTTGTGAATAAACTTCATAAGACCACCACATGATCTGTGTTTCTCAGCTGATTCAGAATCAGAATGTCATTGTAATTGAACAGCGCCGTCTAGTGGCCCGAATCTGCTCATGTAAACTCACTTTACAGTGTCTGGAGTTATTCTGCTACTGAGATTTATAGATTTCAATCCATGATCCGACTGATTTCCACAAACACAATGGGCTGTTTTGGTCATTTTTGTCAGCTTTTCTACATAAGACAGATTCACAATATACCTTACATGCTGTGATGCTTACATGGCACAGACAGACAGAGAAGATCCTCACACTCGATTGTTAAAACAACACATTTAAATGAACATTTATTAAGTGTTAAGTGAGCGTCTGTCTCACAAGCTTCTGTGATGCCACACAACACATTCATAATTCAAATCCAATAACAGTTCATGTAAATATAACATCAATAGACTCCTACAAGCCCAAACATTCATTCAGAGTGTGTTGTGCTCATCATCACCACAGACATCATCAGTCCATCTGCTTGCATTTCATTATGTGCAAAGATGAAGTCGTTTGCATCCCATTAAAGTCGACTGACACTCATACTCACTGACTTATCATCACTCTCCATCACATACACGCACGCACGCACGCACGCGCGCACACACACACACACACACACACACACACATGTCTGGTTTATTATCTCCGTGGGGACCGTCCATAGGCGTAATGTTTTTTATACCGCACAACCTGTATATTTTATCCCCTAAACCTAAAGATCATAGAAAACTTTAAGCATGTTTTACTTCACGTCGCTAGGAGGATTGGCTTTGCTTCTCTAACCAGGTCGCATTATGAATGGCTTTGAGCTTTGGCTTCTCTCTTAACGTGTGACGTAAGCGGCTTTGTTTGAACTAAACTCTGTCAACATGTCAATGTGCATGTTTATTCAGGCGAGCGGTAAGAAATAAAATCTAAACAACAGTTTTATTATTGACAAAATATGCGACAAGTTATGTCACATATTGACTCAAGGACAGTGACGACCGACTGTTTCATAAGCCTTTATTAGTTCAAACTTACAAATGCGTGATGCAAATCATGTTTCTGTGTAATCTAGTTACAATCTAGTTTGCTCATGTTTCTGTGTGAGGGTTATGTTTTAGGAAACAACATCATGTGAATTTTGTGAGGCTTAGGATGGAAACAAAAAGAAGAAAAGTAGACATTCTGAGCTATTTTAAACCAAACCAAAGTAAGCCGAGCCCAGAACATTTTCTCAATTTCTACTGTAGCAGACCTGGAGGAAACCTGCTGGTCTGTTTTTATTTACCCTGACAGAATATTCACTGGCATCACAAAAAGTGAAAATAAAAAACATACAAATAAAATGGACCTGTTGTATGTTTGTTGTTTTTGACTTGTGTAACATTAATAAGGTTAAATATAAAAAAAAAACGTTAAAATCTGATATTGTTTAGAAAAGTCAAGGAAACTGCACTAAACTGTTGTGATAATGCGGCTCTGCAGACCAACTTTATTTATGTCCCCACCAATGTCAAAATCAAAATTTCGCCCCTATAGTCGGGTGCACCCATATATATGCACACAAACACACAGGTGTGCCATGTGGTTGCTCCTGACCTCAGTTCATATGTTCAATCCAGCACATTTTAATGGACGTTTGATGACATCAGTGTGTAAATGCACAGATGAATAACTCACCAAATACATTGTTGATGATGTTTTGTGATGTTCACCCAGCAGCACTGTCTCTGTCACACCCGCCGGGCAAATCAGTCATACAGTACAGACACAACCTCTGTCTGCAGAATGAGAAGTGATGGGAACATCAATCACAGTCAAATGCATTTGATACCTTTTAACACATTTAATACTATTTCAATCCAGTTAATTCAGATGATGTGCGTGCATGCTGATAATGAAGTCAAAGCTACATGAATGTTACAGTAATGTGAGGAAATACTCAGTGTTTGGTGAAACTAGTTACTAAGTCATTAGTTAATGTTATTTAATTACGTTTTCCTTGAAAAGTAAAGTAAGGGATTACTCTTATTGTGCCTGTAATTTAATTACAGTGACTTCTGATGTGACTGAACTAAATACTGTGTAATATTCAATAGTGGAAACGACATCAAAATGATAAGTCTGACTTTAAAATCTCTGCTTTAATGTGTCCTCACATTATACTGTGGTCAGTTAGTAAGAATAATTTATGTAATTTTATATAATTTATTTGAATGAATTAAGAGCCGTTTCATGTCTATCATTGAATCTAACTAATCCAGGTTGATGTAGATATAGAAAGTCATTAGTAATAAGTCATTAAATACTCTTTGGGGAGAGTCTTTTCTACAGTAATCTGATTACACTATTGAATATGTGATAATAAGTAACTAGTAATTCATGACTTTTTCAGAGTAACTTACCCAACACCCTAAATACTGTAGGAGAATATGAGAATACACATCCTGTGCCCACAGGTGATTTATTTCTAAAACCAGCTTTAATTTAACCACAAAACACTCAGGGGATGAAAGATCACACTGTCGTGGGGTTTTGTTACTGTAGAGTGTTGTCATGATCTTTAACTCTGGTTTTCAATTCTTCAACTCCTCTCCCTTCTTAAACACAAAACACTTTCACCAGAAAAAACTATATTCTTATTCTTCTTATTTATTTATTAGTGTCATTAATATCAGAATCATTCATTTAACATCAAGTAACCATGCAGAGTATTTCAGACTATTTACACTGATTTCTCAGTTTCAGATATTAACAGAATTCGGCTGTGATCATCAATAATCAAATCAACATCACATAATGCTCAGTTCAGATTCAAACCAAAACCCACAAAAAATCATCAAAATCAAAAACACTACCAATTGGAACTGGGTCTCTTAATCATTTTTTCTCCCAAACTTTAGTTGAATATACTTCACCAAACTGTGGAAGAACAGAAGTAACTTTGGTAACTGATGTAAGCGGATGTTCAGTGCAGTCAGTCTTTGTGTAGAGATGTTCTCAAGCAGCTTCTTGAGGTCTCACCCCGAGATGATTCTCACACGCTACTGAACGAGTTCACATCGATTCTGGTGTGCTATGGTATGATTGACTGCTCTTTCTATATTGTTTACCCCAACTCAGCCTTTTCATTTTTTTTCTAATGTTTTCACACACCAAAAAAAAAACATTATTTTAGAAATTCAAACACACATCTTGAGATCAAAAGGTCCTTTAAGTCAATAGAAACATTTCACTCGACTGACCCTTAACTTGATAGATTTCAGTACTGTATGTGAAAGAGGAGAGGGGAAGTAAAAAAAGATACATACTGTAATACAACTAATAAACAAAAGTTCTTACATGCATTACAATCATTTAAAATATAAACAACATGATTTTTGGAATTCATGTTGCAAATCATCATTTGGGGTGTTGTTGCATTACAGTTTTTCTCGATTGCTCATACACATTTCTTGAAATTATGCCTCGTATTCTCAAAACAGTAAACACAAATCCATAACATCTCACCCAATTCCCCAAACCTATTTTCATGTCAAAATGAAGCTCTCTTCTCAAACCATTCAATCTTGCTGAAGAACCAAACCTTTCCTGCAGATATGCCCTCAAAAACACCCACAACACTGGTGAGATCAACTCAAAACACTGTTACTACAACCTCTTATTGGGATTCAAGAATAACTTGACTGCCTAGTGTTTATTAGAATATACAACATAAAAGAGTGCAGACAGAGCGAAACGCAAGAATGAGCTTTAGGAAAAAATACAAATAAAACATTACACTGCTGTAAAGTAGATGAAGATGATCTTACAGGACAAGAAAAGTTCAAAAACCAAAGAACAATATGAACTGGTCATGCAACACAATATAGTACACAACTGCACAAATCACATTAACATTCAGGCATTTAGCAGATGCTTTTATCCAAAGAGACTAACAGAGAAGATAAAGGAAACAAAACAGTAAAGCAATTTGTCAATAGGAGGCAATGTAAAAAAACATGACATCCTCTGCACCTTTGGCACAATTTTGTACAATTATACTAGTTTCTGCAAAAATACAGAACAGGTAAAAAAGGCTACACAAGCACATTTCTAAACTTGACAATCACAAATTTGAGGGTGTAGATGTGCTTGAGTTTACTGGATACAGAATAGTAAAATGTCTCTCGATCACAGTATTTTTACAGTAAGAAGTATAAAGCCCAGTAGATGATTCTAGGATGAGCTCCGGTTGATATGATCCTGAGATTCTCATTGGTGTGCCACTGAATGTTTACTGATGGATACATCTGTGCTATTTGAGTTTACATCTTGTTCATTATATTGTGTGTTTGTGTTTTCTGAATGAGAACAAGGTCAAACCTTTGCAAAGTGAGGCTGTTTGTGTGTGGGCTTTGTACAAGTGGGTGTATTGTTCTGAGAATGTGTTAATAGATGTCAGAATATGGTGAATTGTGTCATGAATTGTGTGTTAGCAATCGAGAAAAACTGTAACCCTCAACCTACCAAATTGAAATAACATTATCTTATATTGTACAATGTAAATTTACAGTATAATATTACACAAACAACTAGCTTAAAGTGGTGTAGAGACATGCATAAAATCAAGCACTTTGTAGTGTGTACTCCAGACAGAAGGCATCAAACATACAATGAAGAATCTGACTGCATACGCTCAAAATATCTGACTGAAAGCCTCGAAGCGTGAAGAATTACTGAAGCCGGTTTTAACTTCAACACGACCCTGAGAAGAATCCATCATTCTTGCCACTGAAAGAAATGCACTTCAGATGGGACTCGTGTTATAACTCTTATAATGGAATAAATCGCTGTAAATGCTCTCTGAACCAGACGTTTAAGGCCACAGTACAGCGCGATGAATCCATATGACAAGAGCTTTAATGTGCATCAGGTGTTGTAGATGTGATGTGCGGCAGATCAGATCAGAGTTCATGAACAACTCCAGCGCTCAGCTCATTTTACACGAACCTCTCCGTCCCTCCATCCTGTAAAAGCCGCTGGGTTTATTGAAGCCATAATCAGAGATGCGATGGCCAGTGTGTCTTCAGCACTGCAGCTGTTCAGTCACTCAGAGAGAGAGAGAGACAGAAGTCATAGACGGAAGCGCTTCAGAGGAGCGACAGCGCCATGTACATCAATGAACATACAGTACAGACAGAGTTGGGCGAGTTACTCTGAAAAAGTCATGAATTACTAGTTACAAATTAATTATTCAATAATGTAATTAGATGACTGTACAAATGACTCTCTCCAGAAAGTATTTAATTAATAATGACTTTCTATATCCTACATCAACCTGGATTATTTAAGAGATTCAAGGATAGACATGAAACGACTCTTGATTCATTCAAATATTTAACATAAAACTACATCAATTATAAATGTTATTAACTGACCAAAGTATACAAATGTGAGAAGGACACATTAAAGCAAACATTTTTGATGTTGTTTCTATGGCAAGCCGAATTAGCTTTTAATCATTCTCAGGATATACATTTTTGATATTTACATTTTTTTACTAGTAACAAGTTAATTGTTGATATCAAAATTGTTGTTTTTACTAGTAAGAATTGCATTTCATCATAGCTGAAAATTAACATGTAAGAAATGAATTATTGATATCTGAAATTGAATTTTATTGTGATATTAAACTTGTAAAAATGCAATTACAAATATCAAGAATTACGTTTTTTAAATGTTTGATATCAAGAATAAACATTTCTGCGAGTGATGACGTCATTGTTTATATCAAGAATTCACATTTTTACTTGTGAAAATGTAATTAATGATATCAAAAATAGTAATTGTGACTAGTAGAAATTGAATTGTTGATATTAAAAATGTATATCCTGATAATGATTAAAAGCTAATTCGGCTTGCCATATGTTTCCACTATTGAATAAATGACACAGTATTTAGTTGAAATACATCAGAAGTCACTGTAATTAAATTACAGGCACAATAAGAGTAATCCCTTACTTTACTTTTCAAGGGAAACGTAATTAAATAACATTAACTAATGACTTAGTAACTAGTTACACCCAACACTGAGTACTGTACATAGAGTAGTTTTCTCTAGAATCACTGATGCACAGTTCACTACAACCCCGTCAATAAAGCAAAATACACGTTCACTTTAAAAACCTGTGTGCATATTCTCTGGCTCACATGACACAAACATGTTTAAATATGACAGCGAATCGAGTATCAGACACACATGCTAGTGTTGAGACTCAAACCGTCCTAAACACATCTCACTTTCACACCATCATTCAGACATCTTGTCATACTTCATTCATGGCGAGTCGAGCAGCGGGTTAGAAGTACAGGTAGTATGTCCAGTAGAGCACATTAACCATGATGAAGGACAGCGGGAAGGATAACCGTGAGTAGTTGTCTATATAATGCGGATTCTTCACATGACAGCAGTTGGTCGACGTCACAATCTTGCGCAGCAGTGAAATGTTTTTGGAGCAGCAGTTTAAGGGCTCTGATGGGACCGGGGGCGTGGCTTCACCGGCAGACGGACGGGAGGGTGTGAGACCGGGATCTCCACCAGCGCCTGTGCTCGCATCTGTGGCGTCTTTGCGTCTCTTGAGCCGCGAGGAGTTGCAGGCGATGGTGGTGAGCATCCCGTTCATCTCCTCGTCGCAGTCGTGCATGTGGTGACCGTACTGCCACACAAACACACACAAACTCATCACCATCGATGACATTGTGTTCATTTAGGAAGTAGAATGTGAAGTGTGGTGTTACCATGAGAGCACCGTTACAGTCGGGGTGGTGCAGCGTGCAGAAGTGAGCGACTGCATACTCGATCAGCGCTCCAAAGATGAAGCTGAAGCAGATGCCCAGATACACGTCTATAGCCTTGATGAAGCAGTTAGCGTTGGGCAGAGACGTCCTGGCACCCATCATCAGTGTGGTCATCGTCAGGACAGTGGTCACTCCTGGAACACACGCACACGTCACTGTTACTCTGGCAAACGTTCTCTCAGTTGAAATGTGGTCTCCTCATATGTGTGGTATCTATTTACAGCAAAGCTGACATGAATACTGTTTGGGGAGTTTTAAGCAGTGCTCAAAATGAGCAATATCGCTTTTTCTGAGAGTTTATTCAGCTGCATGAAGTTGAAGCTCAACGTCCTAGATTTTCGTTTAAAAGATATTTCGTTTTAGTTCTGACCAAGGGTGAAGTGGGGGGACACAAAATAGGGGAACATGTTCTTGATTTGAATCCTATCACAAATTCAAAATGTTGCCTTGTTCTTGATTGTTTAAATTGATTAAAGCATGAAACCAAAAGGTGTTTTCATTGTGTAGCAAACGTTGATGTTCATGAAGGGGGGAAATGTGAGTATTAACTGAGAAACGGAGGAAACATGGCTCTAAACCTGGATCTGCGGTCGGAAGGAGACGAGCCGGATGACTTTCTGTACTTAATGTACCTGAACAACCACCAGGGAAGCCCACGTTTCTGTCAAGCCTTGTCATAAACACTAACTGCTGATAAAAGAACGAGTCCTTATCAAAGGAGAAAAGTAATAAATCTTCCCTATAAGTCCAGCTTAAGATGGCCAACCGAAACAACGAGCACATAAAAACACATTTCTATTTAATTCAAATCAAAACCACGTGATTGAAAACAATGTTTCAGTGATCTATTTTTAGACACAAGCAGACTCCTCGTCCTAGTACTTCTCTGTGGCGATGGCGGCGTGTGGTTAAAAAATCAATTTGACACGAGGGGGATTTTGAAATGTGAGAGGGACGTGTGCCCCCGTCCCCAGTGGAAATAACGCCCCTGGTTCTGACTTCTATTTCTTTTCTTCTCTTTCTAGCCTTAAAGCGCCACCAAACCTACGCGCTATTTCTGTCTTCCGGGTTTAAAATCCTCATCTAGCTAACGTCAAAACATGTGACGTGCGATTTACTATAGTACATCGATGACGCGTCGGTGTCTCATTATTATTCATGAGACTGTGCTTTCTTGGCCTTGTGATTGGAGCGCCCGTCTCTCACGCCGGAACCTTCGCTGGTTTTTAACGGCTCTTCTTCTCACAGCGTTCACGCCCATTTTAATTGCATTTTTCTAAAACGACAGTGAGGTAGAATGTGGCTGAAAGCGGAGGTTTCGTGATTTTATATATTATATTTCATTGCAATTATGCTTTTTGTTGTCCTTATGTTGTGCCAATTGCTTGTATTGTTTACCTCATCTGTAAGTCTCTTAGGATAAAAGCGTCTGACTGTATGTAAATGTAGATTTAACTTCACTGTAACATTCTAGTTCAACACGAGCAGTTGAATCCGTCCGCTGAAAGAAACATCGTACCGATGCAGATGCGTGCGGGGACAGATGATTGGCTGATCCAGAAAGAGACCCATGACAAAACCACCAACAGGCTGGAGGGCACGTACGTTTCCAGAATAAAGTACAAGATGCTTCTCTTCAGCTCAAAATGAAACGCCAGTTTGGGATAGTTTCCTGCACGGACAGAACATCATTCAGGCAAATACGAGTCCTCATGACATTGAACTGATGGAGAGGACACAGATGAAGTGAGGGAGTTACCCGTCTCATACACAGCCTCAGAGGCAGACGTGTAGTGATCTTCAACAGTATACTGGGCCAGTTGCAGGGTGTCCAGACCGCTCACAGACTCATTCCCACGTGCCCAGTAAAACATCACATCATTGACATTATAACCCCCTGAAAACAAACACAAACAAACACATCTGACACGTGTGACAACACTGACACGTAACAGACCTGCCACGTCTTCCTCTCATAAATGATTCAAATAATGCTTTGAACAACATTATGACACTTTCGGTGTCATTTTGAAGAGACCAGCCTGAAGTTTGTGATGAATGATGTTCTGGTGTGTAATATCATGAAGTGTCCTCTCGGTGGCGCTGTATCACAATGAATGCTGATTTATCACAGCAGGAAGTTCTTGTTCTTGTGTTTGGTTCATCTGATGCTCATTGAAGCATGTTTTCCCACAGATGTGTTCACAGATTTCTCATTTTAGGATGCACACAACCGGATTATCTTTACAGGACCTAGAGAGAATAAAGATGAGCAATATATTGCACACATTCAGACAGAAAACAGTGGAAGGCCGCAAATTCTCCATCTGCATTTCTGGTGTTACGCCGACGGGCGCGAGGTCTCGATCGCTGCGAGATGATAATGACGCCTCGCTGAAACGCTGTAATTCAAAGGGTCTAAAATATTCTCATTTGAAACAAAGACGTCTTTGAACATCTCCTCAAGAACCGAACAAGCACAGCGACATTGAATCTTTTATCACACGAGGTCTCCTCTTCTGTCATCGTCAAATAAATATTTTAACTCTTCAAACGTCTTCCACCTCAGCGTGTGTTGACTCTCAGAGGAATGCTGTACATTTCCAAAAATAAAATGAGCTTGAAGACCGCGTATGAAATGTGTCCGGGTCATATTCTGCTCTGAAGGGAGTAAGTAAATGAGCAGCAGTGATGGTTTGCATTAAGAAAATGAAAACTGTTTTAGGATTATTCACTAGGGATGTTACGGTGATCAAATTTTCCCATCTGTTAATCGACGTGTAAAACACAGGTGACACTGGGTCTGAAAAACTGAAAGTGAGACAGAGAGAGGGACAAAAAAGAAAGAGAGAGACACGAGAAGCTCCTCTCACTCTTTAAGTTGTAATGGTCTAAGCAGCGAGGAGAAGATCTGCTGCTAAAACTTGATCATAAAACAAAAAAGAACCAGATCACAGAAAGACAGACAGGAAAATGAAGAGAGACGGACAGAGTCACAGATTCTGAACACTAAACAACAGCAACATTCACTCAAATCTACACCGTATGAAACTATATTAGATGTTTGCGTTGATTGACAGCGAAAGAAAATAAACGCTCATAATTTGTTCTATACGTGTGAGATGCTGATCACGTGATGTTTGTGAATATATGGAGTATAGTACAGATGTCACATAGCAGAGGTCAGAATAACAGTAAAGTCTTACAGCTCTCCAGTTGTAGGGTGCAGGTCTGTTTGTCCATGGGATATTTGGTCAGGTCCATGTTACAGGCCACTGTTGTCGTGATCCTACAGTAAACAACACAAAGATTACATGCTGTACATTCTTATCATAATCTCAAATATCTCTTGTGAAACACAAAAACATGTCATGTGAAACACACGCTGACTTTCAGTGTTCAGTCTCTTCAGTATTAAAATGACCTGAATCTGTAAAAACGATTCATTCTGAATGGGTCCAAACACAGGATGGTTCACAGAAATGTAGGGCTGCGACTAACGATTATTTTGATAATTGATTAGTTGGGCGATTCTTTAGATCTTTTGCTTATAACTAAATCACAGATGGGTAAAGTACACACAACTGAACTCATTATCCTTCTCCCAAAATGTTGTGGATGTCTCCATAATTACCACACCAAGGCTGATGAGTTGATTCAGGTGTGCACTAGTTAATCGAACACAGATACAGTCTTTATCATGGATGGATAAAAAATTTCAAAACGTGATGCCAAATCTACTTGGGCGGCCATTAATATAGCTGGGCGGTCCGGTATATTAATATATTTTTATAATATAATTCGCATTTATAATATGTCCGTCTATCTGGCCCAAGCGTCCATTCCGGCCCCATACGTTAGCGGCCCACTGGGAACAGTTCCGGAATCCACATGGTCAGTCCGCCCCTGGTCACGGCAATATGCCGTCGGTGGGATCGTTCTTTAATGAATCTTTGAATAGCTTTGAGTCTCTGTGCTTATATCGAGTGTTGAACATGAAACTCATCTGAGCAGATTCTCACTACACATTTCTCTCCAAAGCCTGTCCGCGTACGGACAAATAATGTTCATTTATTGTCTGAACACACACATGGCCTGTTTGATCTCTCAATAAGTAAAAATGTGTCACATACAGAAAGACAAACAGGCCAGACGACTCACCGAAGGGCATAAAGAACCGTTCCGTTGGGAAAGATCCGGATCAGTCGGTTTTCCACAGTGATGTCATGGAGGAAGGATTTCTTTGAGTCCACTATGAAGGTGTCTGGTACCCACAGCAGCTCCACCAGTCGACCGTCCAGACTTAAACTCTTGTTACCCTCAAACACCAGCCGCTCATCCGTCCAGCGCTGTCGCAGGAAGATGGTGGCCGTGTAGTCCTGCGCACAGATAACTTCTGAAACTTTTGAGGAACACGCGAGTCGCAGGTCTGAAGTCTGATCACTTAAGGTGAGGATTTTCACAGAAGAAGCATTTAAACACTTGCATCAGGGAATACATGGTGGTCATAATGCTGCCAAACATCACATCACTCTGACAAGAAATCATTTTGATCTGTTTTTTTGGTGAGGTTGTGCTGCGTTTCTCACCATGTTGATCTCTGATATTGTATCAATGCTGGCGATGTCCAGACTCATGCCCACCGTAACTGGACCATCTGAAGACAGAAGACAGTGAAAACGTAAGTAAATATGAGGAGTTTGGTTCCAAAATGAGATGACTCTGTTTTTACAAATGTTCAAAAGTCATGTTTTTTTATTGGGCATTCCAATGAATATCAATCAAACTGCAGTTGGTTTGTTTTGATTGAAGCCATAATAACTCACAAAACACAGCTAACTAACCCAATAAAAACATGATAACATCATAAAAAACATGAACAGCTCTCAACAGTTCTCTGATTTTGGAACTAAACTCTTCATATGGTCTTCGTTTCCAGTACACATCATTACTGAGAAGTGTTGTTAAGAAACCACGTTAGCAAAACTTCCAAAGGCACTTTAACCACCAGCTTTCTTCTAATGAAAGACGGTAATTTAGTCTGCCGTTTGACCAACTACAATGTCAATATAGCTTGATCTACACCAAACACAGTGATGTTGTAGTAGAGAGAAGACAGAATAAAAACAGCTGAGAAAATGATTGATGCTTTGGTACCGAGTTGAAGTCAAGAAACAAAAAAGAGCTGTGAATGAAAACATGTTTGGGAAATGCTCTTCTTCAGCAGCTCAGACCACATGAGAACAGGATTTGAGTGTTTTTGCTCATTGGCATCGCTGTGTTTATATGAAACTGCTCGACACGGAGCACAGGCAGAGGTTTCTCTTAATATGTAAATGTCCATGAAGAACGTCTGCGCTTCAGAGTAACACAGCAGCACGCAGGAACTCTCTCATGATCCTCCTGGGTGAAAATATGGGATTCAGGCAAATATTCATGTAAACGTGCAAATAAGAACAACAGATGTGTCAAAACATGAGAACGGACGCAGGTGTGATGTAAGCAGTTGTTTAAATATGATTGGTCAAAATAAACGAATCATGCAAACGTCCATGAAATATGAGTTGATGTTGCCTGTGGAAACATTGGTGGAGTGACACACGGGAATGAAGGATCGCATCAGGTGTGATTTTAGTCATGCAGATCCAGACATCCAGAGAATCAACTGCAAGGGTCAAAGCATCAATCATCAACAGAAGATTTCTGGAGACAGAGAATCAGAAATGGAGAGGAGGCACCAATGCATTGGCAGAACTTGTAAAAGTTGCAGTAAATACAAATCTGACAACATTATCACAAATCGTATTTATAGCATGTGAATGTATTCAATTCAATTCAATTTATTCATATAGCGCTTTTCACATTGTGCATTGTTCCAAAGCAGCTTTACAGGAGAAAATAAGAAAACTGTAAAACACAGCACAGTGCATAGTGTTTATAGACCAAGCAAGATCATTCTAATAGATAATATCTAATAAATAATCAAATAAATAATGTCAATATATCGTGCAGCCCTGATATTTTGCCAAAACAAAATTAAACCTGTACAAAATAGATGTGGTCATTTATTGCTGCCAATCCATTTAATTGCATGTGTTTCTATACTTCGTTAATATTAAACATGATGGAAACATTGACCTATTTCAGTGAGAAATGTTCAAATGAGCAAGTGATAAATAAATCTCTAAGAGAGAGAGAGAGAGACAATTGTCAGGTGCATTTAGAAAGAAAAGTTTTCAGTTGAATTCTTTCCGAGATCAATATTTGCCATGTCAGAAATGTGTGAGGTCAGTCTGTGGCCGTGTGGACAGTGCTCCAGACATGTAGCGCGACCCGAGTTCCCGTCCCATCTCGAGTCCTTTCCCGGCCCCACCCCCTTCTCTCTCCCACTTCACTGCCTGTCCTCTCTATGACTGCACTGTATACAAAAATAAAGGCTAAAAAAATTAAAGTAAAAATATGTCTGTGCCTTTAAACAGTTAAAGAAAATTCCGGACATCAACACGAGTCATGTGTGTTCAACAGGTTTCAAATCCGTGTTCATGTACAGAGTACTGTGTGTTTCTAGCACACTGATCTCTGAACTGTTCACTGTTGCTTTCTGATCACACATTTAGAGAAACAATATTAAGCACAAACATGAAACATGTCACAGCATGAAGCATTCAATGTACTGTAACACGTGTGATGTCATGCTAAACACGTATCATGTTTCCCCAGCGCATGTATCGATGTTTTCTTACTGTCAAAGAACGGCCTGAGGTATTTGTTGTATCCTTTCATGAGTTTCTGGATGGTGGGAGGAAGAATCTCTCCCTCTTTCACTTCAGCGCTCAGCAGAGAGTTTTCCAGAATCCTGCGGAGAGAAGGGAAACATGAGGAAAGAGACCACGCCTCCTCTGCACATGTGTTCACCAGCAGCTTCTCATTATTTTATGACGGATCGCTGATGAACATCTTTCAGCCGTACTGATAACAGAAGAGTTTTCAGATCCCTCCTCATCATCTTCAAACCAGAGAAGAGCGAGAGAAGCTCATTTCCATAATTGGATTACTTTGATCCGTCAGTGTGAAGAACGTCCCATCAGAGTTTGAGTTTTATCGCTGTTTTGCTTTTGCTCAGAACAGCAATTTTTCATCCCCCTCATCAGTAGGTCTGATCCATGATGTCTAGAGAATTGCACTTTTACTCAAAGTGGCTTTATGATGCAATGCAACACAATTCTGCATGTATGTATGTATGTGTACATGATGACGACATTATAGATTGATATGATACAGTATATCAGGTTTAAGGGAAGGGGATACAACATTTGATTATCTCAATATGAAAGCATTATGCTCATGGAATGCCCACATGAGTGTGAGTCTGTGGTGAAGTGTGTTTGTGTGTGTGTGTGTGTGCATGCATGTGTGTGTGTCAGTGGTGAAGTGTGTTTTACCATATGAACGTGTCAGTGTGTGTTATCTCTCCTACTCTCTATCTGACTGTGATTTCACATAGACACAAAATAGTCTCATGGGCGTTAAAACGTGTTTTAATACGCAGTATGTTTTATATGTATAAATATATATCAACACAATCTCATGGTGGCTCATTTGTGTGGTCTCCTTCATATGTTTTATTATGGTTTCACTGTGCCCTGTGACGTTAGGTTTAGGGGCGGGGTTAGGATGGACCTTAACGGTTGCATAGCCACCGTGTAAAATGCGTTTGTTTTAGTAAAAGTAGACTTTGGGCCTGTGATTTGAGGGTTTAAGTGGGGTAAGATGTAGCTCATAGCCATCTTGTGAAATCTGGAATCAGGTTTTGAACATTAACATTTATATTTATTTACACGGAAAAAGTCACGCTTGTGACAGGAAAAAAATTTGTGTTGACTGACACGAAGAAAATGGGGAAATTGTGTCAATGAATGCGAATGAATAAATAACTGCCTTGAGACGCTAGACAGCCTAACATCCTTAGCTTACCATATCAAAACCACACCACTTCCCATTAAAAATAGAGCTTGTTTTCAGTCAACATAAAATAATTCCCAGTCCATTTTACTTGAAACCTGATTTTTCTTTATTCATTTACTAAAAAACTAGGTCCATCACATTTTTATTGGAAATGGTGTGATTATGGAACGATGGAACCAGGATATTCAATTAGGAAATATTTTGAGATTGTTTGATCACATTAAGCATCTGTTTAAATCAACACAGGAGGGTTTCAGCTATTCAACACACACAAACCTTCAAAACATATGCTTATACATAAACATACTATACAACAACACTACACTAACTAAACAAAAACACCATTAAGAGCAAGTTTAATTCAATGTTCATCCATTCTAACGCTCTTTCATAGATATCTCAGTATCGACACTGTTTCAGAAGTTTCTCTTAAAATGCTTTAGAAGTCAACAGTTGTGTTCCTGTATCTCTGTTAGGGTTGGAATCATTAGAATTTTATCGATTTCGATTCTTAGCGATTCCCAGTTGAAGTAAAACATTTAGATATTAACCCGTATGTTCATTTAGCCTGCTTATTGACTTGTTTGCGAATAATATATTTATTTATGAGCTCCGTTTTGTGTTTATTTTAGGGCTGTCAACGTTAATGCGTTAACTCATGCGATTATTCTTTTCAAAGTAACGCGTGAAAAATATTTAACGCATAAACGCAGCATCCGTTTGTTTTGACATCCTTTGTCCAGCGTTACATTATGTAATCACGCTCTTGTTCGTATACAGGCTTTTAAACCACTTAAGCGCGATTTGAAACAGTTTCTTTGACATGCTCAATGAAGATAGACAGCTTCTAAACTGTGGGACGCGGCAAAACGCACCGCGAGGTCCAGTCCGGTGTGTACAGTAATGGGCTAAAGGCTGCGTCAGTGACTCTCTGTCAGACAGCGCAATAAAACCACACAAGATTATGTCAGAAAGCCCGTTTTGTCTCGCATTTTCTTAAGCACAGACTTCAAAGTGTAAAATAAAATCTTAAATGAATGCAAAGAGTTGTGAAAATGGGAGTGCGGTGACGGTCAGATCCGTGCTTCTGTGGTCAGATCCATCACTAATGTTCATCAAAGAACAAAATCAAAGAAGAAATCAATGCGATTTTGTAGCTTTTACAAGAATTCTTCTGCATTTAATTTATAATTTAGCATCAAAGACTGTAAAGTGTTCGAGAGCTTCCTTAAATGTCTGTATATTTCCTACATGATAGCTCTCAATTATACTGTAAAATGGCTATAATTAATGTCAAAATAATCAAGACATCAGTTACAGTACTAATATCAGAAGGTTTGCTTTCATTCATAAAATGACGCTGTCAAAGAAATATGTTGTTTCTACATCAATTTGAAGATGAAATGTGAAATTATTAAAATGTAAAAGTATATTTTAAAATATTATTGTTATGTGTGATTAATCGTGATTAATCACAGGAAAAATGTGTACTTTTCTAAAAATATGCACACAGGAATTGATAAGAGGAATCACATTTTGTATCTCAAGTATACAGTACGATTCCTATTTCTTTTGTTTCCGATTCCAAATTGGAACTGATCTTTGAATGCAAGCCCTAATCTCCATTGATAAAGCATTACACACATGTCATGGGTTCAATCCCCAGAAAACACATAGCTTGAATGCATTATAAACATGAAGTGCTCAACCTGACCTGTGTACAAATGTACAGCTCTTCAGCTTCAAACATGTTAAAGCAGCAAACTGTGACATTGCTTGACAAGCATAAACAAACAGCCTTTAAAGCCCCACTTTTGAACTTTTGCAGTAGAATTCGTCCAGTTAAGAGTTGTTCTGCCACTGAAATCATAATGACACTCTTTTAAGGCGTGTTGCTTTAATACCAAATGTTTCCTCTCTACCACATTTCTATAATCACACCACATTTCTATTATCATCATGCATTCTGGCTTTATTTCCATCAGAAGTGCACCAGAACCAGACTACAGTGGTGGTGAATGTTCTTCAGTAGCAGGACTCATCTCTCAGGGTCGACAGCTATGAAATTCAACTTGAATTGCCGGGAACCATCACAAACAGAGATAAGAACACACGTCCTAAAAGCATGTAGAAAGCTGGAATGGATTATGGCACGGATGTGAATTCTGGTGCTTGCGGGCTGTAGACACATGATATTATTTGGTGCATTACAGCCCTCACTTTCGCCTGTTCTGCCGCTTGAAAACTTTGAGATTACGGAGGATTACTGTCCGCTCAGAGCAGCTCAAACCATTCGACGGTGTCTCTTCTGAAAGCCTATGTAATGTATTTAACAGAGTGATCCGTTTAATTCACAATTCTCAGTTTGGGCTGGATGTCCCAGGCCTGTAAATTGATATGCTCAAACAGATAAATCACAATATCAATTTGTATTGTGTCAATTTTGTTGTTTGTTTGGAAATGCCTCACATCAGTCCTTGCTGGTGAATAGCTATGAAACTATAATAAATAGAACCAAAAACATACAACTTCAAATGACAATATCTAATCATTTACGTCTCCATTCACAAACAGGCTATTTAAAAAAATAACATAAAGAAGTTAACCAGCGTGAAACTGAATGTGTGGCCATGAAGTCTGCCTGATGAGGGTCAAAACATGTCACCGGTAATAACACACAGGCTCCTCACGACTGACAGCTGAAGTCTTACATCCGTTTGATATCGTCTCAACATTCAGTGAGCAAACTATAAATGATGTGAATATTCCAGCGAGAGATACCACATGATTTAATGTGACCTACTAACAAACAATGAAAAAAATAACTAATACCAAAACTCTACTGTTGATTTATCTCTCAAAAATAAATCAACACAAAACACAAATAATAATTTGTGTTTAATAATCTTTCTTTTTTTTACTGAAGAACACTTCAAATGCTGGGAACTACAGATCAACTGTAGACTCAACACAAAATAAATAAGTAAACTTAATATGAACAATTTAAATGGGTTTAACATAATAAAATTGAGTTAATAATTTGTTCAATTAAAATTACTTTCACAAAATAATACAAATGTTAACAACCAAAATTAGTAGATTTAATTCCCAAGATATTTAACATATTTCAACTCAATGTTTTTGTTAAAAACAGGAACATAATTCTATTAAGTTTATTTTAATTATTTATTTTCAAAGAAATTAGCAACAGGATTTTTTCGGGTGATGAACAATGAAACGTTTACAACAAAAATTCATTACATTTCAAGAACTCACACATTTAAAACGTTGTCAGAGTGTTCACAAGCTTAAAATAACCAACGTTATAATCCATAGGAGTGGACGCTGAAATAGCTTTATTTATAGTTGATCTAACCTAGTCAAGCTGCTTTGTTATAGAGTATTTCACTGAAGTTCTTTTCACCTCCGCTGGCAGAAGTGTGAAACTATCAGATCTCTTGTGACTTGTTTAAGGAAAACAATAACTGAAATAAATGTGTGTTTCTGTACTAGCGTGGACACACTGACAGCTCATTTAAGAGAGGAAATGGAAAAGAGCGTGCAGAAGAGGTCAAGCGTATTATCTGGCCATTAATTCAGCAATAACAGCCTCCTTCACGTCAGTAAAACGCTCCTGAGAGAAATCATCACTACATCTAACAGAGTAAATATCAGCCCAGCGCTCTTCACACATACACACAGAGGATTAAGTCACAGTATTTGTCTTTATTGTCTTCACAGTTTACTCGGCACACATGAGGAAGAAATGTTGAATCTGAAAGGATGAAAAATGAATTTTGTGGTCACATGTAAAACAGAAGGTGACTGTCAGTGGGTGCCGGTGCATTATCATTATAACAAATAATCATCATCGATTCAGAAGAAAAGTGTTTATTACTGTACGTGAATCATTCAAAATGCTGTATCAAAAGATCCCAAAACACTGTTTGTGATATACTGTCACTCTGATATACAGTGAAGTGATTCTGACTGTCATATAAGGTTTGGACAACATTGGACACAATGTCAACGCTCAGCATCCTGTTATATATAAAGCCGATGTGCACCGTGAGTAAACCAATTTCTCTCAATTATTCCTCCAAGGAGAGCCTTTGTTCCGTTCAAATGTCTGTGTTTGTTTTGCTTATAACAGCTTACATCCACAAATCATCTGGAAACAGCTTTTTTATCTGCTAGAGGGAACGAGTGTCCACAGCAGCACACAATACCATTTATATAAGAAATCACAGAAGAAATAATCGATCAAGTAAATGAATGAGAAATAACTTGATTTTGCTTAAATTTGTAGAGTGCAGGAGATAATCCTTAAGGCGGTTGCTATGGCAACTGCTCTGGCTTTAAAAGTTTTCAAAAATAACCTAAAACGGCTGCTCACAGATTCAAAGGGTGAAAACTGAAGCAGTTCAGATCAGGACTCAGAGAATGAAGTGAGTTCACCAAGGAAAGATTTACTATGAGTAATATGTTATGTGTTAAAAACAATATCTGGGTGATTCTCACGGAACCACTGAAACGTCAGGGCAGTAAAGATTTGAATTATAAAACATACAATTCGGTATAACAACAAATGATCATGATAAAGATAATTGTGTTGTCCACTTGGAAGGAGCATAATATTGAAATAGGAAATAATTATTTATGTATTGTATTGCTTTTCTCTGCTGGAATTCTTATAACCGTAATGCATCCCGATTTGTGAATATTGTGAAAAAAACATTTGGATGTTCTACTACACATTCTCAAATGACAAAAAAAATTATTGACAGAATATTCATGTATGATAAAAATGAAGAAATAGTGGAAGAAAGAAGTGTCCAGGACTGATATTCTCATCCTCCGTAACGTTTTCAAAGACACACAAAGATATTTACATTAAGTTTGATTTTTTTGTGAAGAAACACATCTCGTAGTACTTTTAAATGGCTAACAAGACTTTTTCCCTTCTCATTACCGATACAGGTAGCTTTCCACAATTAAAGAAATTTTACATGTATAATATATGATTAAAATACAATTCATTAATGTCTTATTATGTATGATTTATAAATAACCTGCTTAGGCATCATGGCTTCGCTTCGGTTAAATTGTCAGCAAAGGTTTTTAAATGAATGCCTTTAAACATGTCATGTCTTGTTTTACATCTTGAAACTAAGATTTCGTGAGAATCACCCATCTAATGACTGTCATACAATCCAGAAGACTCAGAAGACGGGTCAAAACTCATTACAAAGACAAGCACAAATCTTTTTATATGCCAATGTTAATTTATCCGTAACGTGAGCTGCTGCATAACGTGATATTAGGCAACAAAGTAAGCCAAAAGAAACAAGCGCTGTACCGATTAGAGAAGTGATGAAGTGGGTCCTACTGTATATTAAAAGATTGAACATTTAATAACACCAATTAAATGAGTTAATCCAGATAGATTTTAGTAGATTTAATATAATGTAGATTTCGTCGACTAAAACTAGACTACAGCTAAATGATGGGGAAGACTAAAATATGACAAACTAAATAGCATTTTAGTCAAAAGACTAAAACTAAAACAAAATGACACTGATCTTATATCTATGTTGAGTTAAGGATTTAAATGTTAATATTCTTTATTAAGTTGTACGTGCAACAAAAAAAGTTACTGAAATTGTTATTTGAATTTCAGTCTTATTTTTTAATTTTGTTCAAAATATCGAGATGTGTATCGTATCGTGAACCCACCCCCGAGATATGTAGCGAATCGTGTACCCCTATCCAAAACTGTTTGATTCTTTACCCAGTGGAAGAGAAACATTTGACAGAACGCTTCTGTTTTCAGTGACATGGGTTTAAACAACATGAGGGTAAATAAATGACAGATGTTTTTCTTCTGGGTGAACTATCCCTTAAATGCACTCAGTTGCTTGGCAACCGTAAGCGACCCATGGAGTGTGTAATGAACTATATAACTTTTTTCATTTACTCTCTGATTCTCATTATCAATAAATCAACTAGGGTTGCAGTGGTTTTGCATTGGTCATCACATTTTGTTTTGCAGGCTCTTTTAACCATCGTTTTAATCTACTTTCCATTAGTATGTGTACAAGCACTGCAGGGATCCAGGTATACAGACTCAAATCTGCTGTGTACGACTCGGCTCAGTACAGCTCGCGTCACTTCCGCTCAGTTTGCTTTCTATTTGCAGTTTAGTACCGCCGTGGCATCATCGTAGATGGGACACAAACAAACTCACAACACAGGATCAATGGAGCATATCGATGGGTGGATGACAGCAAAACAAAATACTGCTAAAAATACCAGAGAGTTTGGGAAATTCAAGCACAAAGAGCAGACGACGACCTCATAGTTTGCTCAATGGTGCACGAGGGAAAGCTAATGTGCAATGTGTTAAGGGTCGCAATCGCCATATCATGTCACAAAGCATAAAATGAACTGCCAATATTACACATTAAACTGCGTATTCTTGTGTTCGCATCCAATAAATCTGGTAATGATGATTCTCTAACCAATCAGTGATCTGTGTGTAAACACGTCACATTTTTGTCCTAAAAAAGTATCAGGTACTGATGGAAACCCGCTGTACCCATCCATAGGGTCCTGTACTACGCAGTCACCCCGTGTTGATTTGTTTGCGTTGCATCCAGGCAGATTCAGAAACCTCAATCACAATCAAATAAGTTTGACTCATTAGAATCCTCTTACCTGCTGATGAAGAGAAGGACAAATAAAGAGCTGAAGACGGCCATGTTGAGAGGATGAGAGCGTCGGTCTGGTGAGGTCTATCTGAGGAAAAACACAAGCAGGTCAATGAAATGATCTCATTCCACATGCACAGGGTCAACACACAGTATGAGCCCATCTGCACAATCACAGAGCTTTCATAGTCAGCGTAATAAGTCTATTTAATGCTATTCATTCTACACTGGTTTCACTGAAAAAACACACAAATGCATTGAGTTAGTACGCAGTAATATATTGCATTATGCTGTGAGTGTGAAATGACATCTTTCATGTGCTAAACTTCATCACAGATGGTCATCTTCTTCACTGCGAGACTCTCCATGTGAGAGACATCTATTCTCTTGACATCTGCCCTTTAAAATCCACACTCATCGGACACAGAACACGTTTCAAACACAAGTCTCCAGCAAACATCATCCAACTGTAATAACTCTCCCACGAACACAGCGTCAGCACACATCTGCAGTTTAAACTTAAACTGAAATCATATTTCTCAGTCTCAAAAGTCTCTCTCCTTCTCTATTTGGGATGAAAGCAAGCAGAAAACCTTCCAGATGGCATCCAATCTGACTGTTTGTAAACTAGAAAAAGCAAAAAGCCCGGTCACGACATGCAGAGTGCAGTTAAAATTCACAACATACATAAGAGAGATGAAGGGATTGGTCACTACAATAATAGATCTGCGAAGAAATATACAACACAACAAAGAATAACAAAACAATAACATTGTCAAAGGGCATGTTCATTTAGGTTTCTGGATTCACAAAAGTGCTCGAGTTTACATCAAGAAGTCTACTGCTAGCCAAGAATAGCGGTACTTCACAAATGTGCATTCAACATTAGGGAAAGAACTCTTTGTTAGAAATCTGTCTATAGCAAACTTCAGTCTCATTAAACACACATGTAAAGCACAGAAAGTTAAATCTGGATCATAACCCCTGAGGGTATAAAGTGCTGTAATGAACATCTTTAAAGTCACAGCCTGTCATCTTCAGTCTTAATCTGACTGCTTTGGGTCAAATCAATATCGTCTCATACTACAGGAATCATCAATCACGGCCACATGACCTCAGTTTAAAACTCATGACCTGCCTGCATCTCTATCCTCTGTAGCTCAGCACTGAGAATGAAAATGAGAGATTTAATGTCGCTGAACATAAGAACACAAACGTTGGCATAGTTTGCGTATCATCTGCTCTAATTATTTGAAGAATGGAGAGATTATAGAGGCAGGGAAAGGGGTATGATTCATGATTCTGATTCTTTAAAGAGTAACACCCTTTCTGTCTATAGACACAACATGGAAGAAGACAAAAAAACACTGTGATGCCAGATGAAGAACTGCAGATAACAATTCTAGGGATTCAGTCTTTTTCAGCTTGAATTAGACCACAACACACACACACAAAGTTCTGTTCGAAAACCTAGTGCGCTGCTAATCATTTAAAATCATTATAGTTGCTCGAGGGTTCTTCTCTCTAGCCGACAAACAGAAACTGTGAGACTGTGTACCCTTAATGAAGATCTTCATAAAATCCCATGTAAAAAAACCTCAAACCCAAACTCTCCTTTGATTTGCACATAATCTCAAACATAACAAAACACAATCACAATTCGTCAGTTTAGTGCTTGTACGCCAGCAAGAGGGCTCAAGAAGGAGGTGGTTAAGCTAGTCAATAAGCCTGCTGGAGAAACTAGCATCCTACACTGGACTGATCAGCACTGCTAAACTCTTTGACAGGAAGGAAACAACACACACACACAAACATCCAATGACACATGATGCGGGGTAAATGATCAGAGGTCAACGCTGGCATCTCTGCTCTCATCGAGTCAAAAGTTCAATGTTAAGAAATCCTGTCATGTCGCTGCCCTTGGTGTCAGTCACACAGAAACACACCTGGGCTGATGTGCTTTGTTTGTAGCAGATTACGGCTTATTCCTCAGAAAATGAAGACTGGAGCGTGGCTTTTGAGTTTGACTTAACATGAAAAGGGCAAAAGGAAGAAAAAGTGTCACATTTTGTAGAGAATGCATTACATAACACCCTGTCTTGTCCTTTTCATCACACTTTTTGTTTTTGCATGTCCTCTCCGCAACTATTACATGTTTACACGTGAACTCACAAAGATTAACCCCAAACATGTTTCTCCATGAACTCAGATCTTGGACATTTTGTGGTATAATGAAACCAATAGATTTAAACAAAATACACTGAGCTGACATCATATAAGTGTATTCTTAAAGCTGTAACTTTGGCCTCTACAGTATATCATGTTCTCTACAAGAGCTGCACTGTGAATAAACGAGCACACACATCCAGAAAAATACTGCACCAACGTCAGTTCCCATGATGCACCTGGGCCAGAGCGCACATTAGTTTTCATCAGACAGAGCGTATGAGGCACCTGCTGCTCTGTGGCACTTCTATAATGTCTGCCCATCTGTCTGCATCTGTCTAACATCACGGTTAACCTGACCACCATAAATAAGTCCTGCAGAAATACTATACACTGCATGTCCCATAGGAAAGGAAAAAGCGATTGTTTTTCATGCAAACAGAACTGTTCTAGAGTTACAGAGATATCAAGCCAAAAGTCAAGATATCAATATAAAAACATTCATATGAACATTTGTGCCTTCATTTCTGATGAACATCTGAAAAAACTAAGTATTAAATGAAACAGCAATGAAACATTTGTCTATAAAATAAACTACATTATATCTATTGAGCTAAGAGCAACATTTGAGTCTGTGTTAGTTGACTAAACAATCTACAAAAATGTGACGCAATGACATAAAAATATCAACAATGTATTTGAGTTCCCTAATCAATCCAACCATCCGTCAATATCATTTAGTTACAGTCCAAGACCGTCAGGGTCACACTCAACAAACAGTAAAAGCAGGCAGGACATTATGAATTAGCAGCAGGGTCAAACATTTCACTTGGGTTTGTGTTCTTGACTGATTGACCCCGAGGGACCAAAGGCTATACTGTAGAACACACGCATTGAAAGACAAGTAGCAACAATAAAGGAGCAGATCAAGGTGTGAGAGAGTCACATACAGCAACACATCAACCCTCCCACTGCGCAGACTGGCCAAAATATGATTGATGGTCAATCAAGTCAGTGGACAGATGGAGAGAGACAGCTTCAGGTAAGCCATTATAACCCTTTCCTGAGCCGGGCATGAGAGCGCTCATGTTTCTGACCATAGACACTATCACAATCCTTTATAAGGCTCAACCTCTCAACTCTCAGATGTTATGGGTCAAGCTTTTGCATTACCACATCTTTTCCATCTCTCCATTTGTTTTGTCATAAATATAACTGCTTACAAAATAATAAAGGAGCAAATAATAAAAGCAGCAAGTAAAGTAAAGCAGCAAATAATAAAGGAGCGGTATAAATAAATGCCTTTTTAACTAGCCAAATGATTTTTTCAAGTCAGTCCTGTTTGTACCACATTCTACACTGCAGTGGATCTGTAGTTAACTGTCAGTTAACAGTTAACTGACCACCCTTGTCCACAACACCGTCACAATTTCTATCCAATAAAATATTCCAGAACTCGGTGTGACAAAAAAATTTGGAGAGTTGTTAGGGCTGTGTATTGGCAAGGGCCTTGCGATACGATACATATCATGATAGATGAGTCACAAAACTGTATATTGCAATATATTTCGATTTGATACATATTGCAATACTTTTTTTATCAAAAATGTAAAAATAAAATAGAGCTGAAAATACAACAAATAACATCCCACCAATAAAATCCACCACATACAAGTAGACAACATTATAGTTTCCATAAAGACCAGTAAAATTCCCATCATAACCATTAAATCTGTTTTTTTTGTTAAAACATTTTCTATTGTGTTTTGGTCAGAGTTCTTTAGTTTTTTCAGCAGGGTTGTTTTGGCTGCTCTTAAGCTTGATAGCATTAATGTCAGTTTGTACATACTTCAGATTGCATTTTAGCATACGGAATATTTAACAGCTCGGAGTTGTTAGTTAGTTATTATGCAGCACTTGGAAAACGTAAGTGTGGACGAAGAGCGTTTTCGAAACGAAAACTCTGTTATGAAATGAAAATCTAAAAGAGTCTTTAAGAGTGGCGTTGACGTGCATGGACCTCTAGAACAGAGGTTCCCACACTGTGGGTCACATGAATATGATCCAATTATCCAATGCGCGTTAAACTCTCGGCTGCGCATCCTAAAATCAAAGCTCACCCACGCGTCGGCTGTGAGACTAGAGCCCAATGCTTACTCCTGCTTGGCCGTATAAACTGTACATGACGTAGAACGTGATTTAAAAAAATGTATCGATAGAAGGGGTTAGAACAGATACCTTTTTTGCGAGTTTGCTCTAACGATATTTTTGCACAGCCTATAATTGTTATACAAATAAGAAATCTCTTGAGAGTTTGGTGACATCTTCAAAAACAAGCAATTATCTCTATATGTATTCCTACTTTCATGCTGTCTTTCTGTAAACGATGATGTAAAATGCAGTTGATTTCTTGAGTGCCTGATAAAGCTTAACCGACGACAGTCTTTCAGGAGGTGATCGAGGAGGAAATGTGAAACTCAGAAAATCCCAGTTCTGGAATGTTGATGATAAGAAGAGGGAACATCCTCCACAACCCTCCTCAAAAATAAATGATGTATGTTAATCCTGTTCATTCTCACTCCCACATTGGCTCTGTAACGTCACGCTTGATTCAGTCCGCTGTGGGATTCAGGACATGTGCTCAACACAGCAGTAATGTTAGTGTAGATACACACATTATAGTCCATTGGCTCATTTATGGGTGTATGCATGCAGATGACAAGAAAATGACACTGAATATTTTCTCAACATGAAAATATTATATGTTCAAGTCTGAATTATAACTGGTGCCTTAATATGAAATTTCCCATAAGATCGAATACAAAAGTGTAAAAATAGCAAAGATGGAAAAACAAATATCTATGGATGAGCACTAAAAATCAAGTTATAAACTAAGACTCATCGAATAAGACGATAAACAACAGACACCTTCAAGTTCGTATAATCCGTTTTCCTTCTAGTAACCATCGTGATGACATTCACATTTTACAGACACATAACTCCAGCCAACTTATAAATGAGTTTATTTCTGCTAATTAACGTCCATCCAACAAATGAGACGTACAATATTACACAATATTACACAACCACGTGTTTATACAATACAACAACGACATGTGTATACATTGTGCTCTGCAAGAACACAGTAAACCTGGTTCAGTATTATATGGAATAGGAAAAATTGTGAAATTCATATACGAAAAACAACCTCGCGAGGGACTTGAAAAGACGAACCAAAGCAGTTTAAAAGAGCGCCGTACAACAATCTAACGCATTATTACATTCACATATTTAAATAACAGAAGCATCGTTTTAAAGGACCTTTATAAAGGAACCGTTTCCAGTCAGAACCCCGTCAGATCTCTTACCTGTGGCGCCGCGCGGATCAGCGCATCTCACGAATATCACACAAGATGGTCGAACGGCGTCCAGAGACTTTTCCTGACTTCCTGACATCTAAAGGAAATTAGTTTAAGAGCTTTTTACTCCGCTCGTGCACAAGCAAGACGCGTGAAGTGCGCGAGGCACAAGTGACACACATTCCCCCGCAGCGCGCGCTCTGAGTGAGGTGCGTCAGCCACGTGACTAACACCGCGCGCTCTTCCGTTCTGATAGAATCACGAAAGTGTGAAGTGAACTCGTTTCCTGTACTCACGAGTAATGTTCACGCTATTACCACAGTAACAGATAATGACCGAAAGTATGACTCCATTATATATATGTATGTATGTATATTATAGGGTGTGCTCGCTCCACTTCACTTCACTCTGCTCAGATCGAATCGGCCCATACGTCGAAAAACACCTCAAGAGTTTGTCACGTGTTTTTATGATTTCATTTTCTTCAAACATTTTGCAACACTTCCGCTGATTTGGGAAACCATAGGCACACATCATCTCCTGCCATGTCCGTCTATAATGCCTCTAACAAACATTTAAAAAGCATTTCATGCCCAGTGTTCTCCAGTCGCTTCAGTGTGTTGACATGATTCAGGAGGACGGATCCATGCTCTTGACTGACTGATGGTTTTGTTTGGATTGTTGTTTTATTAAACAGGTAACAATAAGACCGTCAGTGTGTTTAAAGCTCCTGAAATAACTGAACTCTATTGGAAATCAACACCACGGACACAGATGACCATCAATTAAAGTGAATATTCCAGGACAGGTGATACAGAATACAAAGACTTCTTACACATGTGTTCAGATTCCTCCCTGAAGCTTTCGAACATACTCAAATGTGAGTAGTTTGCATCCATGATGTTACACACATTTGATCTGTTTAAACACAGCTAAACAAAAAGAGCTTTGTTCAGACTGCTGAAGCTGTTCCTAATAATTGTGGCTCTCTTAGTCTCTCGTGTAAAACTATATTAGTACAAGAATCAGGGAATAAAGATCTTTAAATAGCAAGTCAACATTTTTCTAGTCTTACTCTGTATCAGTGAGATGCTCTTTGTAAAGGTTGGTGTGGATTACAATGTGCTCAGATGATATTCAGCAAGATAACAACATAGATTTGTAGAATAACTAGTGTTTAAAGTGAAACTACCTCACATTAAAATCATGTAACCTTAAAGCATACATCTAATTATTATGAATGATTGATGAAGCCATAATAATGCCATTCAAATTTATAGAGACATGTGCAGAAATAAGGATGGTATTTTCCATGAAATGTATACATTAGCAACGCTAACAGACAGAATAAATGTTTATATTTATAGTGGAACTATACAATTTCCTCTTAAAACAAGTCATATAGTGGATCCACATACATATCCACACATGTCAAGTGTCAAAAAATGTCAGATCCCAGTTCCCTGCTGACTTGAATTCATGACAGTGATATTTAAAGAAATGGCCGTGCATTACATTTACATTTACATATCGTCATTTAGCAGACGCTTTTATCCAAAGCAACTTACAGGTGGGGTAAACAATGGAAGCGATTGGGACAGCGTAAGGACGACAAAAAGCATATGTGCAATCAAAAAAAGGCTGCTCTCATATAGCCCACCACAGTATACAGAGCTAAGTTGCACTTTTTTTTTTTAAAGAGTAGAAAAGAGATAGAAGTCAGAACTGATCAGTCAGGTGTGACGGAAGAGATGCGTTTTCAGCCGATTCTTAAAGATGGACACAGAATCTGCAGATCTTGGAGCAGCGGGCAGATCATTCCACATCCGGAGAAGGTACGTGAGAGAGATTTTTACCTTTTTGGGATGGCACCACAACACGTCATTCATTTGCAGAGCGCAGTGATCTGATGGGTACCAGATCCCTATATTCAGCCGAAGCCTCAGACCTCAGACTGCATTTTACTGAAGCACATATTGTATAGGACATGACCACACATAATCAAATCCATTAATCATTTCAGTGTTGATCGTAAGTCCTTAAAGAAATCGTTGGCTTCCATTTGAGTGTAAATACAGCATTCTCATGTCAAGCCTTTCTACAGCCCACTTCACATGAACACTTATCACATTTGTCAGTATTTATGCAAGATTACCGATTCATCTCAGCAGAGGGTGAACGCTGGTGGTCAAATATACATTCACATCTGATTCAAACTAATCCATACTGGATCCTCTTCTCTCTTCACAATCCCCAGGCACAAGACATCCCTATGCATTAAACATCAAGGACACTCAAGATCTCTTCTCAGATGGTGCTAACAGGGAATTTTGAGAAAAGGGCAGAAAAACACTCTCATAATGAGGTTAGGTGCCAAGAGTTTTATGAACAGCACCATACATAAACCTGTCACAACAACAGTCCAAAGCTGATCTGATCTGGGCTTAAAAGCTTCTTGTTTTTAGGTGATTATTTATCTGGTGACTTCACAATCTGATGACAAACTATATACGTTGGTATATATGACTTTATGTTCATTTATTTACCCACATGATGAAAGTAAACTCTCAGCTGTTGCTCTCCTCAAACACAATCATTTCAATGCACAGGCGTATAGTGATAACCCTAGGATGTTGCCAGAAGTCGAGATATCGGTTTCTGGTTTACTTAGTCGCATCGTGATAGGGGGACTTTCTAAAAGATTAAACGTACCTAAACAATGAGCGGGGAAAACCACATTCCTGTCAGATTTGACTTGCAATAAACACTAGCCCCTGTCAAAGCAACAAACTCTTATTACACGGGATAAAGTGAAGAACCTCAAGTTCAGCTTGATCTTGTTGTTTTGATAGGGGTTTATTGCAAGTAAAATCTGAAAACAATGTGGTTTTCCCCACTCGTTGTCTAGGTACGTTAAGACTTTTAGAAAGCCCAAAAGTAAACCAGAAACTGATATCCGGACTTCTGGCAATGTCGGCCGTTCGTCACTACGCTAACTGTTTATGATGGTAAGAATACAAACTCTTCCTACTTTCTGTCAGTGATGTACCAGGGGTTTTAGCACCACAGACAGCGACCTTCAGCACCTCGGACAGCAGCTGTTTACTGCGAGCATGAGTAAGAATGATGCTTGTTTTAGCAAACAGCACCACCACCAAACTATTCATCTTTGCAAACCTTCAATTTGTTCTTTTACGATTCCCACAGCATGATGTGTTAAACATTGTGAGAACCTTCTGAAAAGCACGATGAGAGGATGAGGTGCAAGGAGTGATGAAGATGCCACCCCACATGCATAATACAAGCAGACTCCACTGAGAACTCTCCTACCTTTGCCATGTAATTGGTTCCCATAACATCTGTTGTCTGTGAATTTTCAATTCTGTCTCTCTCGCTTGCTCTTTCTCTGTTCTCCCTGGCTGCTTTTATTGATGATTAATTCTCAGTATCTGGCTCTCCCCATCAATTCCCTCCTGCTCTCTATTTCTCATCATCCTCTCTCCAAATCACTTCCAGATCTATTCTCTCTCTTTATCTGTTTTCTTTCACCCTGATAAATCCCGCTTTGCCTCTCTCTCTGCACACTGTGTTTATTTTCATGCCAGGTTCTCGCTCTCTGTGGTACGTTTTCCAGCGTCACACATTCTATGTCAAAGTGCTGGAGCATCTTCACACGTCAGGGTAGCGGTCCAGACCTCAGGGCATTACGCACCGCACACACACACACGGATAGATTAACACAGACAGCAAAGAACAAACAAACCTTATACATAAGGCACCTCGAGAGAAGAGCTAGAAGGCAGTTTCATGTCCTCAATTCCACAGAGTGCTATTTAAGCAAGCAACTGAACGACTGAAATGAGATGTGTTGACATAGAAGACTTCCACAAGAAAGTAAGTTAAAGCAAGTGCAAAGCTCCAACACTATTGAGATGTCTCCAAAGATACCCATCCAATAAGTTTAATGACTCTCAGTGCTGAATGACACATTACTGTATATTTATTTATCTATAAATTTTATATAAAATGAATAATTTTAAATAAGAAAATATGTTTTGAAAATTAAAAAAATAAAATTATATCATAATTTTAAATAATAAAAAAAAAGGTTTATAAATTAACTCACTTTACTATTGTATGCAGTATTGTCTTTTCAACCTTTATAAATTGAACCTAAAGAAGTTCCTAAAAACACAATGTTTCAGCACACCTTTGGAACATGCTTTCATTACAGGACACTGACTATAAGCCATTCAATGCTCTTTAGGTTTGGGAACAGAGATAAAAACGTGTGCTTGAATGCACTCTGAGATGTGTCTCATCAGACAGCACAGATCTGACAGCCTTCCATGTAGTCGTTTTCTCTCTTTTTGTCATGCATGCATGCACACGCACACACACATGCGCGCACGCACAGACAGACAAGATTACAAAGAGTTTTTGGACATCAGAATAATGAAATTAATACAGAATAGTGTTTGGCATTTAACAGACGCAAGACACTATATTGTATTTTATAGTTTACCTCTTTATGTATTTACATCTAATACACTGACCTCTAATTTTGGGATATACATGGATAGAAAATTTCAAGCTTCGGAAGGATAAAATTTCATAGTAAAAAGAGATAAAAGGCTGTCAATACGATCGCAAACAGTCTGAGTTAATTCACCCATAAAATTTACAAAGACACACATCACAGAAAACCCCTAATTATTCAACTTCAATGCATAACGCATCCAACAGCTTTGTGGACATCAATAATGCCTCAAATCACATTTGTGTGATGGGGGAGGATACTACTGTGATTACTTTTCTAAGCAATTAGATCTAAAATGATCCTCCTGGTGGATCAAATAATTAAACTGACACTGAAGAACTGATCTGTGGTGTATCTAGAGATCTGATGTCACAGGCTCATTGACTTACACACAACCTTCAACCAACCGTAAAGCAATGTGCTAAAACACTCTGAACATCTTAAAACACTCGCCCTGCAAGCCCTGGAGACCAAAGCCAAATGCCAAACCAACCACTCAGAACATCACAGCAGCTTCTTCTGCCATCATATCTGAAAAACCAGAGACTTCCTGACCCGGTCTGAGTGTTCAGTGTAAAAGAAATGTTTGTCAGGACCATGTGTGAAAGTTTCTTGTCTTAAGTTTAAAAAGTCCTGACAGGTGAAGGTTATATGGGTCTTACAGTCGGACAGAGCATTCAGTCAATATAAATACAGGGTTTCTACAGAAAAACACATTTCAGCGGTCAGAAATGATAACGTGACAAGAGAAGAACAGAAACTCAATGAGCTCAATATGTGGCAGTTCTAGGAGGATTTAAAATCTTGATCTAGATTTATGAATTTGAGTGAAAAATCTAGTTAAGTTTGTACATTAACAGCTAATGTGATGCATTAACAGGTGAACCTATGACCGCTCTAATTCAGAGAGGAGATAAAAAGTGAGAATAAATAGAAAACCATTTCAGTCAAAGGTCTTTAGAATAACCAGATGTGTCTTGACTTGTTACAGCCTGTGCAACAGAAAGTGTCTGTGAAAGTAAAAGGTTATATTATGGAATCATACAGACGGATAATGAACCTTTTGGAAAGTGTTATGCCCTAAAGAAAAATCTCTCCCTCTTATTCTCTCAGTGTCTACCGACTGCAGACAGAGTGACCGTCGGGTGTCTTTACCGTTTTACATAAGCAGTGACATTTCAAAGCTCTGCGCCGCCTCATTAGGAGTGATGTGAGACGTCACCGGACCCGACACAATCTGCTGGAGCTGCTGGTCTGCACACCTCTCCAGTCCTCTGTGATAAGTGGATAAAGATCAAAAGAAATCACACTAAAGTCACGGATAAATCCTGTTTATATCACACGAGTGAAAGTGACCTATTAGTCAGATATGGTGACCCATACCTGAAATGTGACCTCTGCATTTAACCCATCCAGAGAGAAGTGATCCACAAGATCAATATACAGCTAACACTGTGTCCAGTGTATGATGATGAGCACCTTCAGAAGCCCCGACACAACTGTCAATCAAGCTGGTAGAGTTTTCATAGACACCAATGAGACTGTCCCCATGTTTCATTTAGAACGTATTCATGTCATGGCCAAACTACACACATTCATATTTAGATCTTCACACAAAAACATATAGACTACAGTATATATAAAGCTGATAGCATATAATACACAATACCTTAAAAACGTGGAAAGGTTGGAGAGCAGCAGTCTTGAGCAGCACAGCATCCACACCTCAAACACAAAGACCAACGGCAGTGATCTCACAGACCTGGACCTGCTGTGAATCAGAGAGCATGTTTTCAGAACAATGACACGCTCAAACATCCGCTGCATGAGAGAATGAAATGAGATATTTAAATGCATTAGAGTCCTAAGGCTCTGCTGCAGACTGTAATAAGATGAACGCCGTCTTTATTAAATGAGCTGATTGTGTGTTTTATCTCTTGGTGAAACGCAGCATCACAGTCAAACCTTTAACTCAGCCACCATCAATCTGCTCATGTCTTGTGTTTCACTTCATTGTTCTCCTAATTCCTTCGCTTAAACCAGAAAACATTTCTAACACCCGAGTGCAGTGCACACAGAAGCTCTTCTTTAATGCTAAATACTTGTTTTTGAAATGCAAATGCATTGTATTTCATGATCTTTTCTGGAAGAAGAACATTTCCTAAACCTATCACATGAATCCTCTGGACAGATGATGTTATCCACATTCATTTCACTCTTACTGTAGCTCTACGATACTTCACGTACGTCATCATCTTCAGTCAACTTCTATTAGTGTTCATTTATTATCAATTCATTTATTATTGAATTTATTTAGATGAAGTTTTAAAACATATCTGAGGTCTCCTGAGCTATAAAAGAGTCACATGTTTTTATCTTTTCGCCAGATCAAACACAGGTTGTGTGACTGTGACAGAAAGACCCTCAGGGCACGATAACAGCCTCAAATCTCTTCATCCTGTGACCTTCTCCAGTGAGGTCATGGCCACGGTAGTCATTGTTTCAACCGCTTAGATGACACCTGAGAGGCAGGTCAGAGAGACGAGAGGTGGGTCAGCAACCATTTGCATTCTGTACATCACCACGGCTGAACATCATCTGAAGTGCTGAACACTTTGCAATGCACACTCTTTACATACAATATATAATACAATATATTTTGATGGGTATATTATACGTAGTACTGGTGTATTTCATTACTGCGGTTTTACGCCTCCATAGACAATATTATAAAAAAAGCAGCACGATATTTTATAAATAGCAACATTACTGATAAATCTAATAATGGCAATATTGCTTTGAGTTAATTCCCCATTTTATAAACACACACACACAGCCACGCTGAGATTCTCTGGTATATGTCACTGAACACATTTTCTTCACAAAACTGCAGGAATACAGAGAAGTGTAACAAATGTACTTTGTCATCTCTGTTGTGTGTTTCCTTTGATCACACACACACATCACACTGAGGGCAGCACAGAAGTGTCCAGACCGACTCCACATGTATAAAGAGAAGGAACGAGTTCATGAGAAACGGCCGACATGCTGTAATTGGAAACTGATTTGCATAATAAAGAGTCGAGAAGGTGCCAGAATGTGAAGCACATCACATGCTGAAATCACAGACTAAAAACCAAGAACCGCTTACATTTATAAATATACACCATAAGAAAGTGAGCAGTCTGCACTGCTCGACAAGGTTTACTTTTGTTTGCTCAACAAGGAAATATTGGACTCTGAAAAGCTGCTGAGAAACCACAGCCCATGATTTACAGCAGACCTTCAAAACATCACACTGTCTCTTTAAATCTCTGTGATTTAGTCACACGAGTCATACAGGCTTCTCCCTCCACACCGTTCTTTAAGTGGGTCATGAAACACAGAAGCAGAATTATAAGACACCACCTTCACCTTCTCAAGACACACAGTGCAAGATGAACTGAGATTCATAAAAGCACACTGAATGAATCGACAACACATAAAGAGAGGAAGGGTCTCAATAACACCTGGAGCGCATGGACCAACATCAATGTTAAAGTGAAACTTCAGCCAAAAAATGAGAAAAATCCATCATTTATTCATTCTCATGTCATGTCAAACCTGTATGAGTTTCTTCAGAACACAAAATAAGATATTTTGAAGAATGTTGAACACTGAACTCCACTGGCTTTCATTGAAAGGACACAAAACCACTGAGACATTTCTCAAAATATCTTTTGTTGTGTTCCACTGAGGAAAGACTCATTTTTGGGTACTATGTGTGCTGTGCTGAAATAAAAACACAAGACACAAGATCTCAACACCCTCATATTGACAATTTGACAGGAAAATACTGTGAATGGAAAGAAAAACACACATTGTCCAAC
This sequence comes from Triplophysa siluroides, assembly GCA_006030095.1. Lineage (NCBI taxonomy): Eukaryota > Metazoa > Chordata > Actinopteri > Cypriniformes > Nemacheilidae > Triplophysa > Triplophysa siluroides. Next base: position 122,601 of record VCII01000437.1, read on the forward strand.
TATATTTAAACAAGCAATACTGCTAACTCAAAGGGATAGTTCACCTACAAATTCCGTCGTCATTTACTCACCCTCATGTTGTTCCAAACAAGCTATTTGTGAAGATATTTGTAAGAATGTCAGCAAACAGATCTCATACCCCATTTACTGCCATACTAGGGAAAATAAATACTATGGGAGTCGATGGGTGATAAGATATGTTTGGTCACTGACATTCTTACAAATATCTTCCTTTGTCTTTAGCAGAACAAAGACATTTATACAGGTTTGAAAAATCTGAGGGTGAGTAAATGATGACAGATTTTTCATTTTTGGCTGAACTTTCCGTTTAACAACATTATACAGTTAACATTATAAGTGAAAGACTTTAGGTCAGGATCTCCTATCAGAATAATTGTGTTTCCAGTAAAGAGTCTCAGTGTATTTACATTCACATTTACGAGCTAAGGTATTTTTTTTTATAGAAGTCAGAACTGATCAGTCAGGTGTTGACGGAAGAGATGCGTTTTCAGCCGATTCTTAAAGATGGACACACAATCTGCAGATCTTGTAGCACCGGGCAGATCATTCCATAAATGTAGAACTGATCCCGAGATGGTACGTGAGAGAGATATTTTACCTTTTTGGGATGGCACCACAAGACGCGGTTCGTTTTCAGAGCGCAGGGATGAGGGGGAGCCAAATCAGTGGTGGTCTCCAAATCACTCTCCCTTTTATTTTTCACTTTCTCCAACCATGCATCACATGAAGACACGTTTAACCAAGCTATCAACATAAGTTTCAACAGCAGGTTCACAGATAACACACATGCACATGTGTTGCTACGCACTATATTCAAATATTCAAAACCAGGGCAGGATTTTTGCATTCAGCTGAGGTCTGAATATCTTAACGTCGCAGATTTCTCACTGAATAAATACAGTCAATACAGTCTCCATTTGCATGTGCCAGATGTGTATGTGTTGGCTGTTGTGGTAAAGTGTATGGAAAGAAATAACACTGCACAGACATCTGCTGGATATATGCATGACTTTGCAAGCAACATTATTTTAATGCTGATACCCTCGACACCAGTGGCGGCTGCTGATCTTTTAAAGAGGGGAAGCTCATTTTCGGCCTAAATCATAAAAATTGTCCATTTATTTATATGTAAATTCTGCCCTACGTTCCTTTTCAAGAAAATGCTCTGTAACCCTGTCGTACCAACCAGGCGTCTTTTCCAGTGACTTGACCAGTGTCCTCTCAATGGCCAGCAGAGCTAGGCTGCTTAAACGGCCTTGGCCCATTGTGTTACGGGTAGGACTTGAGCCGCTTTAAACAGGAGAAGCTCCTTTCTACACCTGCAGATGTAGCTCCAGTTGTTGCCACTAATGAGAACAGTTTGTAAAGCTGAGGCATTGCACTGTCCAACTCCATGTCTTTAAGGAACACCAAGTAATCACACAGCTTTCCCCTGTTACTCTGCAGTCCTGATCTGAATACAGGACTTGAAGTTCAGACCTCAGTCTCCCTGAATCAAAGTGATGGCCATAACTTTTCAGGACACTTTGGAAGGCCTCCTCTGGAAATGCTTGTCTCATGTCATCAAATTTCCCTGGATTGACTAATTCTAAGAAAAGCATACTTTCCAAATTTGAAAAACGTCGAGGAATCTGCTCCAAGATGTTATCAAGGATGGCCACTCTCTTTGCATTGCGAGAAGCTGCCGCCTCCTTGTCATTTATGATTTATAACAAAAAAAAAAGAAAATGTCTAAAAGCTGATATGTGACAATGTGTATAGCAAACAAGCTAAAAAAAAAACAAGAAATACGTTTTTATAAGCTTTCGACCCCAAAAAACGAGCGTTTTAGGACATAAAAGTGGATTAAAAAGAGATGACAGACCCTCCAATCATCACGCAGACGCTCGGAGTCCGGGCCAGCCCACTCCTCCATTCATCCCAGAGACGCTGAGCGTCCGTGGGCGGGACATAATCGCAGCATTATCCAATGACCGTCTTGTTTCTAAGCAGTGAAAAAAACTGTTTAAAGCAGCCCCATTGAAGTCAATGGACGCTGGGCTTCAACAGAGTAATGCACTGTACGCTACGGGAATGAATGAGAAGGAAATCCAGTCAGCCGACCTAAGTAGCTGATTCTGAACGAAATTGTTTTCGTTCGAGATGAACGTGTTTAACGCATTTTTAGTCAATAAAATGTTAACATAATAGTACATATATTTGACCATTCATTTTTTGACAATTATAGGGGAAGCTGAGCTTCCCTTGCAGTCTTAAAGAAATCGCGACTGCTCGACACACACATGAAGACGAAGAAACACAACCGTCAGCGGAACACCGTGAAGAAAGATGTTCAGTGGTCTTAAACAGGGATGTTCATTTTAGCAAGAATTATTACATACATTTAGAGGATATTACAGTCAATGTTCACAATCTATTGTCCTAAAGCGACAGGTTTTCAAGTAAAATAGGATTTTCAGGACTTGAGGCTGACGAAACATTTGAGGTGACTGAATTTATACAATAACTAAAAAGATTTCAAAAAGCTTACATTAATGACTGAAGGGTTTCACAGGATCTTACATTCCTCTTCAATAGAACATTAAGAAAATGATTCACTCTTTTTGAAATAAATGTGCAGTAAAACATTCACACAAGGCTATGAAATTCACAATTCTGAATATCTGAGCTATTTCTGTGAGTGTCCACTGTCACACGCACACGACACACACACACACTAAACAAACAAACAAGCTGTGTGTCACACGTGCCTTCAGGCTTCAAACTGTCCGTTCACAACACTTCATCTTCATCTTCACTGCTCTGCGAGAAGGCGGAAGTTAAGTGACGTCATTGTGAAAAGGGCCTATTCAAAGAACAATGACAGGAAATGAGACATATATATAGACATGACGCAAAGCACTATGGGTAATATAGTGCAGCATAGTGTATAAAAGAATATAGGCATATGGTGATCCTAGAATTGTGGGGAGTGTAGTGCTGAGGAAAGATTAAAGGGACTAAGTTCACAACAACAATACATATCAAATTGAATTGAAAGAAACCCATAAACCCACATACAGAGAAACTGTGTGATAGAAGAAAAGAGGGCACATATTGTGTGAAGCAGAAATAATATTATTATCTCATATTTGTTGTTTGTATATTATTTCCTCACTGCTGAAGATATATTGAAGCCAGAGTTTCTGCTCCTACAGTATTAACAGCAGTTTATCTGAAGAAAACACGTTTCCAAGTCATGTTTTGTCACACATAAACAGTTTTTATTCAGGTCAAAGAATGCTTTGAGGAATATGAAGGAATGAGATTATTGAAATAAACACACAGGGTCACCGGTCGGTCATGAAAGAACGTCACTGAACTCACAGACACTAAACATTTGCTGATCAAACTCAGAGAAGTACAAGAGCGCTGACAAATGAAGTCAGGCGTTGACAAGAGCACTTCAAATAAAACATGAGTACAAACATTTTTCACAAACAGCCTTTACATCCAACAAAAATCTGATCAAATGTAACGGTGTTGGTTCTTGATCAAATAAATCAGCATTTTATGAGTGTGAAGGTAGAAAATCTCCTTCCGTTCCACATAAAGATAAGAGATGTAATAGAAATGTTTAAAAATGAAGAGCTGCGGATTAAAGGCCAGTTTCGAGTAGACAAGTGTCACACATCTTCTAAAAAAAATGTCATGAATGATCTGACAGAAACTCACTTTTACAGCTGTATTCAGTCACAGGTTTGAGTAAAGATGTCAATCCATAACACTTCAGAATCTATTGACTGTTTTCATCTACGGTCAAGTCTAAAATCTGCTGCTTACTGTCAGACGTTATAAGAAACCTGCAAAATAAACACAGCGGCTGTGCTGTATATCCCACAACACATTTTTGTTCATCTTCATTGTCAATGACCTGAAGACTTCTAGAAAAAGGTGATGCAACGCATGTGACGGGGTCTTTAGTGCAGCATTAAATATATAAACGACACGATCACTTTACTAATTGCTAACATATTCTGTTCTTTCTCCTTGAGGTCTGAAGGCCTGGAATATTCCGTACAGCTGATGCAATAAAACGAGTGTTTGAGTGTCAGCTCAGTATTTGATGGGAGAGTCGTGCTGTGTGTGTAGGGTCCTGCTGGGTTTCTTGAAGAGCGTTTCTGAGCCGATTTCACAGCTGGTGAGCAGAAGCCTGTCGAAGAGAAAATCACCATATTAACTAAACACGGCCTCATGCAGCGACTTCATCCCCAAAGAACACGTTTGATGTGAATTGCCATCCAATTTACAAGCCAATTGGGAAACTAACAAGCTAACCGTAATTGACTCAATAGCTGTTGGGAAGTTCAATGCACCGCTGAAATATTACAAAACAACTGAGAACAATTAGGTCTACAGAACCAATCAAAACTCTAAACCTCTTGAGATCTTTGTTATTAGTACAGAACTAAACGTTCTGATGTTAGTGTCGGTCACACCTGTGAATTCTGAAGAGAGTTTTCACTGCAGTTATAAAGAAATCCACTGCTCACAACACCTGAGTAATCCCACCATTCTGCCATTGCCTTTATTCAGTAAAGAGATTTATTCCATTTAGTTCTACCATTGATCAAATTCAAGTATTAATATGAAACCTGATTCTAGGATTTTGGTGACTCAAGCAGTGCTCTACATACACAATATAAGACACACTCCAAATTAAATAGCAATCAATAAATATTTGTTAACTTAGTAATTATTTAATTTAATTTATTATTTATAGGTCTACGTATATATATATGTTGACACACCACAGATTTTAACTGTATTTGGTTACATCACGAGTCTCTTTAGTCAGCTTGTGCGGAAGCCGATCGTCAAATAGTCTCAAAGTGAATTGTGGGATTGAGGCTCAATGAGAAGTGTTGACTCGGCGGTTTTTCATTCAGCGGAATATCTTTGTCGCAGAGAGACGTGTGATGTGTGTGTCGATTTATTTAGCGCTTTACAGATTCTCGAAGGACAGAATTACAAATTCGGATACGCAAGAAATCCGTTTTCCTTACACACAGCTCGCGCATGCGCACTGAACTCATCCAAAGATTCTGAAATCACGGTTCAGACACATGCGTTTATCTCACCTAGCGTTGTGGGTTTATTTACTAATTATGCTACATGCACCTTATAGTAAAACATTCTTGCTAGAATAAGGAACATTTACATTTCATCTAAAAAGCAATTTATAGAGAGTTCAGGGAGCAATAAAGCGATATACTGGAGCAATAGAGGTTATGGACGTGTCGTCACTTTACCACGTGAGTACGCCGGGGCGTGGCCTCCTGGGTGGTATGAACACCTGATTCATATGGAGGTCGTAGAGACGTCGTCAGGATCACCGTCGAGTCCACCTGCTTGTCATTTCAGCAAATAATTGCGTGATTTAGTCCCGGTTTCTCCTAATCTCCTCAGCCATTTTGCTCCGTGTTTTACCACTCTCAGGGGAGCGCGTCCACGTGGGAAAGTGACGTCAATGCATCTAAACAATAAGTAAAAGTAGTTAAAAATGTATCGGCAATATTTGAGATTAAATCTGGGTTCCAGACAACTCGGATTTTGGATATTATCCCCCTTAACCCAAAAATGCTTATGGGACTGTGCTCCTGTCATGCCGCTAAATACTTTTAATGTTGTTCAATCGATACCCAAATCCGAGGTGACTAATACAAGTGTGACTCTTCACTTGGGGGTTTAGGTTCATGCCTTATACATTTTACCTGCTCGCTTGTTTGACTTTCCACGTCTGTCTCCCTGTATTTAAAGTAAAATGACTAATATAAATAGGCAATTTTAATAAGTAATACCTAAATAACGCATCATTCATGTCAAATTTACAACGTTAAAACAACAGGAAGTTTTTCTCGGAGGGACAGTTTGACCCTGCGCGCTTCCCGTAGAGCTCTGGTTTCCTAGGCAACGTTTCCAAACTCTCGCTGCTTCAACACTTTGCTAACCGTCTGAACTCGAAACAACACCAATTCAAGCAGTAATATACATTGTGTTCTCATATGTTGCCGACTTTGTTTGTTCGGAATTGTTTTAAAAGGAACAAATTGAATTTAAATGTCTAATTTGAACGTGATGTGAACTTGTCTTCATGGATCTTCGCATTCGTCATCATTTATCCAAGGCTCAGAAAAATAAAGGTACTACGTGCTTTTTAATAAATGTTAATAATTCAATGATTGTCTTTTAATAAAACTGCTGTCAAGTCGTGTGAAAATAACCCTCATGTGTTCACATGTAATATGCCTCTGTTGTGTGTTCAGATGTTGTGTCTCTGAAGAAAGCACATGTGTTGATTGGTGTGTCATGTCCTGGAGTGTGTGACTGTGGATCCGTTCACTATGAGCTGTGTGTGCTGTGTGCTGAAGTGTCTCTGCAGGTGAGCTATAATGATGTGATTTGGGACTCACTCATTGTAATGCAGTGAAACATGAACAGGAGTTCAGATATAATCGGTCTAATTCTGCCCGACTCAAGATTTGGCCTCATGTAAGTTTTAAGTGAGGCCACATCACTCCTTTTGTGTAGCACAAGAACGAATGAAGACCGTCTCTATATATGAGCAGTTGATCTGTGAATGATGCTGGTCAAATTCAGACTAGACCTCAATCATCTGGTGCAAGACACAAAGATGATAAACCTTTTAACATGTCCGTATCAACCACAGAAGAGGGAGAAGCACAGTTTGTTACAGCACAACGCACGTGATTCATCCCTCATATGCTGAGTCAGTTCAAATGTCACGTCTGAAAAATGAAGTCACTTCTGTTGCCTACACTTGGTTTTGCTGAGAACAGAAGAGCTGAAGAAAGTGCTGAACAGAGAAGCAGACTCAATGAGTTGTGAAGCGCACAAGTCTAAACGGATTAGCCTGGCAGTTTAACCCTCATACATTCATATTCACCCTGAGACAGCACAGACTATCAGTGATGTTATGAATTGACCTCTCTGTAACGCTCACTGTAATATAACACACACACACACACACACACACACACACACACTGGTACGCTGAGGTAAGCTGAATTCACTGGCCTGTGCGAGCGACCCGTCAATAGAACGTTCAGTGAAACATGTTTGCGGTGTCGTCTAAGTCTGCTTTATGTCAATTCTGCCACATGTACATATAAAGGATTGAAATCGTGTTACTCTCAGACCCATGGTGCATACAAATAACACTAACACAGAATAAAATATAAAAAAAGATACAGATAAATGCAGATTCTATATACACTGTAAACTTTCTTACTTGGTATTTTTGTCTTGTTTTCCAGTACAAATGCATCATGCAAAATGACTCAAGAAAATAAATCTTGTTTTTAAACAAAAAAATATGAAATTTAAGTGAATTTGTGCTTAAAAAAAGTCTTGTTTTTTTATCAAAAATTTACTGAAATTTCATATTTTTGGTCTAAAAACAAGATTTATTTTCTTGAGTCATTTTGCTCATCAAGAAAATGCATCTTGATTCAATACATTTTTTACATTTGTACTGGAAAACAAGACAAACATACTCAGTAAGAAAGTCATATTTTGAAGTGTATGTAAAACACAACTTACCAAGCAGGGATACCAGCTGGGCTGTGTCATTTGTGTCGATGTTTGATAGATGCACGATAAAAATAAATCTGCAAAAATGAACGGACATGGTTGTGTTGTGTTTTGGAACAGTGTTAATGGGTTGTCAAGTTCTCATTTTGTGGTGTTGTGTTGTGTCGTCAGCTGGGCTGTAGGGAGATCGCTCAGGACTGCGTTGCGATGTTTATGGACGGCAAACCTCCGGTGAATCAGTTTCTGTGTCGTGCGTATCTGTGTCAGGGTCAGCTCATCTCCCAACACAACATCACTACAGAGGTCAGTTCAAACCGGGTGCTGGGATCTTTGACATTACACCAGCGATCTGTTCAAATGAAAGATATAAGAGGAAACAACACGTACAGAACTTGATTTACTGTGTCAACGTGATGTGTGCAGTGTTTGAACACAGAATCCTGAGGATTAATCAATGACATCATTGACTCACTCTCATGTGATTGAAAACCTGTATGACACTCTTTATTCTGTGGAACAACATTATCAACAATTCTTCAAAATATCTTCTGTTGTGTTTCACTGAAAAAAGAAAGTCACACTGAACAGATTTGAAATGACCTGAGGGTAAAATAATAAATAAAGATAAAAATGTTGAATTTTGACTGGACTGTCACTTTAAATTCAGCGTTCATACACAGCGTTTGTGCTACAGATGTGATAGAAACGGCCTCACATCATGCGGGTTGTTAAGGAGAGGTGGAATATTATCATTTTTCATTGTTAATATTCAAAAAAATATGTTAAAAATCACTTTTACCATGTCTAGAGACCAGAAGATCATAGATCCTTAAAACATAGCACACAAGAACATTGAGAACCCATTAGCAACCACATAGCAACACCTCAGCAACCCCTCACAACAGTCTAGCACTAACACTTTGTAACACAAAATATTTGTTTGTTGTGGTTAGATTAGTATGTATATGGTGTCTATTGGGCTGACAGTATTATTCTCAGGGGAATCCACAGACAGCTTGTCTCGGCTTCTGATAAATGTTTTTATGTGTCTATTTTTATCACCGTTTCATTTCCAGGAGGACTTGGATAAAACTGTGATGTGCTATCTGAAGGCTATTGACATCGCCAAACACAAACCCAGGTGGAGTATCCAGAAACAAACAGATTTCTGCTTCTCTCTGAGCTCCTGTCCTCACCAGACTGACTCGCTTCCTACTGAAAAATGACCTCGATTCTGAATTTGATTCAAAATGAGAAAGAAAAGAATGTAGTTTATTTCAGTTTCAAAGAAAATTCTCTCATCAATTACTCACCCGCGTGCCATCCCAAATGTATATTATACTGTATGGGAGCAAACATCCATCATTAAAGGGGTCATATGGTGTGAACACGTGTTTTTATGTGTCTTTGGTGTGTTATAAGTTGCCCATGCATGTATTAGACACGTAACATTGCTGATATGAAATTGTGGGAACAAAAGAGTCATTCTATGTAAAAGTTCATGCTCATGTTTGGGGCTTATAATATAACTTATAATCCCATATAAGAAGATAACATGATAACATTTTAATATTCATTTGTGTTCAGGAATTCTTTATGTTTTTTCTTTAAGATGATGGCTGTTTATAGAGATTTACTTGTATTTGAAACTCAAAATATTATCAGTCAGCACAGGTTTGTATCTGTAATTGAAAAGAAAGGATGAAACGTAGAGAATGTCAATATTGAAACTGAATTGTCATCAGTCATACACACAACCATCACCGACACACTCAAAGAAGAGTCGTCTCAGAGGTCCTCAGAAATATAAACACACAGCTGTTTACATTTTTACTTTTCTTCCAGATATTTTGTGCTGCTTAAAAATCGAATCTATTGTGTTCAATATTTTTTATTTAAGAACACATTTTAAAGGTGCAACCGCAATACCGCCATACCGCAAAACCGTGATAGTTTGGCTTAAGGTTACCAGACCGTCAAAATCTCATAGCGGCCCAGGCCCATGTACAGGAAAGTCAGATGCTGTTATCTTCTGTACATGTGTCATTGGTCCGTGATGGATGTCTTATTCCTGATTCACAGACTCTGTGAAGCTCTCAGGCTTTGCTCAGATATTTTCTACTAGCGTTCCTGCTTTTCTCCGGTGGATAAATTAGTGAGAGTCTTGAGTCTTGAGTGGAGCTTTCACAGCTGTATTTCTCTGACTCCCGTGGCTCTTTGAAAGCCTCTTTAGATGTCCACCGCGTCTCAGATCTGTGTATAAATTGAGATGTACTGAAAATCTTTCCAGCAGTATGACTTGAATAATTAATCAGATCATTTTTTCTTGCTTCATCAGATACGGTTTCTTGGTGTTCAACGCGTCGCTGTTGTACTTCCAGAGCGTTCGGTTGTTCCTGATGCCCGGTCGGCGTCAGCTCCTCGTGTCTTCTCTCACACAGGTGCTCGAGGCTCTCGAGGAGGTTCAGGATGCAGATCACACGTGGAGGGCTGAACTAATGATGTACGGGCATTTATGACGTTAGGAAATTTCATTTGTTTAACACACGTACGTGAGAAACACGCCAAAGACTGATTCCATCATTTGACATGAACGTGAAGGACCAGCTGGTGGATATATAAAAAATATTGAGGGAAAGAGTCACACGTCCACGAACATTATAGCAATGAGAACTTTAGAGAAAAAGCCAAATTTTAACTTTCTAGTATATTATGTTTGAGGGCAGAATTCATCATCATTGCACAGGTGGATGTCTGTGATAACACTTAAATTAAATTGAGGCATTCAAAAGGCAGACTATACGTGTTTATGATGTCATCAGAGTCTTTTAGGATCAAATATTGTTGTGGCCGTGTGACCCTTGCTCACTGCCTTGACTCGGCTGAGGTTACGCTGGCAATGTAAATGTAAATTCAAGAAGGCAAAAGTGTGTTATAATAAAGCACAAGACTTATGGCCTGCAGTGAAGGCTCGTGTTGTACATGTTTTTTTATGTTCAGACATCTTGTTGAATGCCTGTTTGATGCTGGGAAAGAGCCGGAAGCAGCTGCTTTGGTGAAGGTCACCTCAGATTTGATAGCATCACATAAAGCCGAGGTTGATCCCAGACTCTTCTCTATACAGGTACATGTGTCTGTGTCACTCACACACTGCACATGGATCTTCTTACTCTTACCTCTTAGCATTTCATCTGTCCTCAGGTCCGACACAACCTCATAGATGAGAACGACGTGATGAAACATAAAAATACAAAACTCCTTGTAATTTACAACATTCAAAAGCTTAAACGGTAAGTACATGATGTTAATGGTGATGCTGTCTAAGTTTATAAGCACATATCGTCGCCTCAGAATAATGATAAGGTTCTGAGTTTTGAGATATTGAGCTTCAAGGTTTCTGCTTTTTATGAGGCAAAAATGATATGGGAACAAATCTCTTGCATACTGTACGAGAAAAAGAGCCTAAATGAATTCTCAATGTACAATATGAACATTTTCTGACATTTCTGGATTTCTGGAACAGGTCAAATGCAGATTCTAAAGAAGTAGAATATTTTTTTTAAATTAAAGACAATTGATGACATCGTTGACTATTTGGCCTTTAGGGCTTTATATTGTAACATGTGAGACATTCATCGCATTATGAGGGTTCATGTAAACACAGGAAGCTAGTGCTGCTGGCTGTAAATATACAAATAAACTCCTCAACAAAACCTCAAACTAAACAGAAAAATACTGTATCAATAAAACAGTCAACCTTAAAGGGACAGTTCACCCAAAAATGAACATTCTGTCATCATTTACTCGGCCTCTTGTCATTTATTTGTTCTGTTGAACACAAAGACAGTTTTTTTGAGAATGTTCGCAATTTTCAGTTCCAAGAAATCATCCACCACCACAGTAGAGAAAAAAATATGAATCTCTCTTTGTTCTGTTAAACACAAAATGAGATATTTTGAAGAATTTAGGAAAACCAACAGTTTGCGGCACCTGTGACTACCATTTAATATTCCTACTATGGTAGTCAATGATGTCACAGAATTGCTACATTCTTCCAAATATCTATAGTAATTTATGACGGTATGAAGTAACATGAGGGTGAGTAAATGACGATCATTTTGGGGTGAACTATCCCTTTAAGGTTTGTTTTAAACAAAAAGCGTTGCACTGTTCCCTCAGATATTTCCCACGGTCACTGAGGAGTCCGGTCACGTGACAAAGAAAGCTGATCCTGATTGGTCCTCTTGTGTGCATTCAAAGTGCCGATTGGCTCGAGACAGAACCTTATAGAACCAAATTATAATTTGACTTTGTAGATAGACCCTTTTTGTTTTCTTACAGAAAGTCCCAAAAATGTACACATTTACAAAAAGAAACATGGCATAATGTAAATAAGTTGTTACAGAGTCAGAATATGTGAATTACTCAATTTTGAAATGTCAGATAGAACCTTGTCATTCTAAGGCGACGATATGTTAAACCGCATTTCTGCTTGTGACGGTGTCATGAATGAGCAGTGTGTGTCTGGGACTGAAGGTTTGTGTCTCCATCTTCTCCACAGTATGATTGAAGTTAATGAGATGAGAGATCACTTTGACAGACTGAAGGAAACTTTCTGTCTGCTGACATCACAAAATACCCAGAGCTCCAGTCCTCCCCAGAGCTCCAGTCCTCCCCAGAGCTCCAGTCCTCCAGCAGACAAACAGAGCGCTGACGCCCAGAGCTCCAGACCTCCAGCAGACACGGTCCACTCTGTTTTGGACCAAAGTTCTTATATGTCACCGGCTGACAGGTGCACCCAACATGAAACACATCTGACAGCGAAACACCTCAACACATTCTCACTTTACAGAGACAAACACGACGCATTCAACCCTGTTTGCTGTGATTGTTCTTTTCTCTGGACACAGGATCGAGCTGTTGTTGGAACTGTCTTTGGTGTCCCTGCGGTTGGACCAGCGTCAGGTGGCGTGTGACTGTCTGACGGAGCTCAGAAACACAGACGTCACTGTAAGCACAGCTTCACTCACACCGTCTCTCCTCCATTCTCATTCCTGTAACATGAAGCCCTCTGTCGTTCTTCTCCTGAAGGTCAGTCAGCGTGTAATGATGGAGTGTGTGCAGTGTGAGATCGACCTTAACAAGGACTCCTCCAGATCCAGCGTGGAGGTGCTGCTTCTCATTATCTCTGTGTTACCCACAAGACTTTAATATTTCATTCTGGCGCTCTGCGTCCGGATGTAGAATGTTGTTTTGAGCAGAATGTCGATATGTTTTACTGATCAAATTGATCAGGTATTGTCTCTGGACTGTTGCAGATGCAGTTGAGTGTTGTAGTTCGGTTGGATGCATTAGTGCAGGCTGCGGTGAGAGAGAGAGACGCTCGGGTGATCCAGGCGGTGTGTGCGGCTCAATGGAACACCTGTTTACCCCTCCTGCAACACAACCTGAGAAAAAAGATCAAAAAACCTCTGCTTACCCTCGCTCGAGCACTCGAGACCACAGACAGGTGTGTGTGCGTGTGTGTGTGTGTGTGTGTGTTTTAATAATGGAAATAATGTTTCTAAACATCAACAGTAGAGAATAGATTCTGTTCACTCAGCCTCATGTTGTTGAAGACTCACATTCCCCAGGCAGTTGGTAAATATGTATGCGCCTCTTGTCCACCTCTGTTACCAGAAGTTCATAAATCACAACAACAGGAGAGCTCATATGAGCCGTGTACTGTGTTCCTGTAAGTGTAATGAAGCCGTACATTAGATGGACAGACTCAGATGTAGATCATTATCCACTGACACCTCTGTTATAGGACTATAGAACACTAGTCATTACTTTTGTGCTGCTGTTGGTGCTCGACAGAGTCTGTTCTTGAGGTTTAGGACTAGCAGGAGTTGGAGGAATATCATTCTGAAGTGTTTTGTGTGTGTGTTTGTCTGCAGTATGCTGTTGGATGTGTTATGTGATGTTCATGCCGTGCTGGCTGCTATAGAGGAGGAGGATGACCGACTGGAAGCTTCCATGAAACATGTGAAGAGAGCTCTGCAGCTGGATCACAGAGGACCTCCGTCTCATCATCTCTCTTTCTCCTTCCACCTGCTGCAGCTGCGCTCATCTCTCCACAGCTCACCTCAGCGGCCGGAGGACCGCACCGCACAGCTCATACAGCAGGTCTCTCTCTCTCTTCAATAAACTGAATGTCTGTAAATATACTCAACATCTTTCTCAGTGTTTTTTTACAACGTAAAAACATAAATATCTAAAAGTGCATTAAACAAATGATGTTACATATTAACTTAGTTTTATCCGATATACTTTAAAGGAGGTTTATTTTTATTGTGCCTTTGTTCATTTTATGCATAAACATTGCTAAATGTTATAAGATTTATGCCTAAAACAAGGAGAAAAAACTGCCTGTGCTGCTCACGTCAATAAAAACAAGTAAGATGTGATGTCTGAAAATAAAATGCATTCTTCAGATTTGTACTTTTCTTAACTGAACGACAAAACAAAAGTTTCTGTTTAAGAAAATGATTTTCTGCAGTAGCTACAACATTAATTTTGACATGTTGCTGAACTAGCTCTCTGCTAACCTAATAAGACACACATATTGAGTAAAATGTTGATTTGTCGTTGTTTATTCATTTTATGAAACACATGAATCTGCAGCGGTCTCAACATGTAATGGATAATGCGAGACAAAATTGAATGAACTATATTCTGTAAAACAGCTGAATTGGGCTTTTTGAATGATGTCTTTAAATTCTGTTAGTGGGTGGATGTCTAACACAGATGACGATGTTTTAACAGGCTAAAGATGTAAGAGGGCGTGGGGCAGACAGACGCCCCCTGCTGGTCAGTGCTGGAATCACTCTGGCACCTGACGACTTCAGGACGGTGCTGGACGCTGACATTACAGAAGGTTAGGAGCTTTCTGAATATGAATGTGCTCATCTTGCTTTTCTTATCATTTGCAGACTTTTTAAGCATAGAGCTGAGAAATGATTATTGTGATGTATGTTGTATTAATGTGGTTAATATAGGCTGATATACCATTGAGGTCAAGCTGTCCGACCCGAGCGTGATGGGGCACAACTGTGCTGACACACAGCTTCTCTGTAGCCTGAAGCCAATGATGACCTTAATATTATTTTCATTTGAACAGTGATGAAAGCGATGGATTGACTTCATCAATCAGCATTAGACTCATGAACCGCTGACTGACCTGAGGCACGTCCTCACTTCTCCAGACACACTGACCTTGTGCTTGTTCACTTTCTCCAGATGACGAAACTCATGGTCACCTGACACGACTGGCTGATAAAGCCCAGCATCACACCATCTGCGTTCAGAAGGTCGAAGGTCATTTGAGTGGAATTGACAAGAACTCAGATGGGCGAGAGAGGTGTGTGTGTGTGTGAGAGAGAGAGAGGTCATCATACTCAAGAACTCAGATGGGCGAGAGAGGTGTGTGTGTGTGTGAGAGAGAGAGAGGTCATGTGCACATACTGGAATTGACAAGAACTCAGATGGGCGAGAGAGAGAGAGAGAGAGGTCATGTGCACATACAGCTTTGTGCTGGGGCTGTATTCTTCACACGCACACATGTATGTTTTATTATCTCCGTGGGGACCGTCCATAGGCGTAATGAGTTGTATACTGTAAAAACTGTATATTTTATCCCCTACCCCTGTGCATTCAGGTTTAGGTCCCCACTAACATATAAAGACCAACACGTAACTACACACAGACACACACTGAGTGATGATGGCAGGTTGAAAGGTCTGGTCTCGCTCTGGTCAACAGTTGATTTGTTTGTCAGGGTGAAGTTATGGGCACTGCTGGTCAAGACGGCATGGACATATGAAGTGTATGATGTGTGTCGTGCGGCCAGTCGCTTTTGTCTGCTGTATGATGATGGACGATGGAAAAACTCCAGTAAGTGATCGTCATCAGAGGAATAATGACATACAGTCACGTATGATGTCAGAAAACATCACATTTTTTCAAAGTAATCTTGTGATTGTTCAAATACTTTCTGATGTCTTCACTTTATATTCATAAACTGTATGATTCATAGTTAATGTGACTGATTATTGAACGCTTGGAGACAGATTTAATCCAGATAAACGTGTGTAAATAATTCATGTGATGATTGCGTTTTTCTGTCCATGTTCATGGATGTTTTATGAAGCAGACGTTCCTAAACTTCAGATTGATTGAGCGTCTCAAGGTTTCATGTTGAGGTTCTGTGTGGAATATATTCACTTGTTCTCCGTCCATCAGAACTTTATCAACACTGACTAATCCATTGTTAGTCTTCAGGGTTTCAGTGATTCAGATTGTAAAAGTGTAAATCAATAAGAAGTCCAGGTTAAATTTCAGCTCCAATCGTTCAAGTTTTGAAACATGACGGCAGTGTTTTATGGATGCTGAGACTGAGTTTGTGTTTTTCTGCTGTCTGATATGAGATGATGTCAGAGGGGAGACGGGTCAGAGCCAAACACACACGGAACTGATACGTCTGCTGGCTGAAGTTCATTTCATCAACGCTCAGGTATCGACATCACCACACACTTACTGTACATCACACACTTCATCTTCAACGTTATAAAACACACTTTGTGAAGGAAAGACAGGCGCAGTGTGTGTTATTTTCAGGTGGTGAAATCGCTGCGCAGCTGCTTTCACGTCAAAATCAAATTGATGAAAAAGCACAACGAGGTTTACAAAGCGCTGGACAATAAAAAATCAATCGTAGTAAAAATAAGGTAAAAAAGCAAAACTGCAATTCCATACTGGAAGCGTTGAGGCGTTCAACTGACTGAAGCTGATCATGCACATCATTTAAACACGCAGGATTATTGCATCATCTGTCATTTATATGCTGTAGTCATGGAAACGTGATGAGTTTTCACTATTTGCTACTCTTGCCATTGAAATTGAGCGAGATGCTGGCGGCTGCTGTGGAAAAACCCTTCACACATGATGACAGTCGTCTCCACAGACGTCTCCAGACTTCGGAAGCTTGTGTTTAAAACACAATCTGACGTGAATGATATCTCTCAGATCACTTTCAGCCTTTTGACTCTCGGTGTTTGTCATTAATGTTTCTCTGTTTATAACTGTCACAGCTTTTCATTTTCTTGTGTTTGTTCCAAACAAGTCATTAATCATCAGCTCGTCTCCTGACGGCGTTCATGAATTATTATTAACGACTGGAAGTGAAGCGTTTCCTGAGATCGTCACGGGTTTGACCACTACAGCACTTCTGATCACTTTTTTCTATATTTGCTTCAGTAACGTGTTCACTTTTTAGTTCTTGTAATGACAAGATCCTCTTCTTTTGCATGTTTCATGTTGTTTTAAAACAACAGAGGAGTGAGTAGATAATGATAGAACACTGTTTTGGGGTTGATAATGAAGATGATGAGGACGAGGATGTCTCGCTCGCCGCTGTGATGGGTTTTTAACGACCGCATTGGACCTCTGGGATCCTTTCTGTAATTATGTCTTCAGGGACGACGCATTTGCTTTGAACAGGAGATGGAGAACAACTGAGGAGTCGTGACCTTGACAAAAGCAGAAGGCTGTCGGAGCATCTTCTCTTTGACAGCGCTTGGCTTTGTTCTTCATGAATGCGTTTCCCTTCAAAAGACGACGTCTCTTTAGTTTGATGAGCGTCGTGTCCGGGGGAAGTGAAGGGATCGGGCTGGGAGTTCCTCACGGAGGCTTTGATCGTCACTCACGCTGTTTTAACCGCAAGGCCCCCCAATGAACTCACAGAGAGAGAGAGAGAGAGACATCACTTGAGTTCAGGATGTGATCAAAACATCACGCACTGATAGATGTTATCAGGGCCCGCAAGAAAAACAACACGCGTGTCATCGCTTTCCCTGCATGCTTTCATTGTGCTGATGTTTCTGGTGATGTGTGAGACATAATGATAAAGTATGAGAAGAGATGTTGACGTGTTTGTGTAGGTGACGGTGCTGAAGCTGCGCTCAGAGGGAGTGGAACTGAACGCTTGTGCTGTCCGTCCTGAGAGACGAGGGAAAGCCTCACCTGAAGACCACGCCCACTGGACCCTGTACAGGTGAACATGGAAACACACACGACACATGGGAACTTCACATGTAACCACTTCAGTTTATTATGACATTGGATGTCGTCTCCTCAGCGATTGGATCAAAGATTTATCGGCTTATGCCACGGCTAACTTCCTGCGAGGGGCGGAGCTGGGGGCGGAGCTTGCCGAGGCCTGTGTGGTAGTTAATGCAGCTGTGCACCTGTGGAACTACAACCGCTGGCTGCTGAAAACCAGAGGACACAGACTTCTGTTGCCCACTTACAGACGTTTATTAGACCTCCTCAGACACACAGGGCATGCTGGGTAAACACTCAAACAATGAAACGCTGTAAAATGACACACGATTAAAGTGTTTCGACGTTCTGATCATGTGACGCTTGCCTGCAGAGAGCTGGATCTTCTGGTTCTGTTGAGTGACGCTGTGGCTCAGGACCTCATCACGTCAGCACAAGCCGATCTTGAGACGCACGAGAGCGAGAGAGGAGTCACACAGCTGCCAGATGAAAAGCCGAAGAAAGGACGAGGGAAGGCCTCGGAGAAATCCAGCTCCACACACGGGCCGCTGTTTGACACGGCCGTGACGCAGGACCTGAAGAAAGCTTTAGAGGTGAGGATTCTGCACACTGACATAAAACAAGAAATATTTTCACACATTATACCTTTGGGTTTTATAGCTCAAAACAACAGTTTAACATCACAGTTACTGAAAATGAGTCGATTAAAACCTTCACAAGTGTACATTTAATGTTTTTTGTCTTTTGGGACTAAAGTGATCCCAAAGATATCGTTCTCTGTATCTTTATCATTATAGATATGGTGTGAACCCCGCTATTCTCCTGAATTAAGAACGATTTTTTAAACGTTATTTTTTATAGTTATGGTTATAATGTGATCGGCCCTTAATACTGTCCTCACCAACCAAGTTCCAGTCACCCATCAACGCTTCATCCCACATTCCCTGTGCTACAGACATGTCGGACAGTGACGAATGGAAAATATATTTTTTTAAATGTGAAAATTTGTACAGTTTTTGTTTATTTGCGATATATCGTAATGAATGATATAAGCTCAACATTGACTTGAGCTAAATATTCACCAAAACATTGATGATACATGAAAATAAATATCCCCACAATAATTGTCCAGCAGAATTGTACAAGAACTATAAAACGGTCGAGCGAAACATCTGTTTGTTACACTGTGTCACCAATCCATCAAACAAGCACTTTTACTGGTGATGTTTTGTAGGAGATCACAGACAGATTGAACAGGTGCTTTACATCATCACTTTACTATAGTACACCTGGAGTGACATCACTAACCAATCAGCATCCAGCAGCACACTCACGATGTCATTCATTCACTACATGTGTCTCTTCTTTATAATTCAATTGGATCTCTTCCTCTTCTCCTCACACATACAGTATCAGCTGTAATGCCACATATTAAATATGAAAATGATTGACTAACCGCTTCGGAACGCCGCACTATTCACACTTGAATCTTTGTTGAACGCGTCCGGCGGGCTACTCAGAGTTTGTGAGGATGTGTGTGTGTGCAGGTGTGTGAATACGCTCTGCTGATGTCCAATGGAAACACAGAACCGGTGTCCATGGAGGTGAGGAAGCAGCTCATCTGCACGTGGGTGACGGTTAAACGGCTGCTTCAGCAACAGATCGGACTCAAGCTGGACATCTGTGATCAGGTGCGTCACCGTGACCTCTGTATGACAAACACATCCACTGCATCACTCCTAATGGTGAATCTGAATGGTTTTGTGATCCTTCAGAGCAAAAACGAGGCGGTGACGGCGATGTCTCGTGTGCTGGTCGGTGTGGAGATGATTCGGTGTGAGAGAAACAGCAGACTGATGGAGTTTATAGTGCCCGCTGTGTCTGTGGTGAGATCTCTTCCATATCATCATCAAAGCATCACACATCTCACAGAATCATCGCTGGAGCGCTTCTTGTGTCTCTAAGATTCTAAAACACACCTGAAGTGTGTAATTGTGTGAATGATGTCGTGTTGTTCAGTTAGTTCAGATGACACAGGACTGTCAGTGGTCTGACTCTGTCGTGGAGTTGTACGCGTGGACACAGCTCGCCGTGTTCGCTCATCAGACACGTGACCATGATCTGGTCGTGACCTGTACCCATAATGCACTGCAGCTGGAGCAGAGGATGAAGATGAGCACTGGTGCTCTGTGAGTGACATCATACAAACACATTCTGTCACATGATGGTGATGATGTACAGTTATTGAAATATATTTCACAGCGAATAATTATTTCATAACATTTTAGGAACACATATAAAGCTTTTTAGGGCCAATTCACATTGTGCGTTTAAAACCGCTCTGTAAAGTTGATCTATTTCCACTAGTTCAAGTTACGCCCCCTGCTCAAGTTACGCCCCCTGCTCAAGTTACGCCCCCTGCTCAAGTTACGCCCCCTGCTCAAGTTACGCCCCCTGCTCAAGTTACGCCCCTCCCTTGCAGTCCGCAGACAGACACTATTGTCTCGATGCGGCGCCGACGCGCCTAGAAAATTGGCAAAATGTGAATAACCCCTTAAACATCTGTGTTTTTTGTCATGTTTTTGTGTGGTGCAGAGGTTTTTCTGGATTGTTGGTTTTGATTTGATGTGTAACATACAGAATAAACGTTTCCAGTGACACCTGCTGGATGTTGACACAAGAAACACAATGACTTCTTTAATTTTTATAAAAGCTCATCAGTTTGTGTGTGTGTGTGTAGGTTGGAGATGCGTTGTGTTCAGGAGATGTTGTGCAGCGCTGCATGCGTCAGAGGTCAGAGTTTGATTGATGGGGTCAGTGTTGATTCCAGCAGATATGCGGAGGCTCTGGAGATGCTTGAGTCCAGCGTCAGGTCAGAACACAGATCATCATCATTTCAAGAGCGCTGTCTGAGTCTCTGTGTGTTGATGTTTGTGTGTTGTGTTGTGGGGTTTTGTTGTAGATATGCGGAGCGGGCGGGCAGCTGGTCTCTGTGTGTGACAGCAGCGGGTCACTACTGGAACTCCTGTCTGTGTCTACTGAACACGAGACAGGACAGACGACAGCTGAGGAATCCTCTGGAGGTCATTCTACAGGCCATCAACAACACCTACAACAAACACACGACTGTAAGACTCATTACTGACTCTTATTCATTCACTTCAGTCTTTTCTTGTCACATTATATTCTTGTTTTTGTGTTCAGGGGAGAAATACAAGAGCGTCAGAAGTGAACAGTGCCGCAGCTGTCATGGACACACCAGATTCCACCAGAAGTGACCATATTATTACAATAGAACATTTACAGTTTCAGTGTCTGCAGACTCGTGATTGTGATCAAACACAAAAACATCAAGTGTCTTTGACACGGTTTTCAAGAACAGTTTGCTTTAAGGAATAAGGAATTAATGAGATTGGATTTGAGCATTTCAATCTTCTCTTTGAGTTCTTATCTTTTCATTTAAAAAAGAAAATGTTTTCTGGCATCGGAGGACAATTCCTGTTGAACGTGTGAAAACTAAAGCTGATATCTGAACAACACAGCCACCTGCTGGAATAAACCTGCAGCGCATCGAACCGCACATGCACCCGAACATTCAGATATAAGACACACATATAAACACCTTAAACTGAGATTAAAGTCATCACAACAATGAAAATTCTTATTTTTATGACATATTGCTCATTATCACGTTTGCATTTATCTCAACATTTAATGTTTGCTTTACTGTGTATTGAGATGAAATCGGTCTGTAAGCTTCTCTCTCTCTGTGTAGATGCAGCTGATGGTGATGATGTGAGGTTGTGGGTGTGTCTGTACAGCGCTCTTCTCTGTGTTCATTCAGACGCTGGTGAATGGAGGAGAGGTCTGCAGCTGTTAGATGAGGCTGTCAGAGTGATCCCACCCTCCACACATCGACTGTGAGCACTCAAATATCTGCAATGCATCATGGGTCACAGGCTGGCGCACACACACTGATGTGAAGATGATGATGCTCATGCGTTTGTTTATGAGAGAGACCTGTAACTGTAGTTTCGTTTTATCACTAATCAGTTTACCATTAGTTTGTTATTCTTTAATGTTATTCATGGAACAATACAATCATTTGTCAATAATAAGAATGAGTTTATGTGAAAGCTACAGAAATGAAGTGATGTAGAGAAGTGTGTGCGTCTGTATTTGAGTCATTCGATTCACTGTTAAACATGTGAGCATAAACCAGAAGAACCACTCAATCAGGCCTTTAAGTGTGTTTGTGTGATTCTGCTGTATTTCATCAGACGATCAGACATCAGATGCAGATGGTAGTGTTGTAAAGTTGTGTGTGTGTGTGTGTGTAGTGTTGTGTTTAAGCAGCGTGCGCTGGTTAAAGCTCGGCTGGGAGAGAGCGTTGTGTTTGATATGAAGCAGATCTGTGATGAAGGTGACATCATCTGTTCTGGTATGTGGCGGCGTGTCGCTCTCTGTGCTCAAGACAAACACCAGCGGCTGACCTGCTATCAGAACGCCATCACAACACTACAGGTACTCGTCTCTTTTAGAGAAGTATAGACTAACATTTCATTTTTAAGTAAGATTTTAGTTGTATTAGGACAGCTTAATCAATTCTTATCAGTCAGGTTTTAGACAAGGTCATAATACTGAAGTAGCATTATTGAGGATTGTAAATGATCTGAGATTAAATACTGACAACGGCAATGCATCCGTCTTAATCCTTTTGGATTTAAATGCATCATTCGATACGGTTGATCCTTGATTCTGCTGAATAGACTGGAAAAGTGTGCAGCTCTCTCTCGTAACGTTTTAAATTGGTTCAAAACATATATTACAGATAGGATTTGTTTTGTTAATATAGGTGATTATATGTCTGATACTCATGAAATATTGTATGGTGTCCCTCAAGGATCAATTCTTGGGCCAGTTTTATTTCATTGTGTATGCTCCCTTTGGGTGGTATAATTCAGGAGTATGGCATGAATTATCATTTGAATGCTGTAGGGGTGTCCTCGACTAAGGATGTATATAGTTGAGTGAGAATTTGTGATAGTGTGTGTTTGTGTGTGTCAGGATTGTAGCAGTCAGTGGCAGAAGGTGGAGTTTCTCCTGGAGTTTGGCGAGTGGTTGTATTTCTCACAGTGTCCGGTGGCTGACGCTCGTCTTCAGATCGACTGGGCCATAGACATCCTGATGTTCACAGACTCACAACAGACGCCTGGTAAGTGTGCTCATGTCTGATAAACAACAAACAAACAAACAATCTGCAGCGTGTCTGGAGTTATGTTTTGTCTCGTCTGTTAGCAGATGCAGTGGAGGCTGGTGAAGCGGTTCCTGCGACGCGTCCGCTCGGTCCGAGAGTAAACGCTGTTGAGTCTGCGGTGCTTCTGTCTGACGTGAGACGTCTGGAGGGTCTGATGAGAGCACACACACTGATGGCTCTCACAGAGGAGAGATCTTCACCCAAACGCCAGCATCATCTGCTCATGGCCTGGAGCTTCACACTTCACATCTGGAAGGTACCTGCGCTTCACGCGTGTCCTGCATCTCTTTCCCAGAAATCCTGCAAACCTCTGTGCTTGTTTAATGCAGGTATCCATAGCAACGGCACAGGAAGTGATGAAGGACATGTCGAGGAATCGCTCAGTTGCCGGTCAGCCTGTGATCTCCTCCAGGAAGGACAAAGAGCGACCGGATGAGAAGAAGCTGAAGCAGGTGAGAGAGGGCGGCAGTATACAGTGTATGTAAGGTTTGTATGGCTGCATCGCATTTATCTCTCTTTATATGATTCATTATGCGTTCAGTCGTCTCCTGTGGAGGAGAAGTCTGGAGATAAAGCCCAGAGATCGGTCTTCCCATCAGCCCCGAGCAGTGGGCTCAGTTCGAGTGTCCGGAGGAGATACGAGAGGCTTTCTGTTGCGACAGCGGCCCGTACACCATCAACACCACCAGCATCTGCATGCAGGTCAGTCGATCTCCACTAGAGGGTGTGAACGACTCGTGTGAGAACATGACGGTGTAAAAGAGGTCAAGGGCAAAGATAGAATGTGTTTTTCTGTTCTTCTTCATTTATACTCAATTTTTCACATGATGTACAGTAAGGTTGTGTTGTGTCTGTTGTGTTTCAGAAGCGCACTCTGTTTTATTTGGATGCGTTGGTCAGAGAGTTGGAGTCGCTGTGTTTGACCCCGTTGACCTTTGCTCCTCTTCATTTGGCAGAGGTCATCGCTCATGACCTCACACAGAGCAAGAGTCACTCTCATGTCTATCGTCTGAGGTAACATCCCATCACAGATCTCCTCAGCGTGTGTCTTCTCCTGTACAACAACACATACACACAAATGTCATTTGCTTAGTTTTGACCACAGACATGCTTAACATGAGCTAACACTTTACAGTGTATTGATGTGTAATGTGAGGACATTCAGACAGCGTCGAGGGTGTTGATGTATTGTATTTAAATGTCAGGATCATAAAGAACTGTAATGAGCTGGGCCTTCACTCTTCATCTCCCTACTGTGAAGAACTTCAGAGTTTCACACACGTTCCTGAAGATGAACAGACACGGTATGAGTCTCTGACATCACTAAAAACATTCAATTATTCTTAAAGTCACCGTCCAGTGAAAGGTTCTATTGTTTTAGGAGTCATAAATCCATCATCAGCCAGAGAAACAGAACTGAACCTGCGTCTGACAGCAGCGTGAGAGATGAGGTGCGGTGTTATATCTGGACTGAAGAATTATAGATACTCAAGACATGTAGTGTTTAATGTAAGGTGTTGGTGTCTTGCAGACGTCAGTGGATGAGGGTGATCAGGTGTTCAGAAGACGTCTCAGTATCTGTCAGCTGTGTTTGGAGAAAGCTGATGTGTGTCTCACTATAAACCTGAATGAATCTGCCAAACCGCTGCTGACACGAGCTCGCACATTAGCTGAGGTCACACGCACACGCATGCACCACACACACACACACACACACACACCACACACACACACACACACCCCTAACCCAACCCCTAAACCTAAAGATCATAGACAACTTTTTGCATTTTTTTATTGTAAAAAAATATTGTTCTGTATTCAGGGTAATGTGGGTATTCAGGTTTAGGTCCCCAACGGGATATAAAAACATGTACACACACACACACACACACACACAGACACACAGACACACATGGGTCCCCATGTGTTGGTGTGCATTCAGGTTTAGGTCCCCACCGGGATATAAAAACAACACACACACAGTTAGTCACTTTGGATAAAAGCATCTGGCAAATGCAGAAGTATAAATACATATCACACATCAATACAAAACAAAACAAAAGAATTGATGACATTAAACCTGTGAAACATCTGCAGCACTCTGTGATCAATCAGCACTCACTTTGATTTCAGAATAATACTGAAAACATAAACAAATGTTTTATACCTTAGTCATTTATGCACATTCAAATGTATTATTGTAATATTTTAAGTAGTTTTATTAATATTTATTCTTAATGTTTTTAATAACATGTAATATATAACTAAGTTATGCCTGAGGAAGATATATCACACATATAATGTGACTACAGACTCTGAAGCGAACCAAAATGCTTTTTTGTCTTTTAGGAGCAGAGAAACATTACTTTTGAGAACTGCACTTTGATGCACTCAGTAGTTCAATGATTCATGTCTCATGTCATTATTATTGACTACTGTTATTGTTATTGATTCATGTCATTATTATTGACTACTGTTATTGTTATTGATTCATGTCATTATTATTGACTACTGTTATTGTTATTGATTCATGTCATTATTATTGATTATGTCATTATTATTGATTCATGTCATTATTATTGAAACATGTGGTTATTGTTTTTGTGTTTTAGGAACTGGGTGACCAGATGTTACTGGCTAAGAGCTTCCATCTTCTGGCTGTTCTGGCCAATCAGGAGCAGAGGTACAGTGACGCTGTTGATCTGATGAAGCAGGCGCAGGAGTTTGACGGAGATGAAAACTTCTGGTACTCGCTGACTCAGACGCTGCTGACAGCTGTAGCTGAACGGAGAGGAGGAGACGCACATCATCAGGTTCAGATGATTGACAGCTGCTGGACGCGTGATTCTATTATAAAGAGTTATTATTCACAGGATATTTAAAGTGAAATGTCATGTAGAAACAGTAAGATATCAATCGCACAGCAGAAACATGACATATGATATGAATTCCTGTCAGGGTGTTTTCTGTCAGACATCACACAGACGGTGATACAGTAGTCGTTCATCTTTTTTGTTACCCTAATAGTGATTGGTGAAGTGTTTCTGACTTGTTTCCAGGTGTGTGAGATTACAGCTCAGGCGTGCAGAAGCTTCAGATCAGTGTTGGAACAGAGACAGAACCGAGCCGGAGTTCTGCGTTTCTACATCGCATCACTAGAGATCAGGTGCAGTCTACTTGATCCAATCATCTCATCTGATAGAGACTGCTGCTCCGTCTGTGTGTGTGGTGTGTTCATCTCTATGTGTGTGTGTGTGTGCGTGCGTGTGTGTGTAGAGGTGCGGTTGTGCGTCGTCAGTTGCTGTGTGCTGATGGCCGTGTGTCCTCACGGAGTGATTCACGTGTGGAGATGTTAACATGCGTCTGCGTGACGCTCAAACACGCGGCTGCTGAATTACTGCAGCTGGGCTACAGGACACACGCCGCAGACGCCACGCTAGAACACGCCAACACGCTCCGGTAACTCACCCAAACACAGATCATCCATGACATTAACATGAGCTTCATGACATCATCACAACATCCCACAAATGATCATTATGTTACTGTATAAAACACTGTAGGTCAATACAACTTAAGTGACTAGTTAAATGTGTATTTATGCACATTACAGGAAGACGAATGATTGCATTATCTTAGAAGTGATCGTAGATAAAAGACGCTGTTATCATGAGTTCTGATGGGTGTTTGTCATCTGTCATGAAGAATCTTGGCTGTTGATGCTGCGAGTGAAGAAGAGAGACAGCGCCACCTTCTGGATTCATTCTGCCTCATGCAGACGGCCGTGTGTCTTCAGGAGGACGTCGTCGCTGATGTCTTAAACATTCTGCCACCTCATCAGGTATCCCACATGAACAACCATCACTTCTATTTGAAAACATATACATTGAGCTTCTAATAGAATGAGTTTGTGCGAGGACACAGTATTCATGTAGACACACAATATATAAAATGTCATAACATGACGGCATGTACGTTTAGGAACTGAGCAGACGCTTTTATCCAAAGAAACCTTATAAAACTGAGGAAACCTTGACACTTTTAATTGATATGTTTGTGTTTAACTGAAGACATGAAGTCATGTGGGATGTTGTTGGGTTACATGATGTTTGCATGATTATTTTGAAATGTGTTTTTTAAGTTGTTGAAAGATCTCTGAGACGTCCTGACTCTCCTCCACACCTCTGGTCATCACATTTGTTTGTGTAAAGAACAGAAGAGGGAGGAATGAGATTATCTGAGGTGTGAGCCGGTTGTCACATGACCTGAGACAGCATCTCTCTCCTCTAAAACTCTTCATTCATTTCACCTCGTGCTGTGTTATAGATTTTCATTTTTATAAATGGATGATGTCATTACACAGCTCTCAGCGTGCTTCTGTTTAGATAAAGAGGAAATGAACACAATAAACACAACGCCAAAGCAGTTGCACTCTTGTGCTGTTTCCATGCATAAGAAGCACAAATAAAAGCAGACTCTTCTATCATTCCAAACTCTTCGGTTTATCAGACACAACACATCTTTGTGCCGCGTGGTGTCACGCTCAGTGAACACAGATGATGGAAGCAACAGATGTATGATATGTTGTGTGATGCAGGTAGTGTAGTCTGAAGGAATCACAACTGTGTGTTACTGAAATCAAACACACTGACCTCAGGTCAGTGACCTGCCAGATGTCTGGTGACTACTAAACCAGTTGTTCTCAACAGGGGACCCTAGCTGACTTCCAAGGGGTCGTTATGATGACTAGTCATTTAAAATGAGCATTGCAATACGTTTTTATACAACAACAAAAAACAACACATGTCTTATCTGTCAATGTTTATATTGAATTAACATCTCTCCAGGTAATGTCAAGCTCTGAAATATGTTATTGAGTTAATATTATATTTTTGGCAGAAAGGTTGAAAACACCTTTATTAAAGTGTGTTTGCGTGTGTGTGTGTGTTTGTTTGTTTGTGTGTCTGCGTTTACATGTGTTTGTTTGCGTGTGTGTGTTTGCGTGTCTTTGTTTGTGTGTGTTTGTTTGTGTGTGTTGCAGTCCGGCTGGTGTAACCTCCCGGCGGTGCGCGTGTGTGTGCGTCTGAGGCTGGCTCTCGCTGATCTCGGTCTGATGATGTTGGAGACTCAGTGTGCAGATGAGAAGAGAAGAGCCGTCGCTCGAGACATGATGACATCAGAGGAGAGAGCCGTGGAGGAGTTCATGAGGACCACCTCAGATCTCACTCCACACCAGAGGGTCAGACCACACACACACACACACACACACTGACCCCTGTGGACAGTCACTGGTCTTTCTCTCTCTCTCTCTCTTCAAGGAATAGTTCACCCAAAAATTGTCCCCATTTACCTGAGTGCTACAGAGTCATTTCTATCCCTACAATGGAAAGTCATTAGGGAGCATAAGTTTTGTGTCTGTGTGTGACTGTGTCGTCTCTCTCTCCTCAGGAGTGGGGTCGTGTTGGACAGAGTCTGGGTCAAGTGATTCTGACTCACCTGACTGCTGGGAATTCTCTCTCTCTGGACTGTACAGAGACCAGAGCTCGCACGCTCGGCATGATGGGAAAGTGTCTGAGAGTTTTAGCTCAGCAGCGAGACCCGCTGTACACTTCAACATTGTGGGACGAGCCAATCACGGTACAGCACACACCAAATGTTCAATTGAATGCTTCACAGTCATAGATGAAAATATCCCAGAATTTGAAAGGTCAGCCATAGAGATATATGAGTGGTAGAGTAATGATCGATGACGTGACGATGGACACACGGCTTAAAGTGTAGCAGCAGTGTTTCTGTACAGAGTCGTTGATTCACTCCTCACTGCACAGGAGCATCACACCAGACAGAGACACCACGATGATCAACACACAACACACCTGAGAGACACCCGACAGACACACACTGCACAACTGCAGGTACACACACAATGACACTAGAAACATCACAGTTGATGAATTGTTGATTGATTTGCAGATTATATTCAGAAGTAGTTTAGAACAGAAACACACCAATAAAAGCCTTTGACCATGTCTGTGTGTGTGTGTGCTCGTGCGTGTTCTTGTGTGTGTGTGCGTGCGTGCGTATGTGCGTGTCTGTATGTACGCGTGCATGTGTGTGTGTGTGTGTTTGCGTGCACGTGTGTGCCTGTGTGTTTGTTTGTGCGCATGTGTGCTTGCGTATACGTGTGTACGTGTGTGTATGCGTGCGCATGTGCGTGTCTGTATGTACGTGTGTGCTTGCGTGTGTGTGTTTGCGTGCACGTGTGTGCCTGTGTGTTTGTTCGTGCGCATGTGTGCTTGCGTAAACGTGTGTACGTGTGTATGCGTGCGCATGTGCGTGTCTCTATGTACGCGTGCATGTGTGTGTGTGTGTGTGTTTGCGTGCACGTGTGTGCCTGTGTGTTGTCGTGCGCATGTGTGCTTGCGTAAACGCTTGTGTGTGTGCGTGTGCGTGCGTATGTGCGTGTCTGTATGTACGCGTGCATGTGTGTGTGTGTTTGCGTGCACGTGTGTGCCTGTGTGTTTGTTCGTGCGCATGTGTGCTTGCGTATACGTGTGTACGTGTGTGTATGCGTGCGCATGTGCGTGTCTGTATGTACGTGTGTGCTTGCGTGTGTGTGTTTGCGTGCACGTGTGTCCTTGTGTGTTCATTCGTGCGTATGTGTGTGTTCTTGTGTGCGTGCATATATGTGTGTGTGCGTGCGTGTGTCCCTGTGTGTGTGTATGCGCATGTGTGTGTCTGTATGTACGTGTGTCCCTGTGTGTGTGTGTGTTAGATGCCCAGGAGGTGCGGTCAGCATCTGTGGTGTCAGGCGAGTGAGACTCTGCTCCAGTCTGTGAGTTTGAGTTTGCAGTTGAGTCTCACACACTTGATTCCTGCTGTGTGTTGTGATCTGCTGGAGTGTCACGGTCAGTTTGAGCCCAGCGTCAGTGGACAATACCTCACGCTGCTTCAGGTACATCAAACATAAAACATCACAGGCCATGAGAATATTTGATCACATGTGCATGTGATGTTAATCATGACGGTGTTTGTGTCTGATCTCAGAGCAGTTTGTGCTGTGCCGAGATGTCATCTGTCCCGCGTGCGGTCTGTTCTGATCTGAGCATGAACGTGATCTCCAGCGCTGTGAGACGAGAGCGTGCGGGTCTCTCTCAGGTACTGTACTGTAGCTGTGAGTTTATAATGCACAGACCTGAACAATCTGAAGACAGTGTTGGAGGATTTCATGTTTGGAATGAAACGTGTCCATCAGTCTGAACGTGTCTGTTGTCATTATAAGTGTGTGTCTGATGATGCTCTTGTGTGTGTGTGTGTGTGCAGGTCTGCAGTCACCTGACCATAAACCCAAAGCACATGAGGATTCTGGGAGAAATGCCTCCAAACATGAAGATCCTGCTGCTCCAGCACTCACAGGACGGGTCCGTGCGGATCTCTAGTCTCTTCTGTGATCTTGTCTGTTTGCTTTTAAATCTGAAGTGATGTCATTGCTGCTGTTGTGCATTAGAGGGCAGATCACAGATGTTTGTGTAGATGTGCTTTATGTGACTTGTGTGTGTGTGTTTGTGTAGATGTGTGTTGTATGGTGGTTTCTTTGAGAAGAGGAAAAGCACAGAGACTCACAGAGGAAAGAGTGTCAACTCCACAGGTATCATCATCATCATCATCATCATCATCTGGAGCTCTTTGTTATATTACATGAGTTTATTCAGAGAACCCTCTCTGAGTGACATGACAGTGTTTGTGTGTGTAGGTGGTCTGATGTGCTCGAAGGTGGTGAAGGTCTCAGTTCATCGCTCAGATCTTCTGCAGCTCCACAAACACCTGCAGGATTTCAGACAGCTGACTGCGCAGACGCACTCCACCTGCACACAGACAGTATGACACACCTCTACTGTACTCTACTGTACCTGAACAATGAAGAGATTCACAAATCTCTCTCTCTTTCTATATCTGTGTCTCTCTCACTCTATCTTTCTTTCTCTTACTATCTCTCTCGCTCTCTCTCTTTCTATATCTGTGTCTCTCTCTCTCTCTCTCTCTCTCTCTCTCTCTGAAGGAACACCCAGATGTGGATGCTTTGTTCAGGTCACTGGTACAGGAGATGGAGGACTATCTGCATCCTCTTCTTTCACAGTTTGACTTCTCATGCTTTAGGTACACACACACACACACACACATCATGCGCAGTTACTGATGTTTCCTTTGAGAGTATGTGTGTGAGTAAATCTAAAAATTCTAAAGTTTTCTATGATCTTTAGGTTTAGGAGATAAAATATACCATTTGTACTGTATAAAAATCATTAAAACCAGACGTGTGTGTGTTTCTGTAAGTGTGTGTGTGTTTATAAGTGAAGTATGTGTGTGTGTGTGCACAGGTTTGACCTACATTATAATGACACACAGTCCTTTCAATGCGGTGTGTATTCATGTGTTTGGCCACGCCCCCTACATTATGAGGACATGCCGATGTCCTTGTAATTCAAAATGTAAAATAAACATACAAATTTTTTCTGTATTGAAAATGTAAAAGTGCAGAAACTTTTTAATAATTCTTAGTTTGTGCTCTTAAAATGCCTAAGGAATGTCCCTGTAAACCACCAATAATAACATGTGTGTGTGTTTAAGTGAAGCGTGTGTGTGTTGTAAGTGTGTGTACATGTTTTTGTGAATGAGGTATGTGAGGGTGTGTTGTCTCACTTCCTCTGCTCTTCTCTTATCACAGTGTGTGCTCTTCATCTGTCTCCACTGATGCATCGGCCCGCAGCGCTACTGATAAACCTCAGCCCGGTACACACACACACACACACACACACGAGTGTCAGTGGCTTTAGTATTCGTCTGTAAATGATCCTCGGTCTGCTGTTCAGGAGTTTTTTCACAGGAACAGTTATGCCTCCCATAATGCATCTGTGATTCTGTCCCACATGTCAGTCAGAGTACTGCACATGAACTCTAAAGCTCTGAGAAGAGTTGATATAATAGAAGCTTGTGTGTGTTCAGCTGATGCTACGGCACACTGTGTTTGATATATCTCATCACAACACATCATCAGTTTCTATTGTCTAGATATAACACACAGAAACTAACTTGAACGTGTGTGTTGTGCAGAAGCGGGCGAGTGTGTGGTGGTTTTAGCGGACCGGATGTTGTTGGATCTGCCGTTGGAAGCTCTGGAGGTGTTACAGTCTGATGGGATCGTCTCGCTGTCTCGTGACTTCTCTCTGCAGGTTCTTCATGCACGTCTGCAGTCAGATGAAGCAGGTGAGGGTTTCTTCTGGTGACCCGGTAGTCAAATAACCTTTCTTTATCTAAAACAAACCAAAAATACGATCCTTCTATGACACCCGGGTTCAAAACCAACAGCGCTGTTAAACTGTTGTAATAATGAATGTACTTACAAAACTGTAAGTGTGTCACGTCTGAAGCAAAGAGAGAACAGGCACATTTCTGTGTCATCCGTGTTAATGGGGTTTTACTGGAGCACATGTTTTCACATCCTCTCTAATAAAACTCTTGCTAATGAAAGTGATCTAATAAGAAGCGTTCTGTCAGGATTAGCAGCCCAGTAATGTAATCTCTTTACATTCACATTTACATTTGTATTTGTGTAATTGATTCATTCTGTGGCCTGGCGCTTGACTCCTGCATGTAAATTGGTAAATTAAAAGCTAATGTGTTTTTTCTGGGCTCATACCTGCCGAGGGCTGTTTGGGGATTCATGAGGACACAGAGCAGGTGTTCACAGCTGTAGACAGGAAGTGCTCAGTGTATTCTGATCTGTTACTCTAGTGTTTAAACAGAATCTCGTCGTTTGGTCATTTAACATCAATAATAGCACGAGTCGACACAGAATATAAACATCTCTCATGTCTCAAGATGGGATTTAGGTCAGAGGAGATGTGGGGCAGTGATTTGAGAAGTGGGCCGAGACACAGAAGGTCATAGAGTAGATTCCATCCTCAGAGACGGCTGTAGTGTGTGCGGGCGAGCTGACTGAAACCACTTGTGTTTCATTTGTCCTCCAGAACCATCATGAAGCGTGTGTGGGTCATTCTCACATTACTTTTTAGATACACAAGTTTTGTGACTTCATCTAAATACTTTAGAAGCCCTGGACATGTATTCACCGAATGCACTGGAAGATACTTTGGATGAATACATGTAATTGTGTCTTGTTCTTTCTCTTTCTTTGGACGTTCATATGTACATGAGCTTATAATATTCATATTTATACTGCAAATAAATGTAAATAAACATAAATCAATGTTAATGCTTGTAGAGAAAACAATAGAACAAACAGATTTTTTTATCTGAGATGTTGTTCATGCGATTTAGACATTCATAGTTGATCATTATGTCAGGAAGACAAATGACCAGCCCATAAAACACACCGTACAAACATTTGTTATTTTAATCCCGGTTTTGCATTAAAAACATATTAAATAAGCTCACACTGAGAAAAAAATTAAATATTAAATAAAAAAAATTAAATAAACTATATAAGCACTGCATACAGTCAAAGCACTTTACTCTTGTATGTGATGTTTTCATCGCAGCCGCAGTGTTTAGTGGACGTGTCTTACTGTACGTGTCTCACTGTACGTGTCTCACTGTACGTGTCTTACTGTACTGTACGTGTACGTGTCTTACTGTACGTGTCTCACTGTACGTCTCACTGTACGTACTGTACGTGTGTCTCACTGTACACTCACTGTACGTACGTCTGTACGTGTCTCACTGTACGTGTCTCTGTACGTGTCTCACTGTACGTGTACACACTGTGTCTCACTGTGTCTCACTGTACGTGTCTCACTACTGTAGGTGTCTCCTGTACTGTACTCACTGTACGTGTCTCACTGTACACTGTACGTGTGTAGGTGTCTCACTGTACGTGTCACTGTACGTGTCTCACTGTACGTGTCTCACTGTACGTGTCTTACTGTACGTGTCTTACTGTACGTGTCTACTGTACGTGTACTGTACGTCTCACTGTACTGTACGTGTACTGTACTGTACGTGTCTCACTGTACGTGTCTTACTGTAGGTGTCTTACTGTACGCGTCTTACTGTACGTGTCTCACTGTACGTGTCTTACTGTAGGTGTCTTACTGTACACTGTACGCGTCTTACTGTAGGTGTCTCACTGTACGTGTACTGTACGTGTCTCACTGTACGTGTCTTACTGTACGTGTCTTACTGTACGTGTCTCACTGTACGTGTCTCACTGTACGTGTCTCACTGTACGTGTCTCACTGTACGTGTCTTACTGTCTCACTGTACGTCTTACTGTACGTGTCACACTGTACGTGTCTCACTGTACGTGTCTCACTGTACGTGTCTTACTGTACTGTACTGTACGTGTCTCACTGTACGTGTCTCACTGTACGTGTCTTACTGTAGGTGTCTTACTGTACGCGTCTTACTGTACGCGTCTTACTGTACGTGTCTCACTGTACGTGTCTTACTGTAGGTGTCTCACTGTACGTGTCTCACTGTACTGTCTTGTACGTGTCTTACTGTACGTGTCTCACTGTACGCGTCTTACTGTAGGTGTCTCACTGTACGTGTCTTACTGTAGGTGTCTTACTGTACGCGTCTTACTGTACGTGTTACTGTACGTGTCTCAATGTACGTGTCTCACTGTACGTGTCTCACCTGTACTGTAGACTCTGTACTGTACCCACTGTACGTACACTGTACTTGTACGTGTAACACCTTGTACGTGTACTCATACGTGTCTCTTAACTGTACGACTGTACGTGTCTCACTGTACGTGTCTTACTGTACGTGTCTTACTGTATTCTTCTATTTTCCGTCATCATGGGCCTGAGCTGCTGAAACCTTTAGGAATATTTCTCTTATTTTAAGTCTCATGTAGAGACATATTCAGTATATTTAATAATCAATCCAATGACTGCAGCATAGATCATTTTTACAACAAATGATGTACCAAAGAAATATTTAAAACAATAAAACAGTTCATCATGTGGAGGCCAAAGTTTCCACAGTATTCCAAAACACAAGGCTTTCGTTTAGCATGTTAGAATTCAGTCATTGATTTCCAATCTTCAGAAGCGTCACGACATCAAGGTCTTGACATACACATTGCAAATGAGTTTTTCAGATTTTCTGCTCACTAAACATTTGAATATGTGGCGATTGAAGTGATCACGCACACACGAGTTTGAAGGAAGTTTTTTCTGTAATTATAAATGTGATTGTGTTTACTGCAAATCTTGTTTACTGCAAAACACATTCAGCATAATGTGTTTACGTGACTTTTGCTGGAGGCGGGCGTGAAATGCACATTATTAAAGTCCAAACAAACTCAGTCATTGATCAGAAATGTCGCCGGAGTTTGGCGCTGCCGGTTATTATGCGCACACGCGCCGCTCAGATGCTCATTTCCTGTTTGAATTCTCTTTCCTGTCGCTTACAGTCGAAAGTGACAATAAAAAGGAAGTTAAAGGTGGCCGAGGAGTCAAGGGACGAGATCAAAGTAAAGACATCAAAGCGGTGAGTCTCCTAAATGAATCTGTCCACTGCTGATAGAGACGCAATATTACCTTATTACCTCTCTCTCTCTCTCTCTCTCTCTCTCTCTCTCTCTCTCTCTCTCTCTCTCTCTCTCTCTCTCTCTCTCTCTCTCTCTCTCTCTCTCTCTCTCTCTCTCTCTCTCTCTCTCTCTCACTCACTCACTCTCAATGATGTGTTTATGTGTTTTCACCAGTGACCTGTCCATCATTCCTAACCTCTCTTAACCTCTCTCCTTTATCAATTGCTCTGCAGGTGCCAGTCAATCGAGTCCTGCCCCCCCACACCATCCCTGTGGACACGCATCGCTTCAAATGTATCCCATCACCTCAAGACGTCTTTACCTAAGCTCCCATATAAGGCTGTTGTATGTAATAGTTTGTCTTTCTCTTTGAGAAAAGTTTTCTTAACACAAACTTCCAGATGTAGTTACTACCCAGCTGGAAGATGATGGAAAACAGACGGGTGAGTTTGACTTCATCATCAAACTGATTTCACAACCCGGTTTTGTTGTGATATATTGGACTTTTTTTTTTAAGTTGACCATTCCAAGATGGCAGATCAATGTATCTGTTGTGGTTGAACGTGGCATCTATATATGCACGAGTTCATTGCATACATCCTTTTTACATTTTTGTGTGATTAAATTGATTTGTGATTATTATTTAATAAGTTAAGTTACTTTTAATAAGTATAATTTAATATTTATATAAGACAAATTTATCATAAGTAATAATAAGTAATTAATGAATATAATATCAGCTGGATATTTTGGAAGGCTCTGGAGGGTCCATTTAAAAAAGTTTTATTTTCATCTTGAAATAAATCCGTTTCATTTTAATGATCTAAAAAGCCATAAAATCACATTTAGAACACGACAAACTGAATCATGGAGCTGAAGTTTATTTCTTCAGGAATGAATTTACTGACACATAAACGTCTGGTCTGATCATTGAATTCTTCTGTACAGAGAACATGAGAGCCATCCTCGACTCATACACACCTCACTTTACATCTCTGTGGAGCGGTTTCATCTGTGACCCCGATCACACACCCAGGTCAGAGGTCATGAAGAGCCGTGGATGAGATCTTTCACAATGTTTGATGTTTGAATGATGTTGGTCTGTCAGTCTTACAGATCTGGAGAAGCTGTTGAGTTCCTGCGGTGCTTTCATCTACTGCGGGACAGAAAGCGTCTTCTCTTGTGTCCCAGCAGACCGGCTGACCGCTCTCAACATGTCCGGTATTAAAACTCCTTCTCACTCACATTCACACACACCCGCTGTCATGATTGATTTTGCCGTCATCGACACATCATACAGAATGAGAACAAGACCTTCTCTCACAGCGTGACATCTAAAGTCCAAGCAAAACAAAAAACTACATCTGTGTTTCAGCTGACAAACCTGTGTCAGGTCGTTTCCAATATCAAAACCAGTTGAGAACTGCAGAACTGTGCGACTGTCAAAACTCTTGCTTAGCTGGTCACAGATATAAAATATACTGTATATAGATATGACATAATGAAGAAACACAAAGAACAAGAGGATCAAATATATTCATCAAGGTGTCACTTTACATGAAGTCTGTTCTCAAAACTAGTGTTGTCATGATCTGTGTTTGTAGTGGCTTTATAAAAATCTATGTGTATTTTTTCTCAGATTTCTCTATCTACAGTTGTCACGGTTCTGACGGACACTCATGTCTGGTTAGAGATGTTAAACACGCTGTCATGTGGCTGAAATACTCGTCTGGTCAGAGAAACGGTGTTCGACTTCAGATCCATATGATCTATTGATCTCGGCCGTCAGAGGGAAATTATTCTTGTGGAAAATGAAACATCAATGAAACTGTGTTGAGGCTTTCGTGATTTCTCTTTGACCTTTAGTCTCGAGGGTTCACACGACACTGAAAGTGAATCATGTATTTGTGATTGTGATATACAGCTCATCACGACAGGTCAGGTGTTATTCAGCTCAATACAGCAGATGATTGACATCTGCGTCAACTCCATAACAAACAAAGAAAACAAAGATGATTTGTATCACCCTATTGGTAGATATGTTTTATTGTAACTCACTTCAAGTAAATGAACTGAAAAGCAAGCTGATGTGAGGACGAATGCAGAGTAAAAACATGTTCTGCATGTGTACACTATAAAAAGAGTTAACCTGACGTCTCAAAGCAACTTCACTCAACATTTGGGTCGAGTACCACCCCAAGAAACACATTTCAGATTATTTGATGATATTTCACAATATACACACACATACGTACTTAAGACAGACCAAAACAATAGTGAAGAAACCCTTTGGGTTGACCTGCAGTGCATGCTGGGAACTTTCAAACTCTTGTTAAATGCAAACTTGTTTGTTCAGATTACACTTTTTTGCAAGTTTGGTCCGTGTTATCCGCTAAACACAAACCACTCAACTTTAAGTTGACTTTATAGTGTTCACCAACCCTCACCTTCATGTTATCGTACACCTGTCTGATCTCCTGAATGTCCAGACTGCGCTCCAAAAACAACAGGAAGTGGCACATAAAGCCATGAGGACATTTGTCTGAATGAGCATCAGTGGGTCTGTTCCGTTCAGACAGGTTCACTGGTTCTGTAGTGTTCAGTCCTCACGCTGACCCTGAAGATCTTCACCCAACTCTTATTTATCTTCAGTCTGCTCCTCTATCGTCTCTGTCTTCACATGAACCCGCTCGTGTTGATCCTCATCTTCACCTGACATGACACTCCACATGTAGCTGTAGATCAGTAAACATGTACCTGTATTGAACCCACACATCTCCATCAGTCACATGTCAGATATGACACACGTCATTGTGTCGTCCACAGACGTCTCTCTGAACTCATGAAGGGGATTCAATCTGCTTTTACGAGGACAGTTCCTATTCAGTAAATAAAGCAGTAATTCATTCAAATGAGACATTTTCCACTGTTGTTATGAAATCACATGGTTTTAAGAATTCAAAAATAACAGGAAGTTCATCACAGCTCAATACATCTTTTTATACATTTATAATGCTGGTGATTTTCATTCTTCTGTGTGTTTCCCCCCGCAGGCTGTCAGATGGTTTTTCTCTTTGATTGTGGACAGAACCGAGCCGGCGTGCTGCATCCGTCCGCACAGGACTCCAGGTGAAACAAACACCAACTCTTGTGTCTTCTCCACGGTCACTTCAAAGTGCCCTCATTTTCATTCACTTCTTCTTGATTGATGGATGAAAGGGACAGTTCAGCCAAAAATGTAAATTCTCTCATCATTTATTCTCCTCGTGTGTAAATCTGTGTGTCAGTCTTTCTTCAGTGGAACACAGCAGAAGATACTTTGAGAAATGTCTCGGTGGTTTTGTGTTCATACAATGGAAGTCACAAATGGAAGTTTGACGATCAACATTCTTCAAAATATCTTCTGTTGTGTTCTGAAGAAGAAAGAGACTCATTCAGGTTTGACATGAGGCTGAATAAATGATGAAAGAAGTCTGATGTAAATATGAACGTTGAACTTTCAAACATGAGCACAGATAAAAGGTTGAATCTCATGCAACACGTGTGTGTGTGTGTGTGTGTTTTGTGCAGTGACTCTGTGAGGTCCGGGTTTGAAGGTTCTGTTGGGTCGGCGTCTCTCTTCACTCTCATTGGTTGTCGTTCTGTTCTTCTCAATCAGTGGAGCTGCAGCGCTGCAGTCAACATGCAAAACATGCGCTCGCTTCTGGACAGTGAGTCACTCACACACTTTTGTATTCATCTCTGAACATTTAGAACATGTTAAAACACACACTGTCCTATACTATTAAACACTGAACAAACAAGAGGAAGATGAAGTGATTCAGTGATGTTTCTGTCGCAGATCTTCTCAGAAAAGGTTTGGCATCTGCTCAGGCGGTTCATGTTTTGAGATCATGTAGAGAAAGTCAAGATGTCAGTGGAAAGCCGCCCAGTCCGACAGGTGTGTGTGTGTGTTTTCATTTCTTTCGTTTGTGTTGTGTGTGCAGTATTTGTTTATGCAGTGTAATAAAGCTGAATGATTGAATGTTTGTCTTTGTTTTATCACAGCGAGTGAGACTACAGCTGACTGCCATTTCACCCAGAAACACGAAGCTCTGAGCGCTTCCGCTTCAAACTTCATTATTTATGGACTTCCCAATTTAATGGTTTCATAAATCTGACATCTGCAGAGTTGTTGAATGTAGACCTTTTGTATAGCATTGTTTAGAATGCAAAACTGGATGACCTTTAGCTAAGATTACTGAAATAAAAAGATTTTCTGCTGTTTCTTCATCATCTCTGTGCTTTAATGTCTCGGTCAACTAAGAAACCGTGAAAGAGTCTGTGTTGATTCTCCTCAGGTTCAGTACAGACTGTCACACAATATCAGAACTACCAAGAAATCACATTTAAATATAGTGTGTGTGTGTGTGTGTGTGTGTGTGTGTGTGTGTGTGTGTGCGCGTGTATTTAATATATAATTGAACTGAACTGAGACCAGATGAAGTGACACCGAATTCACGAATGAATTCAAGCAGTTAATTGTTGTAGGGTTCTGAAAAATTAATTTCGTGTTTCAGCGCTATAATCCGGCGGAGCAGACGTTCATTATTTCTGATCGACTGTTTATCGCAGACTTTAATACTTACACATGATTTACAGCATTCTGCTTCTGGTGGGTGGAATAATGTTTTCACACGTGAATACAGGAATTCATTAGAAAGCGGCTTAAAGGTTTTTAAATTTGCTTTTAAAGGCCACATGAGGAGGACACAGAGAAGATGAAGAGCGTGACATTGGAGGTCAGTAATTCCTCTTTATTGGAGTTTATCAATGACGTCATCACGCACTGACAGACACAGTTCAGTGTTCAATGTTCAGCGGCATTATTTCTTTAGTCTACAACAAGTTTTTTACTATATTCGTCTAGTACAGTGGGCAGTGGCTCTAGGTCAAATCATCTGGATTTGAGTTGATATTGAGATCTTCGATCATATTGACTTTTGATTTCTGACTTGACAAATCTGAGCTCAGTTTGACACCTTGTTGACGTCTCTTCTCAAACTCTCCTGACAGACACATTTGTGACATCTCTGACTGTTTTTCTCAGGAGAAATATCTGAGACGCACATGCCACATGATTTTCTGTTCATTTGAGATGAGATATGAAATGTGATTTGTCTTTATGTGAACGCATGGATCTGTCTTGTCAGGACAGTCTCTCGCTCTTCACGTGTTTTAGATTGCAGTGACAGATTCTGTGTGTGTTTCTGCCGTGGCTGATTTGTTCAGCTCCGGTCCGTTCCACACCTCAATATTGTGGTTCTGTTGAGGTTATGTTGTAAATCAGGAGCGCCGCTTTGGAAATGATTTGAGCGGCGTGTGTTGATGTGAACACATTTCTGATCTCCTGATGGCCTTTATGTCTTTTGCCAGCTGGTGTGATAATGGGAAGGTTTTCTGATCAGAATCCAATGTGGGAAATCCTGTGGAGGCTCTGAGTGAAAACCGTCGTGTCCAGATGATATAATATAAATGTGATGCTGAAGATCTGATGATCAAATGATGATCTGATAATCCAATACTGAGTTTCAGTCGAGCTTATAAAGAAAACTGTGTGACAGATGAAGTCTATACTTCGTAACCGTATGCACACATTCCAGACGTGCTCCAGACACCATGTTTCCTTGTCTTGAACCGCTCGTTCATTTAGCTATGAAGACAATGAATTAACTTAAGTGCAATGTATTCATTTCTTTGTGCCTATATTACTGGTGAAATGATCTATTGGAATGGAGTAATGAATTGATCAAAAAGGTTTAATCAGATGACTAACTGACCTCTGACCTCATTAATCAGGTTACCTGTAGCCAACCCAATGCTGTGACCATCAGCTCCTCTGAGACGTCCAGACTGTGAGAAGCTCACACGGACACAAACTGAAAGTGGAAACCAAGGCACCTTACGCAATCCACATGAATCACAATATAATCACATGCATGTATGGTGACTAACCGTCCAATCAGGAGAACCAACACCGGCAATCACACCCAGAGACCAAAGACTCTTATATTGTGAATGATGTCATTAGAAACATCAGGATTGGACCAGTAGACAAACTGAATGAACACACACGGCTCATTTTTACTCCGTGTATTAAGAATCACAGATGGCCTTCAGCGAAAGAACAAAACACTGTCATGATTGTGTTCTTCTGAAGCTGGCATTAATAATGATGATGGTATGTACATGCACTTCAGATATTTTAAAGAAGAAAACGAAGGTCTCCCGGCGCGCTGTGAAAGGCTTCAGGGATCTATTGTCTTATTCCAGATTGTCATCGTGCCGTCAGAGCTGATTTGGTAGAATGTTGTGTTACAGTTTAAGTTGTGTTGGATAAAGATGTCTGTCACATAATGTCACTGGAATTAGCCTCTGTATTATAGATGATATCTTTGTTCAACCAAAAATCTGAAATTGCTCATTCCTTCACTCGCAGGTCACGTCAAACCTGTATGAGTTTCTTTCTTCTTCAGAACACATCAGAAGATATTTTGAAGAATGTTGATAGTCAAACAACACTGAACTGCATTGACTTCCATTGTACATTTCTCAAAATATCTTCTGTTGTGTTCCACTGATGAGAGAGTTTGATCTCTTTAATCCACAGACTGAAAGTGTTACAGGACAGATGATGAGTGGTGGGCATCTGTGAGATTTTCAATCTTTTTAAGTGCTTCAGACTGATCTTCTGCTCTCAGTAAATCCCATTATAAAATTAAAGTGAAGTGAGAGACTGAAAGTTCCCTAAAAGAAACAGGGACACCAACATAAACACAGAACGCTTTTACCGTTATTTACCCTCATGTTGCTTTAAAAGAACAAACTTTCTTTAATCTAACACAAGAGGGAAAAAGTTGTGGAGTTTTCATGATTGTCTGTTTTATTATTCAGCATGCAGGGACAGACTGTGAAGAGTCTCGGGCCGGTGGAACAGCTTCATGTGTGATTCAGGTACATGTGACGAACATCCACATCACAAACATCTGCTGAAGTCTCGTGTCCTTCGTGATGTCAGATCTAAGGTGTAGGCATACATGAACATCTATCAACCGTCTGAACGAAGTCATCAGGGCACATTTGAAATGTGGTCTTTGTCATGGCAGCATTTGATGCTCAGAACTTGATATTGTATCAAATAATCTTGATGGATGGATAGTAAGACTGAATGAGTTTCTCTTGTGCTGTATTTTGGTAATGTCGTCACAGACAGAAGTGCAGTTCTTCATGCAGACAGTGTCGTCTGGTGTAAGTGTTTCGTTTTTGGGTCAGACGTGTCTGCGGACTGTGATGTTGTCGAGACCTGATCCACATTTCCATTATTCAGCCACACAATACACAGAGTCTTCATATCTCATGACATTTTCTTTGAGTCTTTTAGCAGACACTCTTATCGTACGAACCTGATCTGGTTCCGTCAGCACGTGTTTTCAGACGATTCTTAAAGATGGCCACAGAATCTGCATGAGTATCACAATGTTTTTGGACAGAACACGCTGCTGGGTTATAAATGACCCAGCACCTTTTAGAGTGTAGGGAAGGAAATATTGATACAGATCAGAAATAATGTTTTTGCATTGTGATGTTTTGTGTTTTCTTGATGATAAAGCACATCGACTCCCCACAATGTATAAAAACCAAATGTGTGGGCCTGTGTGTGTTGAATCATTCCGTGAAGGTAAGATATGATTCTCTTTCCCCTGACATCCTGGAAAGCCGGATGGATTGTGTTTTCATGAAAGTAAATGTGTTGTTGGATTTCAGATGTGAAAAAATTCTTGTTGTAGATAGACAGAAAAACTCATTTCACCTGCAAAAACATAAGACAGAACTGCTTCTGCACTTCATGTTTGGCCCGTGAAATCAACACACGTATTGTCATTGTGATGACTTTCATGCTGTACTAACACTACATTCTATCACCTGACACTGTCTTTACTGTTACGTTTTTAGATAAGCAGAATTTCATTTGTTTAATAGTCAATTTACATTGTGGGGAACGATGACTGTTTTATTCAGTCCCCACAATGATAGATAAAACTGCACACACACGCTCACGCTCACGCAGACACACACATACTCAGACACATACACATGCATGTACACACACTCACACACACACACACACACACACACAGATGTGATATAATGATCTGTGGAACAGAAAGTCTTTCTCTGTGAACTTCTTTTAAGGTGCAGTGAGAGTAAGTGTGTGTCCGGCCGTCAGAATCTCAGCACACGTCTCTTCTCTCTCACTCAATTACTGTTGCTCATGACTTGACCAGTTTTCTTTGTATTAATACAAAAATGTGGTCGGACTATACTATAGAATATTCTCGGTTTTATAAGTTGACGAAAATGTCAGTATTTTTTTATTTCAGTTTTCTGTATCACACATTCAGTTTTATTATGTTATCGTCTCGTGTTCGTCAGTGAAAACATGTCGTTAACAAATATTTTTATTACCGTTTTCGTCAAAGAAATGAATACTGATGTAAACTATTTAAAGTGAATCATCCATTATTATATCTGCTGCACTTAAATGGTCTGGACAGAAGCGAAGACTTGGCTACATTGGTGTTTTA
This sequence comes from Triplophysa siluroides, assembly GCA_006030095.1. Lineage (NCBI taxonomy): Eukaryota > Metazoa > Chordata > Actinopteri > Cypriniformes > Nemacheilidae > Triplophysa > Triplophysa siluroides. The sequence goes on from VCII01000437.1 coordinate 166,756, forward strand.
TACAACTATATGATGAACACGTGTCCTCCAGATGCGGGCCGCGTGTACATAATAATGCTGAGTCTGTGTGTTCAGAGGTGAATCCTTGTGACATTTGCTGCAGAACAGAGGCTAATGGATTGGGAATTAATAGACAAATGCGTTATATGATGCTGTCATGTGGGGAAGTAAAGGAAGAATGGGAACGAAATGTTTTACTAAAATGACATGCGTTGTTTACAAGTCTCATGAGTCACGAGTCCAAGTCAAGTCTCGAGTCAGCTGTCCACCAGTCCAACTTGCGACTTATAAGTGCGACTCGAGTCCAAGACGCGGACTTGAGTTTCCATCTCTGCTGTATATACAGTATAATCAAATAATATGAGGAGTATTAGCACACGGTTGCATCATCACTGTTGTCCATCGGCTGGTTCTGGGTTCCTGGAGGACGAGACACTTTCATTTGCACTCTTTCTCTCTGGAGATAAAACACAGTTGTGCAATGAATGTATATGAAAGCAACCCATTAAAAAATTAAAATAAACATCCAACTCTGACAGTCATGGCCAGAAGATCACCATCTTCACACTGCACTTCAGAAGATTTACAGGAAATGTTTCTGCAAGAATGAAGGACACTAAAATCTCTCCATTGTCTCAACTGGATTTATAGATGAAGGATATGAGGTGGAGGGAGTTAGGGAATACTGATGATGTTTTTATTCCAGCGGTGTCAGGTTGACATGCGTCCAGGCGTTTGGAGGGCAGATCTTGAAGGTGGGCTGTTAATCTGGTGGGTGTCATTGAGTTGGAGTGAGTGGGAACTGATGATGGATCAGTTGTGACACGTGGAGGACACACCGGTGGCGTAGCCAGAATTTGTTTTTGAGGGTCCCTGTCTGTAAATGAGCGGGACATTATGTATACGTATAGGCTTCTATGCATGTAGATATTTATAGGTACTAAACTGATACACCTGTATTATACGGCTCATTTCACCGTTTTAGCAAACATACACATAGCCTGGCGGCTCTTAATCTGGTCCTCGCGTCCCCCCATATTTTGCGTCTCTCTTGTTTAACACACCTGGTTTAAATCACAGCGCTCCATGAATGAACTGTGTCCGATTGACATGATCTACTAGTGTTCACTGCTCTCTACTCCCTGCACACAGGACATCTGCTGAAGATAACTTCAGAACACGAGCGTCTTCATACACGGACAAAATTTACTACGGAAGTTTGAAGGGTTATTTAACCGCAATCATGAGATTTGCGTAACGTTAGTAGTTACGTTTAGTGCACTTCAATGCCCTTTATGTCCACTTCGCAGGGCTTTTACGGGCGAATTGAACAAACCTCTGAAGCGGTAAGAGACGCATACAAAATATGCGGAGGGGAGTCGTGAGGACCGGGATTAAGAACCGCAGAAGCTCGGCCACTACCAGTCAACCCATTGTGTTACCTTTTACATGACAAGGCGGAGTGTTCGAGGGGGAGAAAAAGTTTCTGTTGAGAAAAGTCTACAAGAACACTACAAGAAGTTAAATGCAGTGTAATCGTTCATCTTCAGCCGTCTACTCATTTTCTTCTTGCTCATCTTTTTATCATTTATAAAATAAAAATAAAAGAATATTGTGCGCACCCGTCATCGCAGCGTACAAATTAAACTCTTGGCGCAAAAGGGAAGATGCTACGCACAACACGTGACATAATTAAACCAATAACTTTGACAGTGGGTAGCACTGATTGGTCGATCAACAAGAGTAACGCATCAACAATTCCTTATTTTTAATTTAAGCAATCAAAAATCTGAGGCGGCCGTACATGTAAATGATGACAGAAATTAAAATTTTGGGCGAACTGTCTTGTCATGATCCTGCATCATTCTTTTCTAGTCTTGTGGCAGGGTCATGACAGTCCCACGTGCTTTGTGTGGAGGTGCATGGTAATTGTTTGTTTATGATGGCCATGCGTTCTCCGTTTCCTCGTTAAGCTTCCCGCCAGTGTTTGATTCCCCACACCTGCCTAGTGTAATTATCCCTTGTTAGTTCCCCCATTTACTGCCCTCGAGTCCTGTGCTGTCTCGTTTTGCTTTGCCATGTCTGATTTACTTGTCTTGTGTCTTGATGCCTTGTATATTCTCTAGTCCTGTTTAAATTCTGTGGAGTTTAGGTTAAGTTATCCTGTTCTCTTGTATTTTGCCCCCTTGTGGGAAGTCTTTTGTTACAAGTTTATGTTGTGCCGTTCTTGTTTTACCCCCCCCGGGCTTTTGTTTTGATTCAATAAAGTTTAAGTTCTTTGTGTACCGCTACCTGCACTTGGGTTCTCCTTCCTGCACATTCCTGACACTATCCCTTTAATGCTTTGAGTGTTCAGAAGGTTGAAGATGCGATGAGAAGGCTGGAAGCCGTCATTAGTCTCATGTGTGTGAGTCTTTGTATTTGTGAGACTGTGTCTGAGGGATCTGGAGGAGCAGGAGGAGACGCGGCCGGAGGAGATGATCAGAGATGACCTCCTCTGTGACACATTCATGAAGAGTAAGTGCAACACACAGACACACCCTTACATGTTTTTTACATGTGATCACGTGTGAAATGTGTGTCTTTGGAACATTTTGGTGAGAATCCCATGGGATGACATGTGATCACATGTGGAGATATATATCACCACATCGCACATGTCATCCCATGGGTTTTTACATGGGATTCTCACCAAAATATATTTTTGGCACATGTGAATTTCATGTGTCTGTTCTGTAAGGGCACGAAACACATTACTATTCTCTCTCTCTCTCATACTAACACAAACCCACGATTAACTGTAACCCTCTTTATTGAACACACACACACACACAGAGAGATTGTGATTTGGAGCAAAATAAAAGCACTTATGTAATTTTCTACATCAGAACTTCACACGGTCAGATCTGATCTTTAATCCTCTGCTGTACCTCATTATTTTCATTTCTATTAAACACGCGGTCTTGTGTCATTACATCAGGCTTGTGGAAATCCATCAGAGGTTTCACGTCCTTTATAATCCTCTGACATCCAAAACACGAACTCGTCCTGATGAAGAAGAGCTCTAGTTAAAATGATTTCCATCAGAATCTCTCGAGCTGTCTCCTAAAGACTCAAAGAATGTTTTCCTTAAATGAAAGTTCATCTTGTGTTTACAGTCAATCCTTTTTCTCCATGACTACTCTTCACTTCTGCCTGTAGCTGTAGGAGGATCATAACTTCATGATCAGAGATGTGGTTTCATCATTAAAAAGGTGACGATTGCTGTTATTAAGGACATTAAATCAGAATATTGATCTTAGGGGCTGTATCCACGAGGGCTTTTACACGCTTTAACTCTGGGCGCTCGGTCGACCGCCGGCACTGATCGTGGGAAAAACGAATAGCACCAGCGCTGAGCACGGAAAAAAACGTCTGATGGCTTTTACTAAAAGCGCAGCGTTTCTGTTGAAAACAATTGAAAAACACGTCGGTGGACACAGCCCCTAAAGATGTTTGCTTAAATATCTCAGATTAGCTTTGTAGTTTTAATTTCATTCATGATTATTATGGATCAAGTGACTTTTGGACTGTAGTGTATCCCACAATGCACTGCACGCGGTTCAACCTTCTGTTGTGAAGAATGCAAGTCTTTTCTTGACTTATTAAGAATGAAAATATCTGTTGTGTTTTTATTAGTGAGAGAACCAGACGTCATCATAATAAAAACACAAACAGTCCGCAGCACATATCAGTCAGTGTCTCATTCTGTGATTATCTCTGTATTTTTTTATCGATGATAACTGGCTGTTATTTATTGTGTGTTGTTAGTGAATGTGAGTAATTGACTCTTTATCTCAGTTTTAAATGTTCGATACAGTAATGAAGCTTCAGTATTGATCTGTCAGCGCTCTGAGCGGAGCGTCTCGCCACAATAAGATTCTCAAACGGGTCGATACGGCCTGAGAGTTTCTGTATGGCTGATAACAGATGACTCCTGTGTGTGTGTGTCTGTCTGTCTGTCTGTCTATGTGTGCGCGTGAGTGTGTGTGTGTAGGGTGTGTGTGTGCATGATTGTGTGTCTGTCTGTCTGTCTGTCTATGTGTGCGCGTGTGTCATGTTGTGTGTATGTGTGTGTATGAATGTCATGTTTGTGTGCATGTCTGTGTGTCTGTGTGTGCGTGCGTGCGTGCGTGTGCATGTTTGTGTGTCTGTCTGTGTGTGTGTGTCTGTGTGTGCATGTTTGTGTGCATGTTTGTGTGTCTGTCTGTCTGTCCGTGTGTGATGATAACTGAGCTGATAACTGTCCCTGGTCACATCTGATTATCTGTCTCACTCTGTGAGCAGCTTGGATGTTCAGAGATCAATCTGTCTGATCAGAGAGAGGATGAATGTTGTCGTCTGTCCACTGAGAAAACACATTTGACTTCAGCATCATCTCTCAATCCTGCTCAGAAATATTGACAAACAAAATCATCAACAAAACACACGCGTGTACAACATAAAAATCCTTTATGTAAAAGATAAAACAAATAAATTGTGGTCTTCACACTGATAAAATGAAAGGAATATATAAAATATATCATAATATATTTCCCGTTTTCCATACAGAATCTACATCGTTTTTTTCGTGCGTGCGTGAGGTCATTGATGTCTCTTCTCAACCTGCTGCGTTCAGCTTCGTGTGTTATAAACTGTGCAGAAACGTGCTTACAAAGTCAGTGTTACAGGGTGAACTAGTTAGTTAGTTGAGGATGGATAGATTGAGCTCATGTATCTTCATATCTTCAGTGTTGGTCCTCTTGGCACAGAGGCTTTGGTAAAGTCATGTGAGAGATTGTGAGCTTATTTCATGTTTAATTCATGTCGTCTCTGTTCTCTGTCCAGGCATCCTGAAGCAAACACTGGGAGAAACCCGTGGACAGACGCTGCTGGGAAACTCATACATAAAATATACAGCCACTATTGCATATTTCCTGGACTTTGAAAAGGCACAATATCTCATTCTACACGGTTTTTGACCCGTCTTGTGTGTTTTTATGTGGTTTAAACAGGTGTGGCCGGTCATGGGGTTCACCTGATGTTAGTTGACCTCACCTCAGAGATCAGCTGACAGGTTTAGGAGCTTTGTTTAAGCTGTCTCCTGCTGTCTTCAACAGAGGGTTCACATCCGCCAGTTTAAAGGGCTTGTGATTTTTCGGACAGTTAAGAGGTCATTATACTATAAAAATATCCTGTACATTTCATAACTCAGAACTTCCTTGATATTCCAAAAACAGCTTTCATCAAAACCAAGGTCAGAATACCATTCATTTTGAAAAGTGTGTGACTATGACCACCACTGCAGAAGATCCACAACTATGTTTTAGCCCCTCCCACCTCATATGGCATGTAGAAGGTGAAATAAGCCATGTTTTAAAGGAGGGCTAACATGCTACTTCATGCATTCTGACTTCTTTACACAGTTGAACGTGCTGTCTTCTCGTGCTTAACATGGTCAACTTGTTAAAAATCGAGTTGGACGTATGACGTAGTATTTCTGTGCTCGATACACTCCCCCAGCACTCCGAAACGTTTTTATAAGTCTGGATCCCTGTTTCGTAACATGGAACCTATTCCTTTTATTGGCCATTCTCCCGGACAAGCCTGGCCACGCGCCATCCACTGAGCGAAAGAGCCCGACCCTGCGCAAGCATGAGAGAACACGGCTTATATCATTATATATATTATCATTTGTTCGTTTTCCCTTCGTTAGGCCCTCTTGTTTATTGTCCCGTTCGTGGTTTATAGTTTGTCTGTATCGTTCGAGCGTCCTAGTGGAACATTACCTACTGTAAGTCTCGTCTTGCCTAGTGTGTTTTGTAGACTTGTTATTTTGACTTTTGGATTTCTTGTGTTTATGGCCCCTCGTAGGTTTTGCATTGTGGTTTTCACATTAAAGTCTTTGTGTTAACCCATTACTGTCTGCGCCTGGGTTCTGTCCAAATTCATGACATTAACAGAGTGAGACTCAGAATCAGATGTGACCAGGGACAGTTATCAGTTTGACACCATTATAATTATAATGATTCATGAAATCACTCAGTTACACTTAATATTAATGTACACAAATTCATAGTTAACTACTTGCTTATTAACATGCATATTGGTTGTATATTACTGCCTTATACTTCATTGCCGTGTTTACCCAACACAAAAAACTACCTTATAAGCAGAACTTAGGGGTGTAATGAGGAAAAAGTTGAAGTTAATAGTAAATAAATAGTGAGAATTGGTCCCTATTCTAAAGTGTGACCAAACACTCTGAAAATGAAGGTGAAACAAAAGGTTCTTCACAGCATTCTCATAGAAGAACCGTTGGTTCCCAAAAGAACCGTTCAGTCAAAGGTTCTTTAAATAAGTATTTAATATGTGCTCATTATTCTGCGTCGCTCTTATTGAAATCACACAGACAGTTTGGCTTTGAAGTCGAATCAGGTCAGTGTGTCCGACCCATTCAAAGAAAATGAAAAGCTAAATGACATTTAAAGAGCCTGAGGTGCTTCCGGTTACAGCTGCTTAACACACGACGCTGTTATGAAAGAGAACTGACAGACAGTGTGATGTCTCCGGAGGGAAATCCTCATTCTGTCTTCATACAGTTCAACATTCTGTTTGTCTTTACTGAGCAGACAGGGCCGTTTCATCTCTTTATGTTTTAAACCGGACAATTAATGTAATGATATTGATGTGTTAAACAATACATGGAATCACTAATTGTTTGTCTCAATCGTTTGAAAACATTTAAAGGAGAGATTCGATCGTAACCATTTCAGTCTGGGAAACACAGAACCCGGCATCCGCACTGCAAATAATGACTTTCTTACTGAGTATGTCTGTGTTGTTTTCCAGTACAAATGCATAAAGATTCTAGAATCAAGATGCACTTTCTTGATGAGCAAAATGACCTCAGAAAATAAGTCTTGTTTTTAGACAAACAAATATGAAAAATAATCTTGAATTAAGGTCGACCTTCACTAAATTCAGATTTGTTTAGCTTGTTTTAAGCAAATATTCACTGATATTTCATACTTTTTTGTCTAAAAGCAAGACTTATTATCTAAGGCAGGGGTTTTCAAACTGGGTTACGGGGATCTCCAGAAGGTTGCAAGGGGTCCCCCAGAAAAATGATAAAAGTCCACAGTGTTCATCTGCTTTTTTGCCATTGATAGTTTCCAGAATTGTTTATATTTACATCTTTCTAGTGAGTTTTTCTCACTAAAGTTTCTTTTTTGGGACTCAAAGTAAAATTGTTGCAGATTATTTATGTTGAGAAACAATTTGTTGTCATATAATATCCTGTTTCCTATTTATCTCATTTTAAACGGTTCTTTACACAGAAAAAAATATAGATTGACATATATTTTAGAAAAGGGGTCCCTCACAAAAGGTGAATTATGTTTGGGGGTCCTTTTCATCATAAAGTTTGAAAATCCCTGATCTAAGGCCATTTTGCTCATCAAGAAAGTGCATCTTGATTCAAGAATTTGTAGGCATTTGTACTGGAAAACCAGACAAACATAGTAAGAAAGTCATTTTTTGCAGTGCGGATGCCGTGTTCTGTGTTTCACAGACTGAAATGGTTTGGATTGAATCTGTCCTTTAAATATGTTCAAATCATTGAGACAAACATTTAGTGGTTCGATTAAATAAGCAAACAAGCTTGTTCATCACCTTCTATTAATAGAGAACCTGACATATGAACTCACGGTAGCGTCCTCCTGCCAGCTCCGAGCTCATCTCTGGACTTGTGTTCTTCATGAAGGATAGACACCAGCTCTCTATCTCTGTAGATGAGCGCTTTTAGAAGAGTGGAGGTGACCGTTTGCGATTGATTTCTGCTGGATCATGAGACGCGTCTGGGAGGTTTAGTGCGGTACATGTAGACTACAGCCAACACATCTGATCTGAACTATTAATACTGACTGACACATCCAAAGCCTGTGTCTCACACGAACGGCCTTCATGCAGGAAAACACGGGACTCTTCTGTGTTCACACAGGCATGAAAATCCACCGACGGAGTTTATTAGTGTGTAGTCTGAACAGAGTTAAAGTCATCTGTGATATGAGTGTTTTAGATTGTGCTGTACACTGGAAGTGTGGTTGTAAAGGACGCTTTCTTTCTCTCTTTGTTGTGTGTGTGTGTGTGTGTGTGTGTGTGTGTGTGTGTGTGTGTGTGTGTGTGTGTGTGTGTGTGATGTTGGGGTGTAGAGGTGAATAGGAGGAGTGGAGTCTGTCCGTGCAGAGTAATTTATCATCTCTCTGTGTGATCGTCCCTGGTGCCTGGGTCTTTCATTACACTGTGTGTTTCTGTGGAGTAAATAGGACAAGCCGGAGGAAAAGTGGTGAAATAATTGATACACACAAAGTCCTAATGATGTTCCAGCAGCACATATAGACCTGTGTGATGTCTGTACTTCTCACACGTCCATGTGTGCTCGATTATTCACATGTACCCTGATGAAATGATGCTCCGGCACAGTGTTGCGTGTAACGAGTTACTAAGTAATAAGTTACTGTAATTTAATTACTTTTTTCCTTGAAAAAGTAAAGTAAGGGATTACTCTTATTTTTCTGTAATTGAATTACAGTTACTTCTAATGTAATATACTAATAATGTAATATATGTGTGAGCAATAGTAGAATTGACATCAAAATTCAAAGTCCAACTTTAAAATCTGTGCTTTAATGTATAATCATACATTTGTATATTGGTCAGGTAGTAAGAAAACTTTATGTAGTTTTATATTATTTATTTGAATGAATTAAAAGAGCCGTTTCATGTCTATCCTTGAATCACTGAACTAATCAAGGTTGATGTAGGATATAGAAAGTAATTAATTAAATACTTGTGGAGAGAGTCATTTGTACAGTCATTGAATTACACTATGGAATATGTCAGTAACTAGTAATTCATGACTTTTTCAGAGTAAATTACCCAACACTGGTCCTGTACACGTTATAAGTAGACTTTTTTCAACTTTTTTGTTAACATTTTGCCTTCATTTTTAATTAGTTCATGTAAAAAAACATTTGATTCAAGTGTGGAAATAAGAGATGGAAATATAAGCGTTATAAGGTGCCAGGCTGTTGAAATAGACCATATATATATACTTTATATTACAGACAGCAGTTCTGGAGCACAATAATGTCATCCTCAAACGTTTGGCTTGTGAGACTAAAACTCTTGTGTGAGTGACTGGAAAACTCTCTTGTCAAACAGGGAGAAAGTTTGTCAGTTTTTGGGACCGTTAGTGTGTGCAGTAATAATTCCAGCACTGAGAACACAGGATATATACGCGTTTATTGAGTACTGACTTCCCAATATAGATCGATCAAAGTAGATGATTTTACACACATTCAATATAGACTATTTACAGAAATAATTTTCCTATATAGCTTCTGAAAATATGACTTTACTTCAGCAACATAAAGACAGCAGATATTTGATGAAAAATACTGTAGAGTAGAACCTGATTGAAGGATTTTGTGTAGTAGAAATTGTTTTGACGATAAGTGCCTGATAAATCCCAGAATGGAAAGGTAATGTATTTCTTTATGTAGTAAATGCACACGCACGCACGCACGTGTGTGTATGGTGATATGATGTGTTGAAAAACAGAATGATGTTTCATTCATTTTAATAGAATTCATTAATAAATGTCAGTGAATTTCAGTGTGTAAAGGGTTAAAGGTTTAAAGTGGATGTTGGCGCAAGCGCTGACTTTAACTGGCTTGTGTTCTTCATGTAATGCCAACACTGAATAATGTGCGAGTGTGTTTGCATCCCACTTTTTCTCACTACTGTAGAAGTATGACACTGATCATTGAAGCTGAAGTGAAAACCTTCAGTATGATGTGCAGATCATTGGCACTTGTGATAGTGAGTCATCCAAGTTTGTGTGCGGCTGCATATCAACATCATAACTTAACTTCATTATTGCTGTGGTCAAAACTCGAAAGGGCCCCAAATCTAGCCCTTATATTAAATGTAATATAATGTGAGAATGTGTCTGTGAAGCTCAGCTCAAAACTGTCACGGTTCTGTTGTGTTTTGTTCTGGTTCTGTTCCCGTTTTGCCTGTGTTCATTCATTTCCATAGTTGTTCATTATTCCCGCACCGTTTCCCTGTGTATTTAAGCCCTGTTTTTTTGCCCCATTTGATGTCCAGTATTTTTTTAGTTTTTGTGTAGTTTCTGTTCCTGTTTGATACCCTCTCTATTCTGTCGTCTTGCGCTCTTATACCCGCTACACATGACAAAAATACACCTCAGATCTTTTATTATACTGTGCCCTAAATGTCCATTTTTGCCTGTGAGGAAAAACACGCTGTTTTGGTGTGTGTCTCTTTATATGCAAATGAGCTGCTGGTCTCCGCCCCCTTCCAGCAGAAAGCAGGGCTGTGTGAGCCTGTGCTGAGGAGAATAGTCACAAAAGGCGAAAGAGAAACACTTATTTTAAAAACATAACACATTGTTTTCCATAAGTCAAAGTACAGGACAAACGTATCGTTGGTTTAAAGCTGAACACACTGTTTCTGAGTGAACGGACAAACATGTCATATCTATAAAAACAGAAAACATGCTCTCTAAGAAAAGACGTGCACATTGGTTTTTTTAAGCGACAATACACAGGACAAAGACATCATATCTGTAAAAAGTGAAAGCACGAGCCATTACAAATCCAGCATTTTACTGACATTGGTTTGTGAAGCATCCCGGTGTAAGTGACTTCACCTGATGTCTTCTGCACATTCCGTAGAGAAATAAAACTAATCCACAGCGTCTTCAGAGGCTCGATGTGGGGAGTAAATGAAGACTTATGTTCAGTCTTACCTCCAGCAACAGAACACCTTGTTTGTTTACAAAACATTCTTGTAGCTCACTGTAAGTGGTCCAGCGTGAAAACAATGGCGGACAGGGTAGAAGTCGTTGAGTCCATCAGCAGTCATGGGCGGAGCTTAATCAATGTGACCTCAGCTTACTGAGAGGATGCCAACAGCTCCTTCACGAGGACCGATGAGGTTTATTGGGGATGGATTTTATCATTCTAGGGTGGTTCTGTCAACACACTCCTGACACACAGATATGTTCAAACAACATTTCAAAGTGCATTTTCTGGATTAGAAAAATGATCTTAGAAGTAGACTGATGAGTTTTGTGTGGTGCTGCGTTGACGCTTCAATCGCTAGCTGAACTTCTGCTGTAAGACCTTATTCCCTATATGAATGTCTGCACATTTCAAAGTTCAGTACATTAGTTGGAAGAGTCACGTGGAGTGCGTTTGTGCTCACATGGGACAGACTTTGTTCTCAGGGATGGGAAGTTGACCGAAGAGGCTACATTCACTGGGCTGTTCTTCAGGTTTGGACTGAACGGGTCCGGCCGCTGGGATCTGGGCGGCGATGGCTGACATCTCTCCTGTGTGGCTTTCATTGGTCAGTCCCACTCGTTCAGTGGTCTGATTCACGTTTCCGTCCAGCGTGCTGATGTCTCTGCAGCTCGCCAGCTGAATCAGACACTTCCTAAACTGAGCAGATCATCACACGTGAGCGTGTTCCTTAACTTTAATATACAGACATTTTCACACATCTCATGTAGATCGGGTTTATTTGTGTTTCACTGTTTTGTTTTTGCTGCATTCAGCACTGAACTCAGCAGAAAACACCTTTAAAACACACAAGACATTTTATCCGCACAACCTTTTGCAATATATGCTTTAATGAAATTAAAATAACTGAATATTCTGAGCTTTACATGAACTAACGGAGTTTACAGCAACAGTACATAAATATACTAATATCAAGTGTGTTCTGCAACACTGCTTGGGACTTATTTGGCCTATTTTTTAGTTAATGAAAGTACACTTTTAAAGTACACTTGAAATATACCTCTATATTTGTACTTGACATTGATAAGCATCAAAACATCGAGTGACTTTGGACTTTTCTGTCACTACAAGTCAAGAATACTTAAGTGTAAATTCTGAGAAGTAGATCAAAAGTAGACTGAAGGTATTTCTGGATGTGTGTTCAGTCTCGTGTGTCGGACGAGTAAATGTAGTTCATCATGATGAGGTCATAATTGTACAGTAATCATTAAGTGTTTCCACATTAACAGAGTGTTTCACAGCTGACCTGCTGTTGTTCTGTCACTGTTCATTAGCACTCATTAGACAACACCAGTGCACTCATTAGTGTGCTTGTCCTCAACTTACTTTAAAACATATGAGAGTGCTTGTTGCTCATTGAACTTTAGATAATAAGGAGAATTTGCTGCGGTCGGTTCAACGGGGAAAAAATGGATCTACACAATGTAGTTCACACACACACGCACGCACGCACGCACGCACACACACACACACACACACGTCTGGTTTAATATCTCCGTGGGGACAGTCCATAGGCGTAATGTTTTTTATACCGCACAAACTGTATATTTTATCCCCTAAACCTAAACATCATAGAAAAAGTTATGCATTTTTAGATTAAAAAAAATATTGTTTTGTATGATTTATAAGCTTTGTTGCCCATGGAGACCTCAATTTTGGTTCCCACGGTAACACGACTCCCCATGAGTTTGTGTGTGTGATCAGGTTTAGGTCCCCGCCGGGATATAAAAACAAGTTAATTAATTTCTCTTCATTTTGCCCATGCATTACTTGGCGGACAATCTTTTATATTTTATTGTATATCCCCTCAATAGTCATTTGGAGGTTCCTCAGACGTCATGGAGAGGTGGACATGGCTTTGTGCGTTGGCTAAATATTGTGCAGAAGTTGTGGACAGAATTCAGCTGTCAGTGTTTCTCTCGGCTGGAGATCTGCACACACACTGACGGTTCCAGTTCAGCCGTCTGACTGACAGCTCACTGCCAAACCCAGTTTACATCAAATAACCTCCACAACTGCTCAATAATTCATTGTACTTTCTGTTTGACTGCGGCCGGTTTGATCCACAACCGGAGGTATTTATTTATATTTTATTTCTGTAATTTATGTCAAATATGTCAAATCTAGTCAACCCATGTCATCTCACAATTTCTCTGAGTCCACTGTCCTGTGCGCTCACAAACATCTGGCTTGAGGAACATCTAGCTTGCTGGTATGTCTGTCAGCTGAAAGCTAACCTATTTATGAGTGGGGGTCTGAAACTGGGACACAGCAAACCTTCCTGCTTCAGATGAAAGTTTACTTTAGTTTACCAATCACACAAGCAAAGGCACTCGGTCAGTGTTTAGCGCTAGAAAGATGTTCCTTCAGTGCGGAAAACTGGACACTTCATTGACAAACAGCATTCACGTGTGTCGTAATTTCAGACTGACCATTTCTGAAGCAGTCTTGGGCTAATCGGAGAAAGTTTGATGTAATGCGTCGGCTACAAACAGTTTTTTGGGTTTCCAGGAAACACAGCGAATGAGCCTAGTCATTGACTTTGGATAAAGGCGTCTGCAAAATCTAACATGTACCGATGAATCTTTTGTATGCGATTGGCTCACGTTTACAGGAGCACTACATTTACCTGTTTGTTCATGAACACATAGATGATGGGGTTGTAAACCGCTGCTGTTTTGGAGAAGAACGCTGGGACAGCTGCCAGTCGAGGGTCCAGATGAATGCTGGGATGGGCGGTGACCACGACAGAGAAAACAGCGTACGGAGTCCAGGCCACCATGAATGCCACGATCATCACAACCACCATACGGGTCACCTGACGTTCAGGTTTCCTGGCATTTCCCAGCCTGCCATGACTGTTAGACACCTGCAAAGGTGTGTATGAGTGTTGACAAACACACATCTGTGTCGACGAAATAACCCAAATACAACATGGTTATGTTGAGTGGGGGTGGCTGCTATGATATGACCATTACGGACATCCTAAAACATGACATTCGACTGACTAACAGGCTTGAGACACACTTTTAACACACCGGCAATGTTAGAACGTTACAGCGGTGTCACAGAGGTTCTGTGCGGACTGACCTTTCTCAACTTCCTCAGCAGTTTGCAGTAACAGACGATGATCACACCCAGCGGAAGAATAAAACAGGTGATGAAGAACGTGATGATGAAGGTGTGATCATGGAACCTGCCGGAATACCTGCACAGGGACAAAGCCAGTGAGTGTAAAATCTCTCATCTGTTTCATGGCTTATGAACATTTACAGACTGTGTTAATAAATCTGCTTTCATAACAGAGCGTGATCTTCTGACGATGAAATGTACAGTATATATACACCTCGCTCACGTCGTGTTCACAGAAAACTTCAAACTCTTGAATCAGCTCTCAATGAGACCGTATGGACGGGTTAATATGCTGATGGATGTGTTGTTGTGGATGTGAACGTGTTAATCTCAGTCGCATCGCATCAGAGATTACAGGAGGATGACGGGTGATAAAGTTCAAGCGGGTGTTAAACACCGAAGCTCAGAAACGCTGTGAGATAAATACTGTACGACATTTAAAACAGCTCCGTCAGCACAACAGAGAAAATCTGAGGCAAAAGCTCTGAGGATGAAAATGTCAAAGGTAAAGTGAAGTTTCAGCGTGAAGTAAATCCTGCTCGACGCGCATGGGTAAAAAGTCTCATTGGTAGAAAACGGACGGTAAATTCGAGCAGAGATAATTGGTCCAATGAGGCAAAAAGTCTCAAATAAAACCGTCCGTGTGATAATAACTCGAGACATAATAAGATCCAAGTACTGCAGCGCTTTCCTCTTGAAAAAGAAAACAACTCTCAGACATTTGGATTATCTGCATATGAAGAACAATGGGACATTTAAAGCCCTAAACTCCATATTAAAGTCCATAACTCTAGTATAATATGGTAGAAAATAATAATAACAATTCATTAACATCTGAAATTCTTTAAAAAGAAGACAGTTTAACCTCAGAATGAGCCAAAGTCTGTACAACTCAAAACTAAACGTTTTAAAAACATTGTAAGCACTGAAAGTTCACCGCTCATCTTAATAAACAGTGTGATTCAGACACTGATGGACATTCTGAATGAGGTCGTACAGGTATAACTGAAAGGTTTGTTTAAGCTGTAATGATCTTTGTAATAATGTAGATCATGTGTGTAAAGCCATCTAAGTTTTAACGTGTAGAACTGTTAGAAATCCCACACAATCGATCAGAGATCAGACACGCTGCGGTTCCTTTGGTTCCTCACCAGTTTGGTTCACAGGTGGTTCCGATGCGGCTGACGGTGTAACTGCACCAGCCCAACACGGGCGGTATGGTCCAGATGAAGGAGAAGGTCCAGACGAACAGCAGACCCAGCGCTGCGTGTTTACCTCTCAGACGAATGTTCCCCAGAGGACGACAGATGACAAAATAACGCTCAAACGCCAGGACGGCTAGAGACCACAACGCCACGATCCCTGGAGATTGACAGAGATGTGTAAAGACAAACATATGATATGATGATGAAGTGGAACGGTCCTCGTTGTTAACCTGCTGTGATGAAACTGCGTGACCTTTACCTTATAATGACAGTAGATGAATAACTCAAAACACTTGAGCTGTCAGAGACGTCTACTGAACATTCATTTCAATTCTTTGATGGATAGTTCATTTCTGTCATTTATTGTTTTGTGGCTCGTCTCTTTTAACATTCTGTTTTACTTTGATCGTCTTCAACCTACAGAATCTGAGGTCAAATCTTCATTTATAAAATAATGATTTATGTAAACAGCAACTTTTGTTTTCTGTGACAAAGATAACTTCAGCTAAAATGATGAATTCAGTCATTTGCTGTCATTCATTTTAAACATTTTCTTTTTGTTTTCCACAGAAATACAAACGTCATTCATGTTCGGTGCAACATGGGGGTCATTTCAATCTTCATTTTTAGGTAAATGATTCCTTTATTTGTTCATTGCAATAAGCTTTTTCATTTGAATAATTCTTGTGATTTTTTTTTTTTTTTTACTAGAGCAGATACTACAGCAAACTCCTGAAAACCAGCTTCACGTCACAGCTCCAGTCATCTGTACGTTTATAAATGATAATGAACTTTAATGTGTGCCTTATCTCCTTTTTAGTTGATCGTATATAGTAGGCCTATACATAATGATCCTAGAATGTAATGTAATAGATGAATGATCGCAATAGTTTGGCATGAATTATGTTTGAATCTCTAACACATTTTATTTACAATAATTTCTATTTAAAACATCATCAATATAGTGTCAACTACTTACAATTTGGTTTGCGCTATTAAAAAAGTTTCTGAACATTACCAGAGTATATAAAACAAGGCAATATATAAACTTAGTTTGCATGACTTACCAAAAAATGTGACTGCAAATCCTTCCAAAACACAAGCCCATTGACCCAAGAAGAAATACCCGTGGTAGTTAGTGGCACAACTTATGACCCCTCCAGTCGACGACACCAGAAAGTCAGCGAGAGATAAGTTGACAATGATGTAATTCAGAGGCTGTCGCAGCTGCTTGAACCTGAAGGTGACGAGCATCACCGCGCCGTTCTCAACAGAGACAAAGTCGTCACAATAAACATTAAAACAGCCAAGAATGTGTATGTCCAGGGCTCTACATATGTCAGAGGTCCGGAGAAAGGGTCTTCTGTGTGAATTACACCGTTTACTGCCGCCTCGAACGATTCCATCTTCTCAAACGAGCAAAAGTCCGCGGACAGCACTGGAGCAGCTGAGCGCGTGCCGGTGCGCATCACATTTGGGAACAGTCTGCGTGCATTGGTCCCCTCCGTCACATCCACTCCACGCAGATGCCACTGAGTTTATATACAGTACCAGACGGGTCAGTCCGGTGCACCTGTTGAGTGTCCTGAATCAATTCTCCAGGTGTTCTGTTGTCTTCACTCACGTCAAGCACGTTAGCGAGCCTTCATCCTCGTGCATGTGAACCTCCTCGAGTTTAGCGCGTTTCGGACACGTGCGCTCCAGCAACGACCCGTTTCGTTCCCGGAAAACTTTTAATGTATTCAAACGTCGGAAGAGATCGTCATCAACTGTACACAATTGTTATGAAAACATCTTCACTTCGGTCTAAACGCGTTTATCTGCTCGTGCTGAGGGGTCGCGCGCGTCTCACTGCGTAATTCAACGGTGGATGCGCACCGATTCCACACCGTGACTTTATGTCAGAAGTTAACGCAGACAGAGTCACGATTTCGTGGCTTTTGTCGATACCACAGCGATGCTCTTTTTTCACATAGCCTCGTGAATCGTATTTTGTGAATAAGTGGATTGTGTGGAGAGCATCGGGGGTCCAGAGCCCATCCGTGACTTCTCCACGAACAGAGAAAACACTGCTGACACGCAGCTCGATGTGACTGTGTGCGCTCCAGTGTGTTGAGTTGTTGATCATTCATTTACAGTATGGAGGATAGGCAACGACTTGTTGTAATGTAGGACAGTTTCCAACAGTATCATCCAGTTTTTATAATTTGATTGTCTCTTGGAAACTCTGAATGGGAATAAAAATCTTACTAATGATGATTTTACAGGCAAGGTTTCAAAAAAAGATCAAGATTAATAGGCCGGCTTCCCAGCCATAGAGTACGGAGATGCTGCAGTGACTTCATAAATTCACCTTTAAGTCTGAAACTGAAGAATAGAAGGACAGATGAAGGACTGAAACTCTGCAGAAAGTGACCCGCTTCTGCTGTGGTCCGGCTTTGATCCCGACCGCCTGTCAGCACACGGCAAAGATGAAGATTTATTGCTGCTGATGGAGCTGCGGTCCACACGGCCCTCGCATGCTCACAATCATCTTCCACAACTATCCTGCAGCACATATGAGAAATTCCTTGAAAATAATGACCATAAAGTTTCTACTTTACACATTTGTGTTGCTGCTTGACGCTCAGCTGACTCGTGGATGTCTCACATTCACTCACTTGACAGAGGAACTGGTTTTGGTTTTGTCTCCCCAAGTATACAGAAATCAAATGATTTGAATATGAATTTATAAACCAAACCGTAATGAAACAGATAAAGATGATTTGTCTGCTTCCGCTACGGCCGCGTGTCTATAGTTCACACAAAACCTTTATCAGAATGAGAAGATCACCGGACATCTGTTCATGGAAAGGTTAAAGGTCTTCATGGAGACATTTGTATGTAATCATCATGTCTGGAGATTTGAATAATCATGACAATAACACACAGGAAGAAATTAGCATGAAAATGAACATCTCTGTGGATAACTTTCATTCAAATGACATTACTGGAAAATAGTTCTGTTCATTGAGCTGAAATATTCACGTTTCTTCCAAGATGTGTTTGAATTGGAAACAATGCAATGCTTGTATAATTCATATATAAAACAATTCTCACTTTTCCTATTTTCAGACCTTTAGTTTCTTAGCTCTTATGTTGGTTTATAGCAGAATGCTCTTTTAATTTACTGTGGAACACGTTTGAAAGAATCTCAAACATATAAACCTGAAAAGGGCACGTTCTCATGATGCTCATGCTTGGGTGACCTGCCCCTTTAATTGACATGGTTATGACCCCCAAAAATACTCAAAGGGATAGTTCACCAAAAAAATGACAATTCTGTCTTGGTTTACTCACCCTCGGGTTGTTTCAAACCTGGATATTTTCTTTGATGTGTTGAACACAAAGAAAGATATTTGGAAGAATGTTAGCAATTTTCAGTTCTGGGACATCATCCACTACCATAGGAAAAACATATTCTATTTTTTCTTCTGTTGAACACAAAATGAAGGAATTTAGGAACATTGTTCTTGAGCACCTTTGACTAGCATGCATCACTATGGCACTCAATGATGTCCCGCAACTCTAAATTGCAAACATACTTCCTAACATCCTTCTCAGTGTTCATCAGAACAAAGTCATTTATGCAGGAATGAAATGACATGAGGGTGAATAAATGATGACAGAATCTTCATTTTTGGGTGAACGGTCACTTTAAATAGTTATTCTGGGGTCAAACGAAAACTGTCAAAAAAGAGAGTCAAAAGACAGAGCTTTGTTTAATGTTATCCTCCTTTATTGTCTTGGACAGATGAGCTACATTCACACAGTAACAGGTCATTTCTCCTAAACATGCTTTACAGATGGAAAATCAACAGGAGCTCTTACGAAACCGAGGTTTGGGAACCAGAAGATTCATTTAGTGTGAAAAATGACCTCAGATGAGTCTCAGTTTCAGTTGGGTCTCACGGGTCGTACTGTACACCCTCGGTTGACCTTGGTGCCAA
This sequence comes from Triplophysa siluroides, assembly GCA_006030095.1. Lineage (NCBI taxonomy): Eukaryota > Metazoa > Chordata > Actinopteri > Cypriniformes > Nemacheilidae > Triplophysa > Triplophysa siluroides. The sequence continues at coordinate 185,992 of VCII01000437.1, forward strand.
CAGGAGCCACATCTCACACACATTCAGATACAGATACTGCACATTTTCTTGAAGTCCTTTAATACTGCTTTCTTTCCATTAACAGTTCTTAGATGAGCTCCACAGTGAGATTTCAAATCAATCTGAATGTGATGAGAGAGAATTTAAGACATCAGACAACACGTCTGTCTTTGCATTCTCTACACACACATCTTTTCAAATGTTTATAGTACCACAACAATTTCTGTCATTTTATCCATGATGAACTAATATGTCTCCAGACATCATCACAAAATGATGTCACTTCCTGTAGGATGACAAGACTTATAGAAAGAAAAAATGTGTTATCAGCTTAAACACTATTGTGAATATTCTCACATTAGAGATTCTATAAGATCAAATAAGTGTTTGTTACGGACATACAGCAGCTACTACACAAGAGTGAGATGAGAACAAAGCTTTGTTAGATATCTTCTGCATTTGCCGCCTTCATAAATCATTCACTAGTGAGAGTTTGACAGGACAAACAGGGTTCAGTATTCTCCTCTTGACTGTGTGCAATGTACGGAATATTTGATCGGCGAGTGTATATGCATCCATATCTCCAGAAGATTCTCTGCACAGAATATTTGCTCTTCAATCATTAATGTCCTCCAGAACGTGACAGCTGAGACCGGACACATGCAGCGACACAGGCTGGAGGAACCTCAGGAAGATAAAACACAAGAGACTGTTTGCACAACACAAGACACTCATTTCCATTTCAAAGGACGAGCACAACTTCATGAAGAAAACCTCAGCATTGTACTTCAGAACACCAGAACTCCCGTTTGCCCGAGAAGCCCATCAGAAGAGAGGATCGTGTGCTTGCTCTCACAAACATGGAGCATAAACACATACTATAGTAAAGCGTGGCTGTAAGAGTGATGCCTGATAAGAGGATCAGAGATAAAAAGACATCTGGGGCTTCATTTCAAAAACGTGCGTACGCACAGATTTGATCGTAAAGTGTGCGACCGCAATAATCCACGGCAACGTTCATATTTATAAAACGGACTTTGAAGTGCAAAAGTGTTTAGCGGCACGTCAGGGTCTGAGCAGACTTGAGCACTTTTGCTTGTCCGAGTGCTGCAGGTTTTTGGAAATATAAGTAATGTTTGCCGCTCGTAAAGGATTTGGTCCTTGACAGGCTCTTTCATATATCATGACATTATTTAGACATCATTGAAAGACGGAGATCTGAAACTGTTCAGACGCACACCGTTTGGTTTTTTGTGCGTATCAGATATGATAGTAAAATCACATTTAGGACGTTTTAGAAATGAGACCCCAGGACTGAAAAACATTCCGTTCTGCAGGGTCAGTTTGCGTTAATGTGGGTGTTCTACTGTAAAGCTCTGAAGAGACTGTATTTTATAGTTACGAAAGCAAACAGTGCCATCAGCATTTGTAATGAAACATCAGGAAATCCATCTGAGCCCACAATAATGATGTCTTGAGTCTCTGTATCCACGTCTCATCTCTGTCTCATCTCTCTGGACTGTTTACTTTCGAGAATAATATTATTTTATTTACAAGTTTCAGATGTGCAAATATACTGTAATAAATGATATTCACGATATATGAAGAGTTTGGTTCCAAAACTCGGTTCAATTTCTTTTCAAAAATCATGTTTTTTATTGTGCATTCCAATGAATATCAGTCAATCTGCAGTTGGTTTGTTTTCATTTAAGCCATAATAACACAAAAATACAGCTAACAATAAAAATATGATAACATCATACAAACGATGATTTTTGAAAAACATTGAACGGAGTTACCTCGTTTTGGAAGCAAACTCTTCAACTGCAAATTAAGAATAATAACCCCAAAAAGTGTTTTTAGGTTTATTATTCACACATAATGAATAATTACATGGCTATCATTCTTCAGTCATGCTCATATTTATGAAAACACTTGTGATATTGATTTCTGTTATAGCCTCATTTAAAAACAACATCACACAAGTACATGTTTGTAAGCTTGTCTCAAGCCAATCACATTAATCAGTTATCGGTTGTATTTGAAACAGCTTAAGTTTGACATCCAATCACATTCGTGATATGTTAACAAATAAAGCCGTTTAGTGACCTACCTGTGTGATCTTTTAGTCCGAGACATTTTTGCATTATATCCGACACGACTTACATTGCATTATAATACACATTTGTTTCTGAATATGTGCAATCCTGGGATGGAACCCATGACCTTGACGTTGCTAGCGCCATGTCCAACCACTGAGCCACAGGAGAGCATAGTTGAAGAAATGCTTTTTCAACAAATTGATGTTATGATGCTGGTGGGAAACAGGAAATGAGATCTCATCTCACATACCTACAGGTTCAGCGGCTTTGAGTGGATTCTCTTAAACCTCACGGTGCAGTGTTGGTCTTTACTTGTCTGATCGTACGATGAGACCCCGCTGAGATCTACAGGATAAACCCCAGATTAGATCCAGACTGACAGAGTTGCCTCGACCATCACTTCTGTCATGTACCGACTCCAAAACAAACTGAGATGATACAAAACAAAGCAAGAACTTCCCACGTGAAAAACGCTGTGGTATAAATGAGATTTACTCTAGTAAACGAAACCTTACCATGGTGTGCTGCAGTATTTGTTCAGTGACGGAGAGTCATGAGAGAGGATGATTTTCAGCCGAGCTGCAGTTCTTTCATGTGTTTGCTTCTGAAGATCTTCTGACCTGTGGATGGACGGATGTACAGTATATTGATCTTTCTCCTCCACTAATACATCTTCATGGTCCAGACAGGACAGAAAAAGGCTGTACTAACACAATCTCACCGTGTGATGGGTGAAATGAGTTTCTCTGGAGATTGCAGATGACCTGTTGTCCCACCACTGAGCTGGACGCATGCGGCCGCCTCACAGGTCCTGGATCTCTACACACCAGTTCATCTCTATCATGAAGCAAATGAGCCGTCGTGTGCTCACAGAGGCGTTTAATGAGGACAAATGACTTCAGCGTTGCTGCGGGGACACACCAGCAGATGCTTTCAGACCTGTGTTCTCATGAAGAAGAGGACTGTTAGTACACCAATGAGTGTTTAACAGCTAATGTATGCTGATGAAGGCACAGATTGCAACCCAAGACAATACAAATTTGCAGCTTAAAAATGAATAAAGTCAAAGAAATAAGAAGCAGATTAACTGAGGCCTGAGAGAGAAACTGTCTGTAAAACAATCTGGGTTGTTCACAGAACTGCACATCTTCTCCCTGAGCATGTGTTGAAACAAGCATTTTTCATTTTTGTCAATTCTAATAGTTCGTCAAATGTTCTTTTTAACATTTGTGTGGCGTTCGGGTCTGTTGGAACAGTTTCAATCTTTAGTGAAAAATGTAACAACGTAACAAAACAAAAAAACATGAACACCACTATACTGTACTATACTGTACATACAAAATCACACTGAATATTTTGTCTTCAGCCAACTTTCTCTGCTGATGTCATTTTAAAACTTTGCTGTGAAGATATTCTTCTTGTGAAAGACAATTAGTTTTTAATTGTATAACTGTGAACTATTGAACGGTTAAATACATTAGACGTTGACTCTGATATGTGCTTAGTGTTCTAATACACTTTATAATTATAAAACAAAGAACTGCACCTTGACCTTGACAGAGGTCATATCTATTCAATTATTTAACATTCTCCATGTTAAAGCCCCGGAAGACCAAAGGTTTCATACAGTCATGTGACCCCGATAATATTGAGATAATTTTGCAATTGTGAAACCAGTTCTATTATTAGACAGCCAAACACAGCCCCGGAGTTAACTGCAGCGCCGGCCTGCGCATCCGATGAAACGGTCTAAAGCATCGCTGCTAGGACACTTTTTAAAAAGGGAAACTCGGCCTTCGCATTGAGACTGATGTCTGGATCATTTATCACAGTGAATATCTGAGAGTCTAAACCGTGAAACAGCACCGGGGTCGACCCGTGATACCTGGAACACAGAATCTATTACATCCATTATAATCCCGACACCACAACACATTCTCAAGAGAGCGCACCTGTGAGGGACAGAATGTAAACTCAACTACACGTTCTGCATTCTAACTTCTCAGCCTTTCCCACAAACTGTGTCCTTGATTTGACAGAGATGAAACTCAGCCTAACAAACAAGCTTTTAGGACCTTGTCTTTTTTTCATCAAGGAGTTTTCGCCTCAATGCTTTTATTCAGCATGCCGAATACAATTTCCACACAGTTCAAGGTTTAAAGCTTTGAAGAATGTGTACGCGTGTAGATGTTAAAAGTTTAAACGTTCAGATCAGACGGAGCATCAGATGTCGACTGAGGGTGGTGTTGGTCAGATCGTCTGAAGGCCGTGATTCTGTTTCTTTACTGTACTCACTGTACATTTGCATTTCTGAAGGCAGAGATGTGAGTGCGCTCTTGAGGATCTCCTGACTGACCTTCATTCTGCTCTGAGGTCGATCAAAGACTGATATCAACAACTCACATCTATAAATGAGAAGTACAGCAGGATGGTGAGAATGTGATGAAGCTATAAGATTGACTCATGCCGGAGCTCAACAGAATCTGTGCAGAAATCTTCTGAAAATCCCCCGGACTTGTGCTGTCTGCATGGAAAACAGTCTTGAGTCATCACGTCAGTTCTGTTCTGATCTCTTCCACAGAAATATTCGATCACAGTAACACACAACAGGGACACAAGTGTCTATTCTGTTTCAATGCAAGATTTGACATGACAGATTATCATACCAACATGGTAATGAGCACACCGGGAATGTACGAAAGTCTAAGCGTTTGATACTAATCTCTGTTTGACTTGTTGGTGTTCTTCAGCAGAAGGGCTGAGAATGCTCCAAACGTCTAAATCCTCAACGTCTTTGTTGCTTTAAGTGAATAAAAGGTTCATGAGTTTGCTGTATGTTCAAATGTGGATCATAAGTGTCAATAATCCGTGGAAAAAATAAACACAATATAAAAGACATCGAGCTGTGACTATCAGTTTATATTCTTCACGAGACCCTCTAGTGATTCTGGACCCCTGAAGTTCTGACCGCGGTTCAGTTTTCGGCCCGTCAGGACCTCTATAATCAGGATTTTTTCTGAGAATGTCTATTTACGCTCAGGCCGGGATGAGAGACGCTTCTAACAGAAACCAATAACCGGACTGAAGCCTCAATAACAATCCTCTCCAGGGCTATCAGGGTAAAATTTCCGGTGCTTGATGTTTGGAGATCTCACTATATCTTAGTGGAGCAAGTCTTCAGACTGTCTTTATGTCAGCGGCTTTTCTCTCCTCACTAAAGCAAACTGTTGAGATGAGACAGACATCAGAAAACAATGTTTCTGCAGCGGCTTACAAACCCTCTGAGAATCATCCACAGTGAGCACAGACATTTTCTCCGATCTCTCAAACAGCTGACTTTCAGATTCACAGAGGACTTCTGTCATATATGAATATGTTCCCTTATGCATTATAATAACTTTCTCATAATCTGTATCGCTCTTAGACATGAATGAGATTACATGGAGAGCAATAATAGGCAAATTAATAGGCAGAGCCGTTTAGACGGGGAAACTGATTTAATCACTGGAAACATTTCTGTCCTTTCTGCTGCAAGGTTTGTGTAATGACATATTTTGGAATATTTACATGGGAAATAAAAGTTGTGGATGGACTCCTGACTGAGAAACACTGAACGACACCCTCACAACAAACCCTGATATACGGCTACATGAGTTACACATGCTGTATAAGACTATACCCACAGTTTCATTACATCAGAAATGTGTGTGTGGTAAAGATACACAAACATTTAAATTTCCTCATGACATACATTGTATGTAAATGAATGTTTTTATCATGTTTGCTGAATACCAAATGTTGTACAGTAATGAGACGTGAGCAGAATGGCCTTACATTAAGTCTTACGATAGACAACAATCATCAAAACTCTTTCAGCATGTTAATGTGTTTGACACGCTACTGAAGCAAAGGAGCCTTTACCTGGTGTGTGTCGCCATCTGGTGGAGGAAGAACTGAAGTGCAGCTGAACTCCGACAGTTCTACTGAAGGTTTCTTACTGAAGAAGAGCGACTGACTTTGTCACCATCGTTTAATCACAGAGCACACATCCATCAGATAAACACTTGTCTTGTCTTAAAGATTTATTTCAGATCAGATATCTAAACTTCTTTCCCTCTTGAACGCATCGCGCGGCGCCTGTAGTACACGACCCAGCCACGCGATGGCAGCAGATGCGTATATTCTGATTGCGCACAACAAAATCAAGCATCACAAACTAAGTTAAGAATGTTTACATTTGATCGGTGCTTTATAAAGATGGTGTTTATAGCTCTTTTCAGAATCCACATTTTATAAACCTTTACAGAAAAGGACGCAATCTTGATGTATAGGACACCGCAGATGCACAGATAAAGAGAAAATGTGCTTTTCCTCGATCTCTTTATCAGGTGTTTCAATCGCGCAGTCTGTAGGGAGGCTGATGTTCACTTCCAACGTCAAAATAAAGTCCACGCGGTGATGGTGGAAAACCCTTCTGAAGAGCGACAGAAGTGCTTGAATACACATGTACTGTAACTTTGGACACTAATGTAGACTAGCGGACTTCTAAACGGGCACTGAATGAGAAGCCATGACTGGGGTCCTGCAGCGAGGACATCTTGCGTTTGTTCATGACCAACCAGCGCGTGCAGGTAACCGGTCTCGGGTGACTTTAGACGGGTCTCACCTGAGCGCATTCAACACACACAACGACAACAGAAGATCTGATGCAGGATCTGTGGTGTCTGATCCCGTCTGATCGACCCGCTGCTGAAGCTCTACAGAAGTGGGCGGAGCTCCGGAAACACGCTCTGATTGGATGGACATTCGGTCAGCGTTTGTTTGCAAACCAGAGATGAAAAGCAGTAAAGACGAGAACTGTTCCATTCATCCATTTGTGTTTCTCGAAGATACGTTTCGTGTATTAATTTAGCAGACTTTCGTCAATGAGAACAATAAGTGTCTTCTTCAGAGATGAGTCGCTGTTCAGTTGTGCTCATGAATAGCAAACGGTTTGTTTAAGCACTTGGAGAAATACAGCAGGTTCGGGTTAGAAGAAGCATTTATGGGAAAATAAACAAATAAAGTCAAATGTAAACTTAAAATGCGAAAAACTAAAAGGACTAATTTCTATAATTTCTTCATTAATTATGGAGGTGCAGGTCACAACATGATCAGCAGATGTCGCTGTATTCTTGTTAATAACTGCAGATGTCTCTTTTCCTAAACATTTTATCATTTCTTTTTATTTCAGTTTAAGTTAATTTGGGGCTCGTCCACAGAAAACATGGAAAACTGTCAAGATGCGTCACTATAAATACTCGTAAACTGTCTTATTATCTTTAATTCATCGAATTTCCTATGTTCGATTTGACGATGGAAAAACATCAACTTTGAATTTATTGTTAGGAGTAAAGTAGTAAGAGAAGTACAAAATTCAATATATAAAACCAATACATTATATGAACATTACAACGAAATGTATTAAATATCTACAAAAAATTATATTATTTAATATTTACAATTATAGATACACGATTTTTTATTGATAAATAAGTCACCAGAATAAAAAAAACGAATTTATAGTTTATTTTTATTTGATGCAGGTATTCAGGTTTATGCAGTAAAAATATTTATCACACAAATCAGTCAAAGCGTGATTCTATTAGTTCACCCTAAATGTACATGTTGACTCCGCCGGCCAAGCAGTTTATAACAATATATTTGTATTGTTTGTATACATATAATCGTTCATAATAAACTACTTATAATACTACTAATAATTCGTAGTAATAAATCACTGACTGACAAAATAGAGAAACTTTAATACTCTTAACGCGTTTATGAGCAGACACTTACGGCTGATAAAAGATTGACATGAGCTCAGCTAATTTAGAGTGACATTATAATGATAAGATTTAGAGGAAAATATAAACTCATTTAGGAAAACAAAACAAAATAAATTGAATTAAATGATGCACCTGGAAAAACAAAACTCAAAATAGGTTTATCAATGACATACGTGACGGGACGATATTAAAAAAATAAAATCAACGTATAAATTAAAATAATAAAATGCGCCTCGTTATTGCAAACACACTGAGCACAACAAACCTTTTTGTTCGTTTGTATAAATCATGTTAATGTTATTGAAGACCCGTAATAGCCTCCTGCAATGGAAAAAAAATAAAGCCGTCGTCATATTTCAGTCTGAGCGTGAATATTTCTCCTTTCTCGTAGTTTTGATGAAGGTCTAAATAACCCTTTTAAATTCCAGCAGCTCATATTTCATTCTCAAAGCCCCATAAAACATGAACGCGCCTCTTAAACAAATGATCTGTGTCTCTCAGCTTCTACAATTCACAGACAACCAGGCGTATGTATGCATGCACAAAATATTACAGCCTATGTTCAATTACTTTATATTAATGTTACATATTAAAATAGTATATTGTTACTGTAATGCATTTGTAAAGTGTGGCTATTGCATCATGAATGAGGGTCTATTGACAGACGCTTATCAGAGCAGGAGAAATGTCTTTCTGAAGCGATGCTTGTCGACTAAACAGTGAGTTAGATATTATCAGCATCACTGACACTTAATGAACTGAAGAGAGAGAGAGAACCACGGATACGGTCCACGGATGAATTAAATAAGACATGTCTGTACACTCACATACATTTTATTCTAAATAAGTGTATTTTTGATGCACATACTGTGTCATTTAGCCTGTTTGTTGTTATTCGATTATTTTTTAGTAACATCCCAGCATGCAACAATACTAAAGATGTAAATGTTCAGATTTAAAAAAAGGACCTGACACAAAGTGCAGCTTGATGACAATTATTTTATACGCGAAAGAATGCTGTAAACAATTAGCTGCGCATGCACGGAAAAAAAGAAACAAATGTTCTTTTCATTTCAAACTTCTCATTTTTTCCTCAACAGAATTGAAGTTTCAAAACTGACGCCATTGAAAGAATCACATGAACACAAAATATTGGTCGTATTTTGTTCCAAGAAATCACGATGCAATCGAGTTTTTTACACTTTAAAGTTGTTAAAGAATGACTTCGAACGAACCCGCATAATAAACGTTCGTCCTGAATAAAACGAGCAGTAAAATGTGATTAAGCAGCAGGTGAATGTACTTACTGTCAGCTGTAATGGCTCGTACAGTAAACGCGTCTGTTTTGTCAAATGTCGAAACAATGATTTCTACAGTCAGGCGCGTCATTAATGGCGCTACAATACGCGCTTGATGGACTGCGGCTTTGTCCCGGTGATGCGCATGCAAATGCCCCGCCCGCGTCCTCCAATCACAGAGCGGCGTCCCTTCGCTTCTTCCAATAGGAGACGCGCGGTCGCAGGTGGCGGCGCGGTTATCAGCTCTTCCCGTTGCGCTCGCACCACAACCAGAGTCGATCAACGCGTACCCGATGTTCAGATGCCGGCTCGTCAAGCGCTCAACCCGGGCGTAAAATCTCCCGACTGCCGCCGAGTGGATTCCGCTTCAGGACGCGCGTGAGACACCGTGGGACGCCTTTTGCTTTTGCTTGTGGAACGAGTTGAAAAGTTGCAAGAAGTGCTTCCGTCGCCTTGGATAAGTTGAGCTCAGCAGACCTCGCGTGCACGCTTGCGCTTTTTATGCCTTTTCTTTCACGCCTCGTCCCGGTTCTCTCGTACCCATGTTAGCGGTGGGGCAGATGGACCCTAACCGGCAGAGCGCGTTCGTCCTGGGCAGCACCCCGCTGGCAGCGCTGCACAACATGACCGAGATGAAGAGCTCGCTGTTCCCGTACACCCTGCAGAACCCCGTGGGGTTCAAGACTCCTCTGAGCAATCTGAACTCTCAGTTCGCGCTGGGAACCCCGCACGGAATAAGCGACATATTGGGGAGACCCATCACTTCAGCTGGACAGCTGCTTTCGGGCTTTCCCAGGATCAACGGCCTGGCCACAACAGCTGGGATGTACTTTAACCCCGCGGCCGTGTCCCGGTATCCCAAACCCTTGACGGAGTTGCCCGGGAGGGCGCCTATCTTCTGGCCTGGAATGATGCAGGGGTCGCCCTGGAGAGACCCGCGGGTGCACTGTCCGGGTGAGTGTTTTCGCGGCCTGCATCAGAACCGCTGTGCCAACGTGCGCAATAGTTCATCTACATCTTTAGTTGTGATGTTGAGAATTGTGATGTTGATCGTGCTCTTAACATCATCTTTTGCGTCATCTGAGTTTGTTTGGCTGAACTTTTCTCATTTTTCCTCCTCCTCAAGCAAACATGATGTTGGACAAGGATGGCAAGAAGAAACACTCCAGGCCAACATTCTCGGGACAGCAGATCTTCGCCCTGGAGAAAACCTTCGAGCAGACCAAATATCTGGCCGGTCCAGAGAGAGCTCGACTCGCCTATTCCCTGGGAATGACCGAGAGTCAAGTCAAGGTAAAACTAAAACACTGTGTTGTTACCCTTAAATATAAACGGCACACTCCTCCAGTCTTACGTTTTTATTACATATAGAGTTTAGTTTGTCAGGGAAATCAGTTCGAGAGAATTACAGAGGAGTTTGAAAACAAATTCAACTATAGCCTACCAAATGATTTGTGACTATAGCCAATAGAATGAATCATGTTGAATTCTTTTGCTTACACTTTTACACATCACACACAGCCCTGATGCCGGATGCAGTTATTTGTTATTCTATTTTATCCGCTTTATTCAGCTTCTTTTGTATGTATTCTTGTTTGTTGAATGCGGTCCACGCGTTGTGGTTGTTAACTTGATTTTCCTCGTTTTGCAGGTTTGGTTTCAGAACAGAAGAACTAAATGGCGCAAGAGGCACGCGGCTGAAATGGCCACAGCCAAGAAGAAACACGATTCAGAGACTGAGAAGATGAAGGAGAGCTCGGACAACGAGGATGATGATGAATATAACAAACCTCTGGACCCAAACTCCGACGACGAGAAGATCACGAGACTGTTAAAAAAGCACAAAGCCAGTAACGTGGGTCTGATCAGCCCGTGCAGCAACAGCTCGGACACTTTGTGATCGGATCAGAGACTCTTTCTGGAGAAAGCAGGGTACAAACACACGGAGAGACTCCTTCTCGTTTACTTTCAATGCAGCTGTACAGTTAGACGTGTACGTGAGATGTATATATATTTTTTACTGAGTAAATTATGTTATTAAACCTTCACGAAGACTCTCCACTCATCCTCATACAGGCTGAAGATCTTTTTCTTCCGTCGCAGAAGAATAACGACGCCTAAGTTTGACATTTCTTTTCATTTCAGAAGCAGACACAGAATGTGTATAAAGGCAGTGTTGTAAATAATGTGTAAAGAGTTTTGTTTTGACGTCCTTCTGGCCGCTTTTTCTTTCAGTGAAGGAGTTTTTGTTTGATCTCTCAACACGAAAAACAGACACAGATGGACATTAAATATCGGATGAAGAGAATATTATTGCTTCCGTGCTGAAGGAAGAAAAATAAACTTTGTATTATCAATAAATTATTTAACAAGCCAATCTTTTAAATATGTCTTGTTCATTTATAAATAATGTGATTGACTGTGTTTGAAGCGCTTTGGAAAGAATAAATGTCCGCTTGAGATATTTTCGATAAACGGTTGTTTGTCCGCCTGCAAATGTCTAATCGCCCTATAATAATAAAACAACAATAATAACAGTTTATTATGAACAATATTTAAAAAGAAAATAATTCTAAATTAAAAGCACATTTTACCTAAAATCTTAATGATTAAAATATCACTGTAACACAGATTAATTTCTTTCATTGGTCAAATTCAGATTTTTAAAGAGATTTTATTTCTGAGATTGCTCAGTGTAATTCTATTATTAATTATAGTTCACAAGTTTTCTATTTTACGAGAGTTCAATATTTTATAGGGTGTATTTATAATTTTCCAGGCTAAACGAGGCGTTATTTAAATAACAAATTTCACTTTTTAATACATACATTTGCTTCTCGTTACTTTGCTCAATATTATAAACATATTCGTAGGTAGTCATTTTAATCCTCACAATATACCAAACGTGCTTTTATTTAACTAAATGTTTAATAATGCGCGTTTCGCTCATTTATGTGAAAGTAAAAGATTCTGTCACAGCAAAAAAAAGGTTTATTCATAGGATTAATTTTATCAGTATAATATGAATACATAACATAAGAATAATATTATGACGACGAAGATAGAGGGTTGTGATAAACGTTTTCTTTTTTCAAACAGCACAAAAGCTTTGTTGTCGGCTACACAGATGTAAAAATGTAAATGGCTGTAAACTTCTGAGTGTCAGTGGGAAACGGATGTGACAAACACTCATTAATGACTTCTAATGGTTTTATTGCTTCTGGAGCTCTAATATCTATCTGCTTAAAGAGGACAGTGGATTTTACCGGCTGACCTGTGGGGAAAAAACACGTTAACAAGCAGTTTTGTCTTGACCAAATCACAGTCAGGGACACAAAATCATTCCCACTGAGGTGATTTACAAATCAAGAATCAATGTAATGGATTCAACACTGTAGTGTCGTGAATGAAATCAATAGAGGAAAGGTTTAAAGAGCAGAGCTGCTCACATACTGGAGGACATCATCACACTTTACAGTGTTCATATTACACATCATATCTTCATATCTCTAATGTCTCCTGCTTCTGTAATAAATCACATCGATGTGTAACATGGACACTATAAAGCGTTTCCTCCTGGTCCTTAATGCGAGAAGATTTTTCTCTTAAAGCTAGACGGCACAATGTCATCATAATTCAAACTCTATGTGTTCAATAGTTGGCACAATAACATAACGACGAAAATAATCATTAAAAAAAACAAAAGCAAAAAAGATACCCAAGCCTATTTCAAATATCACATTCAGAACCATAACTTTATCACACAGAAATAAGTTAAGAATAAGAACAGTACTGTTACTGTATAACCAAACAAGACTGCGAGAACAAACGCTCTTATCTACTCACGTGATTTATGGCACTGCTTAAAGGAAAAATAAAAAACACTTTATATCGGCTATATTTCAATAACATTGGCATATTTGGATGATGATGATGTGGATTTAGTCTTTTCAAATACTGACAAAACCTCAAAGCTTGTCTGTCATATTCATATGTCAGCGTAACAATTTTGGTAGTGATAATAAATGCTCTCTTTTAAAAGTTTGAGATATAAAATGAGACTTATGAGCCGTATGAGGCGTGGCAGAGTGTTACGACAGTAACAACAAATCAGAACACAAGATTAAAAGAAAACCAAGAAATCAAACAGAATATAAAGTCTATTCTAAGAGAGAGAAAGAGAAAACAGACCTAAAAGTCATCACACTATATATCATAATCCAATGTACAAATAAACCTACAGCTTTAGAGAGATACAACAACAGTTCTTGCATTGCACTTTTTAAAACATCTTATATACTGTATGGAAGTAGCTCATACGTTATAGAGGCATATCTAAAATTTGCACATAATTGTTTTAAAATTCGTAGAGTGTTTCTATTAGAGTTTTGGAAACAAGGCCGTTACAGTCTTATGGTGTTTATAGATGAAACGCAGCGCTGCGTTTAGAGGAACCGTCCCGCCTGACAGGGTGAAGAAGCCATGTGTGTGTGTTCAGTAAATGTCCATGATGATTTTGACATTAAAGCATTCATGTCAGAGTGTGGTTACTATGGATGTGTTGCATGCACTGCGACAAATGCGACTGGTCAGTCCTGCTGAAGAGTCTTTACAGGGTCCTCTGTGTGTGTGTGTGTGTGTGTGTGTGTGTGTGTCCATCCCTCCGTGCCTGAGTTTCTCACAGGGGACCTTTTCATGAAATCTTCTCCACCCTTTGGCACCATTCGCCTGACTAACACACACACACACACACACACACACACACACACACACACACACACACACACACACTGTGAAAATTCCAACATGGTTTAGGCAAATCTATTATGTGATAAATATGAATAAATGAATAGTAAATAATATTTACCACATCACTGCACAACACAGTTGTGTTTGTGTTTTCCGAAGGATACCCGGAAGTGCAGGTAGACAGGCTGAAAAAAAACAGTGAAATTTAGCAAAATAATTCAACAGCAATTGATCTGTAGACAGTTCCATTAACATACTGTCAAATAAATTTGGACTCATTTTGTGGAAAAGATCAAAAATCATGTTAACAGCTCTGCACTGCACAAGATTCCAGTATTGATCATATTTAAAAGAATTTACTTCAATAAAACAATATACTTTAATTAAACAATTTACAGTTTCAAACAATCCAACATAGTGTTTATTTCAGGTAAGTTTCAATACCATATAATGTATTTTATTTTTTCATTACTATTATTGTTTTAACATAATTTATGTAAAGTTGCTTTGCATCAATGAAAACGGAGAAAAGCACTGTATAAGTAACAGTGAATTGAACTGAAAACCAAAAGAAGTGTGATCGACAGTTAAAAAATGTTTTCGTTAACAGTTTATTCACAAACACGCACGCACGCATGCACACACACACACACACACACACACACACACACACACACACACACACACACACAGTTGTTTGTGTATTGTTCTAAGTGCTACATTCATTGGACATTTCTAAAACATCTCAATGTGATTTTGGCAGGTGAGTGTGAATCATAGTCACAGCAGTTTGAGTCTGTCTGGTTCAATCACACACAAAGGTACACACACACACACACACGCACGCACGCATGCACGCACACACATGTTTGTTTGACTATATCAGTAAGGTCTTCCATAGACTTGTATTGATTTTATATCAGGCTAATGATATTTTCTATCCTCTCACAGAAACATGTGCACAGAATTAGATATAAAGACAAACATGGGTTGAGTCATTTCAATGAGAAAACACCAGTGAAATGTCCTCACTAGATGGTTGTCACAATATATTACTACTCTTTTAGAACTCCTTATCCGGTTCCTTAAAGAACCTTTAACATCCACACAGGCTTTCTGTTAAAAAAAGGTTCTTTAGAATACAAAAATGTGAGAAGAAAATAATGATTTTGAGAATCTTTGACTAGAAGGTTGTTTCTACTATGTCAGGGCTGTGAAGAACACTTATTTTCTGTTGTATGTAAGTGAGGACATTGCACACACACACACACACACACACACGCACTCACACACACACGCACGCACGCACGCACGCACACACAACAGACACACGCGCACTCACACACTCACACATGCACGCACGCGTAAACACACACACAAGCGCGAGAACACATGCACGCACTCTCGCACACATACACGAACACACACACACACGAACACACACACACACGCACGCACGCACACACACAAGCACACACAGAAAGCGTGGCGAGTTATACCTTGTGGTCCCCCATACACACGTTAGGTCCCATGTTGTCATATGTTATTGACTTCTCCTCGCTCTCCGACTGTAGAAACACACACACAAACACACAAATGTTATTATAACATTGGTAAAAATAAAAAGAATACATTTATAAATCCCAGCAGTAAAAACAACTCTGACATGGTTACAAATGGAAGTGCTTATAAATCAAAGAGCAAACAAATTCTTGATCTGATTACGTAAGTTTTTAAAAACAAAATCTAACTGCTGTACATCTGTTTTACACAGAAGTGCTTTAAACCTAAACTGGAGAAAATCATCAATCATATTTATCTAAATGGAAGAAAAAAAAACGTATCAACTGTGAAATATGATGTGGTGGGTGCTCTCGAGAAATCACACAGACACACACACACACACATCTAGATTGTGTTTCTAAGCAGAACTAAACACTTTTTGAAGATGCCAGTAAACACACACACACAGAGGAACGAGTAAAAGACTCATGCAGCAGAAACAACAAACTAAATCTGAATGAACTTCAAAGCAATAACACACAGTAGCTCAGGTCAGAGTCACGCTGATGACCTGGAAACACACACACACACACACACACACGTGTGTATCCGCCGTACGCGTCCCGCGCCTCCCTGAGCTGTGATACATTCATCAAACAGAAACTTGATAATTTACAAAGGCAGCATAAAATTGTGGATTTTCGGCCTGCGTAATCTTTAGACAGATAAACAAATTACGGCTGGGCCCGGGCCGTTCCTCGGCGCTCGCTTCACTGAGTATTCATTACGGCACACACGCGGGCCCCCTCGCCGCCGGCAGACCTTTGCCGTGTTAGGGCTCGGCAAGCAGAAAATAACATGACGTAGAGCTAACGGAGCGTGTCATGATAGATGAGTGCTGTTTACAGGCCCATGTCTAAACAATCTGTAACGCCTGCGTGTTAGACGGAGGACGAGCCGCTCACACGGACAGCAGAGACTTCGTCTGGGTACTTGACGCCTATTAAGAAAGCAAACAGCAGTGTGTGTGTGTTATATGTCATTAGTGCTGTTTGCTCAGTCCAGCATCATTATCATTATTGACCACAGTCAACATATTCAACCAAATCAAGTGCTTTCTCCGAGAGATGCGCTGGTACAGTTCCATTCTATCTGACCAGACGCACAACATTCACAAGAAAACAGCTGGAAACATATTACACACTTTCAAGGGAGGACCAGAGACGAATCTGAGACCTTATAAAGTACACAACAATGACCAACTGCATAGCAACACCCTGGTTACCAGCCACAACAGCAGTTCCCCATGTTCTAATGGCAAACTGAAGCACAAGACAAAGAGAGAGACGCCACAAACATCTGCGTTTGACATCACTGACTTGATTTACAGATAAACTAGTGTTAGTTTATTCTTGAAGAAATACAGCTGACTTATTAACCTCATCGCTCGTACACATTACTGACGCACAAATCAAACAACAAAGACACAGAGGGAGAAACAAATGGACCGTTATTGTTGTAACAGATCATAAGTGATGGGTCGCCACTTGTCCTTCTCTACAGATGTGCGTTATGAAATTCTCTAAATGATCGAAACTTTCAACTATGAACATTTTCTTGCTCTTGTGGATTGTTTTACATCTTGTTCTTATGAGTTTATATTCATTCAGACTCTTTAAACTCTCTCTCTTACATGTACATGAAGTTCAAGATGAAATGGGAATAATGAAGTTACCTTAAGCAGATCTTTGGCCGAGGTCGACATGAGGATTCGATCACACCAGGCAGGACATCGAGTGTTCATGTACTGTTTGCTCTGACTGCAGTCTTCACTGTACGGATAACTGCAAAAACACACAATATTCATTTAACAATGTTCATCGGTAATTACGGCATTGATCAATAATCACGATGTTCATCGATAAACACTGCATCAATCAAGAATCACGGTGTTCCTCGGTAATCGCATCTTTGATCAATAATCCCGGTGTTCATCGATAACCGTGGCAACGATCAATAATCACGATGTTCATCGATAAAATTTGCGGTGTGTTCACGGTTTGGGCCAGTAATCGCGGTTTTCATCAATAATCACGGTTTTAGTCAATAATCGCGGCGTTCAACGATAATCACGGAATTCGGCGATAATCACGGTTTTGTGCAATAATCGCGCCGCTCGATGATAATCACGGTTTTTGTCAACGTCCGCGGTGTTCGGCGATAATCACGGTTTTGATCGATAATCTCGCCACTCGGTGATAATCACGGTTTTTGCCAACGGCCGCGGTGTTTGACGGTAGTCACGGATTTTATCAATAATCGCGGGGTTCGGCGATAATCACGGTTTTGGACAATAACCTCACCACTCGATGATAATCACGGTTTCTGCCAACAGCCGCGGTGTTCAACGATAATCGCGGATTTGATCAATAATCTCGGGGTTCGGCGATAATCACGGTTTTGGACAATAACCTCGCCACTCGATGATAATCACGGTTTTTGCCAACAGCCGCGGTGTTCAACGGTAATCGCGAATTTGATGAATAATCTCGGGGTTCGGCGATAATCACGGTTTTGATCAATAATCGTGGCGTTCATCAATAACCGCGGATTTGGCCAATACCGCGGCGTTCAGCGATAATCACGGTTTTGGTCAATGGTCGTGGGTAACCGCGGCTTTGATCAATAATCGCAATGTTCTTTGTAATCTTAGTGTTTGTTAATAATCACAGTATTTAGCATAAATGATCAATGTGCTGATCAATAATTAAAGTGTTTATCGATAACGGCTAATGTCAATCAATAATCCACGTGTATTATTAATCAGCATGTTTATGAATCAGTGTTTATTAATAACCAGTTAACATGTAACCTGACATGTCACAGGACAACAGTGACTACATTTATTGTTATTGATTTATGAATTCTTGTGGTAATTGTGTTTTTCTTGTTACCCTAGTCACGTGTCAGAGTATCTGTAACTGCAGTACACAACACACAAGCAGTCAAGAGCCAATGGAAAGTGCTTGAAGACGGTAGGATAAATATCACGATCGATCAACAGAATACGAGATTTTCACCAGGAAATAAAGAGCAATTAATATAATAAAGCAGGTAATATATTGACATCATGGAGAGAATTAAGCCCATTTCTCTGCTAAAAACAGTGACACACACTAAAATGATATCAATGCCGTGAAGAAATAAAAGATCAACAGAAATATAGTATTATTAGTGCAACAAATCTAATCATGAAATGAGCATGATGGTATTAAAGTGATGCTTTCTGCTCATTGCAGAAACTCTGATCCCAAAAACGCACGTGGTGTCATGAGCAGTCACTTAGACTGAAGTGTGTTTCAAGTTTCAAGCTCAAAGAGAGCGAGCGTGCGTCATATTTCCACAAACACACATCAGAACTGAAGGTGAATTAAGCAGGAAGACCGAAGCTAAGTGATGGGCTGCTAGGACACACACAGACTCCCATTGGCTCAATTGAGCGTGAAAGCAGTTTATCACACCGTTGCCAAGACGGGCCATCGGCTCATTTACAAGAATCAGCTAATCAAACACCGCAGCGCTTCAACAACACCATCAGCACCGTCGCCATGACGACCGCAAACTCTCAAGGGTCAAGGGTCTAACCGCGGTGGTTAGCAGGGGTTAAAGGAGGGAGGGGGACTAGTTAGCCCGCATCCGGCTAACACACAGGCCCCCGACCGTGTGGCCAAACAAGAGTCGGCGAGGGGCCTTTGCAGAACGCCCGAGAGCAATTAGCATTGATGGCGCTTTAAGCATGTGGAAATGAAGGGCAGTTTTGGTATGCTAAAGAGAGCTGAAGAGATGATTCTCAGCATGAAAGAGCAGATGAATAGTGAGCGAGTGAATGATAGCGGAGGATAGAGAGAGAGGGGATAGAGATGCAGAGTGTGGGAATCCAGGGGCGGGGGTGTCAGCCTGGACCACACAAACAGTTCAGGAAGTCTTAGTGGATCTCCTTCATCTGGATTAAGCTCATCTGTTACTGATCTATGAAACCCGTCCACCGTATCTCTGTTCCAAAACCTACAGAACTGTCTATGGACTCAGCGACCTTCTGAAGCGCCGCACTAATAGGCAGCCAATCACGTGTAAGGCTAACGTTTTGCTAAGCTAAAACACACATGTCTAATAAGTATTGAAATGCACAGCACACAAATATATCAAGTGAAACGATACGGTTGAGGACTAGTTTATCCATACAGCTCTTACAGCCGTGAATGAAACCACGCTTAGCTTCTGCTCTTAAATGAATGCAAACAACAATTATAATGATCATCTTTTCTACAGTCTGACTCTGTATGTATGTAAGAGCAGACAGTCGCAGGGTCTACATGCACGTGCACACAAACACACACACGTTTGCACAACTATCTCTATTAGGACATACAATCTCTAGCCCCTCACCCTAACCATCAGAAGTGAGCACCTGACCCTAAACCTGATTATAACCTAAACCTAACACCAGGTCTTGACCCTCGAACAGCCCTTTAAAGGGGTCTCAGAAAGTGAGGACCGGACAAAATGTCCTCACTTTACTCTCTTAGTCCTGACTCTGCTGGTCTAACACTCAAACTGGTCCTCATAAAGATACATGTACAAGTACACACTCACACACTGTCACACACACACACACTCTGACACACGAATGAATGCACGCACACACAAACACTCGCTGACACGCACACACACACAGAGATGCACACACACACAGAGACACACACACTATGAAAACACGCAAACATACAGCACGCACACACACACACACTACACTCAAACAGTACACACACACACACTCTGACACACGAATGAATGCACGCACACACAAACACTCGCTGACACGCACACACACACAGAGATGCACACACAGAGACACACACACTATGAAAACACGCAAACATACAGACACGCACACACTCTGACACATGCACACACACACAGACATGCACTTACACACTGACACGAACACACACTGACACAACCACTGACACAAACACACACTGACACGAACACACACTGACACGACACACACTGACACGAACACACACTGACACGAACACACTCTGAAACACGCACACATGCCAGAGACGCACACACAGAGACACACACACTATGAAAACACGCAAACATACAGACACGCACACACACACCACACACACACGCAGACTGACACGCACACACACTCTGACACATGCACACACACACAGACATGCACTGACACGATCACACACTGACACACTGACACGCACACATGCACACACTGACATGCACACACAGAGACGCACACACACACAGA
The DNA here is from genome assembly GCA_006030095.1 of Triplophysa siluroides. Taxonomy (NCBI): domain Eukaryota; kingdom Metazoa; phylum Chordata; class Actinopteri; order Cypriniformes; family Nemacheilidae; genus Triplophysa; species Triplophysa siluroides. The sequence continues at coordinate 206,807 of VCII01000437.1, forward strand.
GACACACACACTATAAAAACACGCACACATACAGACACGCACGCACACACACTCTGACACATGCACACACACACAGACATGCACTTACACACTGACACGAACAACGCACACATGCACACCACACACTGACACGCACAGCCACAGAGATGTGTGTAACGTGACAGTAAACAGTGGTGCAGGTGATTGATGTTGGTGATTATGAGCGTCCAAACATATCAGCAGTGTAAACTGTGACAGTGGGTGTGTGAACCGGACGCAGTCGCACACTATCACACTCGCAACAAGACTAATTACACTCACTAATGACAACACGCTGATAAACTCAACAATCAAACACACACACACCTGTGTCTCGCTGTAATTCTAACTCAATAACACAATCAAATCAGGAAGAGTTTGTCACGTGCTCGCGTCACGTCACATCAACACACACCTGTGTCTGTACTCATGAAGTGAACACAACAGAAGAGAAGTCATGAATAGACCTGAGGATCTCTGCAGCTCGGCTCAAGCTTGTGTTTTCAGTCACGTGACCCTGTCTGTCCCAGCACCGGCCGGCCGAGCCCTCGTCCCACATCACCTGTGGAGCCCGACGGGCTGTTCACTTGCTCAACACGATGACTAATCAGCGACAAGGCAAACAGAGCTTCATTGAGACGGCCGCTGTTTAATGAGGCCCATACAAACCAAAGACAAAGAGCCGAACGATAAGAGCTCCACTATTAATAAAGTCAGGTCAGAGGTCATGTGATACGCTACAGGAGACAGGAAGTCACAAAACCGACAGAACCGGGGCTGTCAATCAAACACAGAGAGAGATTTTCAGGGCGCGTCATTGATAAATGTTCTGTGTGTTTGTGGGTCACGAGGAAAAGAGCGATTGGTGATTTTCTACACTTGTTTCATGTCTTCAAACAGCACACAGGTACAAATGTCTTCAAACAGGTACCGTATGCGCCTGAAGGCTCAAGTATATCTCGCGGGTCTCCACATCCACACCACACGGTGAAGAATAACAGCACGTGACCTCTGACCTCTCCGGTCTAGACTGGACAAACACGCACACACGCACGCACGCACGGCGTCGCCTGCTAAAGCTCTGAGAGATGACTGCGGGTCAGCGGCGGTCGCGGTCCTTCCCGCTTAAGGAAAATAAATCGCATCTTTCTGCTGCGCTCTCTCGCCGTCCTCTGAACTCCCTCCGGCCGAGCCTTCCATTCAATTTCTGCATTGATCGAACACAATAAAATCATGCAAGAGTCCATTTAATACACTGACCTGAACTCATTTCCAGTATACAGATACCAGAGCGAGACCACATGTGTAAAACCCATCCAGTGCTGTTACTGGTGTAGTGATGTGATTGAGTTTGCGTGTGAAGCCCGTGCGTGTGATCTGTACGGTCGGCGTGGCTCCAGCTCCAACATTGTCGAGTGGCGACTAAATTCCACAGGTGTGTGTGTGAGTGCTCGGAGTTGTAAGAGGCCACGGCTCCACAGGACTCTTTCTGTGAATGTACAACTCGCAGCACATTCTTAAACACACTGACATTACAGGTGAAAACACACGGCGACCTGTTCGGACTAAATTACCCAGAGTACCATGGGTTTTATTCTTTATTAGACATAGTTTGCTTGATTTGGGGAAGTGTAACATTTGTGTTTAAATAGCACTATACTGTTTTTAAAATGGTTTTATTCAAACATCTTTTTCAAACCACCATCAGTGTTGGGTAAGTTACTCTGAAAAAGTAATGAGTTACTTCATTACGAGTTACATATTCAATAGTGTTTTACTGTACAAATGACTCTCTCCAAAAAGTCTTTATTTACCAATGACATTTCCTACATCAACCTTGATCAGTTCAGTGATTCAAGGATACACATGAAACGGCTCTTCTCATTCATTCAAAAAAGAATATAAAACTACATAAAGTATTATTAACTGACCGAAGTATACAAATGTGGGATTATACATTAAAGCACAAATTTTGCAAACACAATTGCACACACACATATATTACACACGGTATCTAGTTTAATTACATCAGAAGTAACTCATTAAATGACAGAAAAATTACAGTAATCCCTTACTTCAGAATTGTGAATGAACAGGATTGTTGTGGTAAACGTGGTAAAACTATCGCAAACATGTTTGTGTTCATCATTTTGATCAAAGTCATTTCACGTTTAAACGGACACTTCACCAAAAACGAACATTCTGTTGACCATCATTTACTCACTCTCAGGTTGTTCCAAACCTGTATAAATGTCGTTGTTCTGCTAAACACAAAGGAAGATATTTGTAAGAATGTCCCATCCTCCATTGACTCCCATAGAAGGGAAAATAAATACTATGGCAGTAAATGGGGGATGAGATTTGTCTGGTTCCAAGCATTCTTCCAAATATCTTTCTCTGTGTTCAGCAGAACATCTTTTATTATATGTTTGAATATTTTAGAGAGTGAGTAAATGATGACAGAATTTTCATTTTTTTAGGTGAACTATCCCTTTAAACTGCGCTTAAGCAGACACACTGTTCTCTCAACCTTCAGTTTGGTGATCAGGTGTTGGGCAAGTTACTTGTAATTAGTAACCAGTAATGAATCACTTTTTCCATTTGAATAGTGTCATCAGATTACTGTAGAAATGAATCTATCCAAAAAGAATTTAATGACTTATTACTTTCTGTATCCTACAAGAACCGTGATGATTAACCTGGATTAATTGTGGCTTAAACATGGCTGCATGACACACACACACGTGTACGCGCACACACAAACACACTCTGTAAAGAAATGCTCTATAGTCTGGCGTCATACCTCTCTCCCTCTCTCTTACTACTCTATTTCAGACACGAACAACATATCAAGTTAAATTTCTGTTTCACCATTTTTATGCCTGAGCAAAAAGCATCATTAGTTCACCCAGAGAGTGCAGCAGTTTATCAAGTAATTATTGTTTGATTCCTGCGTTTCATTATCTGCTGTGATTGAGTCAGAGCCGACGGCAAAGGTCAAGCATCATTAGTTCACCCGCGCTAAACATGAGATCTCCGTCCGGGCCGGGCCGGCCCTCTGAAAGGCCTGATGGTAAATTCATCTGTTTGAGGAAGAAATCCACTATGGCTTTAGAATATTAAGACAGAAGAGACGGGTCACAGAGTCTCAGGGGAGACACTCTCACTGTGTGTCTGAATCTAAGTACAACACATCAAGTACAGCGAACCGATACTGAGACACCGACACAGTTTAACATCACAACATTACACACAACACCTTTAACACACAAACATGCTTCTCTTCTCTTATTTGTGGTGTGTGTTAGTTGTGTATGTGCTCTTACCTCGGAGGAAATGAGATTCCCAGCTCATGAAGACGATCCTTAAAGACCGACAGCTCTTTATCAAACTCTAGAAGCTGGAAACACAGAGAGAGAGTTTTATACATGCATGAACATCATCTGAATGGACACACGGTGAGATGACGTTGAAGACATGTGTCGATCTAGTCATATGTACATTGAGCACAACTGATGACAATTTTCAGAGAACACACATAGTGATTAAATGCACATCTCCAACTCACTCTGGATAAAAGTGTCAGTCCAATACATACTGTCAATGTCATATTTAGATTGAACGTTTGTCATTGATGGTGCAAATAAAAACAAAACCGCCGGTCATGAGCTGTTTTATATTGATTGCATTACTTTTAAACAACAACAAATGTGTGATATTGAATGACGGCTACAGTTTAAAGGGGCCAAATGATGAAAGATTGTTGACTGTTACAAAGTGTTCAGCCTGTGAAGATGTGACAGAGAAGTTGACCAATCAGAAGACAGGTCATTTAGTGCACAGATGAAACTCTTAAAGGGCCAGTTATAACCGTTTAAAGCAAAAGATCACGGTCTTCAGAAACCTCCACTAACATTAGATTAGAGAATTATTAAACACTCACAAACTAAGCGGCTGTGTGTGTGTGTGTGTGTGTGTGTGCGTTCATCAATCATATGACATCTGTCTCTGTCTGTGAGATAGTAAAGTCATTAATCACACTGCAGAATAATTAGCCTGTGTGTGTGTTCACATTAATTATGAGAAAAACAATCCACAGGTGCACCTGACATCTTCATCACTGTGTGTGTGTGTGTGTGTGTGAGACTGACAACTACCAGCACTAACAAATTAACAATCTCTTCTCAAAGTGAATTTAACATTGATTAAAACAACGAGAGTCTGGAACACAATATCATAATGATGCCTGCATACATGTTTTTATGAGCAGTTCTTAAAACAATGATTAGATCTTGAAATAAATACTATATCACCAAAGGTTTCTGTCTATGTCCTGCTGTAAACATCTATATACGCGTGCACGTGTGTGTGTGTGTGTGTGTGTGTGTGAGCAGTGAGCTGTTCAGCAGTCTCTGTGGTTCAGGAGGGCATATGGACAACATTTATCTTTTTTTTATTATTTATTTATCACACACGCACACACACACACACCTACAAAACAATATCTTACCCAAAACTTACAAGGGTAAGTCTCCAGCATATTGGGAATTGAGGATCCTGATTATATATGATAATGTATTGGTTTATGTCGGATCATGTGTAAGTGAATCTCATGAAAACATTTCCAGGAAGTGCTTTAACTCTCCCAAAGAATTATATTTATATCATTTATTTATCAAATTTAAGTGACAAAGAAAATACTTTTTGAACTGTGACAATTAAGCATCAACTAACTGTAAACCTTCTCTCATATTCATATTATTGTTAATAAAGTAATGACTTGAGTATTGTTTGTGTGAAGATATGGACCCGTAAGGCTGTGTTCAGATTTGACATCTTTTTTGAAGCTTCTAGCGTCTGTTTTACATTATAGTACATTGCGTAAACCGCGTTTTCAAAAAAGTGCTTAGCGCTCCGTCGTCTTTTTCTGCAGCTCAGAGATTCATTTGAAGTTGAAAAAAGTCAAAGTTCTCTGAAAAAAACGCCCTACGTCAAGCACATTTTTCACAGCTAACCAATGACAAGCAAGTAGCATGACTTGTAATTTCCATAACAACATGCAAGGTGATTGGTCGAGAAGGCTCAAGGTCCAAAAAAAATGCCGGCCGAAAATCCGTTGGACTATAGTTTTGTATAAATATAAGTTTAATTTTCACTTTCAATAACTTCTGATTGCATTTCTAGCGATACATTAGTATAGTAGTTTTTAATTATGTGATTAGTAATTGTAAAGACGCTCTCTGTTTGTAATTCAAACAGACTTCCATCACGTTGCCTATGAAGCCTGTCTCTCTGAGCTGCCTCTGAACATTGCCGGCTGCTATTTGTAACCACAACGCTTTACTAAAAACGTGCCATCGTCAACTTTTTCTTGTCCAAAAAGAAGTCAAATGTGAACACAGCCTAAGAGTCAAAATCTGTTAAGTGGTAATAATGGAAAAACTTCTTACATTTTTTTATTATCTGCAGTTTAAGGGGTTTCAATAAAAGATGTTTGTTATATGGGACAATCAAATCAATTTTGTGCATCAACAAATTTGAGAGAGTTAAATGTGATATATGTGATACATTAATTTATTAAAGGCATGAAATAAACTTTATGCCGTATAATGAACCGTCACTCAGCGTTATCTTTCAGTTGTTTATCAAAGTTTGATCACATTTTTCCAATAAAAGATGATAAATGTTTACATGATGTTACATTTAATTACGGCTTTAGCAGATTTAGAGTCACGATCAGATGTCAGATAACACACACACACACTCAAGCGGACAGATCGGTATCATGTGTGTGTGTGTGTGTGTCTTTGTGCGTTAAATTCATTCATTAGAAATCCCCTGGTGGAAATTTCACACTTCATTTCATGCAGCTCAATTAAGCCGAATGATTTGCTCTGGTGGACTAGCAGTAAAAAGCGTCGTATAGCGCACTATATACAGCTCATGACCCCACAGAACCAATGACCTTGACACTGTATATAAGTGTGTGTGTGTGTGTGTGAGAGAAGGTACCGATAACCCAGCGCTGAACGACAGCATGCTGTACCAAACACCACAACAAACCGCTCACAACTCTCATCTCACCCCCAATAATCACACGCGACTCTAAATCACTGATCTGAAGACAGAATGGACCGAGAGAGCCCCGATGTGGAACGTCCAGTTTGGGTGGAGCGGCGTCCTGTGCCATAATTGTACATTGATTTATATGTGGTCAAATAGGAGCTATGACAACGACTGATGCTATTAACCGCCATCAATAAGAGTCTGGAGAGACGTCATTTCATTCACGTTTATACCTGCACTTTACTTTCATCACAGGACCCCTGCATTTATCACACACACACACACACACACCACACACACAGGCAGATACACACACGCACGCACAAACACGCACGCACACAAACGCACACACACACAAACGCACACACAGGCAGATACACACACACAGACGCACGCACACACAGACGCACGCACACACACAGGCAGATACACACACACACTGGCACACACACAGGCACACACACACACACAGACGCACACACACACACACGGCAGATACACACATACACACAGGTAGACGTGGGCAGACTGGGTGTGTTTAACTTTCACAAACACAGCTGTCAAACATCACATGCATTTAGTTCTTCATCAACTTCACATCATATCAGTGTGTAATTCTGTTATTGTGAAGATTATTAACGAAGGCCCATCGAATCTCACTGTGCCTACACATTACTCACAAGAAAATGACGAATCAATGACGTTTAATTCTGTGTCATTTTGCCGCCCAAATGTAAACACAGTCTGGAAGTTTCCCACAGCTGTGGTGAAGTGTGTCAGAACAGATCTGATCTTATTTTCTCTCTCTAGTCTTTGAAATGTCAGTAGTTGCGATTAAAAACACAAGGCTAGTTCATAATGTTCTATAATGTGCAGATGTATTTGAACCCTGCACGAGGTCACGGGGTATCTAAAGCGAGTCGTGTTCCTCGGCATGTCTCGTGTGATTAGAGATGCTGTAGTGGGAATGACGGTGAAATATGACGGGCGCGCGTGTTATTTATTTATTTTTTGGGACACTTAAGAAGAGCATCTGAAGCCATGCAGCGGGCTGGAGAGAGAGATGCTTTTGAGCTCTCTTCCTCCGCTCGGATCCACCTGATAAAGTTTCAATAAAGACATAGTGAAGTAAAATCAATGTGAGTTAGTGGGGTGGGGGGCTTCACCACACACACACACACACACACAGCTCCACGGCCCCTCGACGCAACAGCCCACAGAAAATTTAATCTTCCCAAATCCTCATCAGAGCGCTCCATCCTCACGGCCCGACAGCCGCCTGGATAATTAATTATACAATTTCGATGGCTATATCGACTAAACAAAGCTATTAATCATAGCAAAAGTCAATAGGCATGGACATATTCAATCATGTCCCAGCCAATGATTACTCCTTTCAAAATACAATAATTATTTTTGTGAGCTGCCTGGAATTAAATTTCTGTCAAGCCGGTACAAGTCGAGTGGTTGATGAAGGATGCTGGGAGCGGCGCGGGGAGGGACATTCGTCCCGCTGGAGAGGTAGTTTGTTTTCCAGGGATCATAAGACGCTGTGTTTAAGTAGAGCGTGACCATCAGATTATCTCTCATAAGCCATCCCGACATTCATCTTACCAACACGGCACACGCACGTACACACACGTACACACACACACACACACACACACACACACAGGCAGATACACACACACACACACACAGGCAGATTCCCACACACACACACGCACAGGCAGATACACTCACACACACACGCACAGGCAGATACACTCACACACACACACCACAGGCAGATTCCCACACACGCAGGCAGATACACACACACACGCACAGGCAGATACACTCACACACACAAGCAGATTCGCACACACACAGGCAGATACACACACACAGGCAGATACACACACACACACACACAGCAGATACACACACACCACACACACACACGCACAGGCAGATACACTCACACACACAAGCAGATTCGCACACACACAGGCAGATACACACACACACAGGCAGATACACACCACACAGGCAGATACACACACACACGCATACACCACACACACAAGCAGACATGCACACACACAGGCAGATACACACACACAGGCAGATACACACACACACAGGCAGATACACCACACACACACACACACACACACGCACAGATACACTCACACACACAAGCAGATTCGCACACACAGATACACACACACAGGCAGATACACACACACACACACACACACACACAGGCAGATACACACACACACAGGCAGATACACACACACGCACAGGCAGATACACTCACACACACAAGCAGATTCCCACATGCACACACACAAGCAGATACACACACACAGGCAGATACACACACACACACAGGCAGATACACACACAGGCAGATACACGCACACGCACGCACACAAACACACAGGCAGATACACACGCACGCACGCGCACACACACATTTATACAAAAATACATATTTATACACACACACAATCATATTTATACTGACAAACACACAGGCACTCACATGCAAACAGGTATACACACAATTTTCCAACTTCACAACATTTAATTCAATATTTTAAGAAAAAAGTAGACTGTGATACTAGTATTGTGTTCATGCTCATAATTCTGGGAGCATTTCAGATTTAGAATGTAAACTTTTATATTTAAACACAAAGAAATGATCAAAAGAAAACAGTTTTGACTAATTAGTTGTGAACTCAAATCCCAGGACTACAGGCCTGAGATCAGATCAAGCATCTGATGAACACCGACTCCTCTTCATCTTCCTCCTCAGCCCTTCTCCTTCAGACGCGTCACAATCTCAAATCCCCCTGATCATTCATAACACAAATCCAGCAGATGAACAGAGGAGGATCGTCTCACCCGTGTTCCGTTGTTTTCCCGGAAAACATCCTGGTTGATGTAGTTAAATAACTTCTTTTCCAGCTGTAAGACGACCTGTCAAAACACAAATGTGTGCATTCGTTCATTCATGATATTCTGGGTAAATGAGGTGTCTTTCATAAGCATGAGAGTAAATACAGCGCACGTGTGTGTGTGTGTGTGTGTCTTATTCACCTTGTGGTCGTTGTCTGATTCTCTGAAAATCAGTTTGTCAACTTCATTGGTGCCGTCCACTCGCACCGTCTGCATGGCGGCCGTGGAGCAAAGACTCTACGGAGAAAAGAAAGACGGTCACATCAGCTGCATTTCATTTCCCAGCATCATAAACTCATAAGCTGGTCTGTATGACCTCTGCCTCAGTGTACATTACATGTCATTCATTCTTCAATGAACACATTTACAATCTGACGAAAAGGCTTTTGCGTCTATCTGCGCAGAATCTTTAGAGAAATCCCGATCGTCTTTGAACCGTGTCGTGACATCTCATTACATGACAGCAGGCCATGTGGACATCTGAGCAGCAGCCGCATGTTTCCGAGGAACGACAGAAGATCCGTCTCTCTTTATTTCTGGATATGTACTGACCTAAAAGAGTGTGTGCACGGCTAAATTCCCTTTTGTCGACTCTTTTAACAATTAGTTAAACATTCGACCATCTGTGTTTGAGAAGACTTGAATGAGGTAATCCTGGAGCGGCCGGTTCCCAGCGCGCACAGCCCAGCTCCAGAAGCGATTGAAATTCAAAGCACAGATTAGCTAATCAGGTCAAGCCAATAAAACCGCCAGAAAAAACCCTTTGGAGAGAAATGTCACAAATCAGGCGGCCTGAAGCACAGAGACCGGTACATCAGAGCAAACAGCAGAGGAAAGACCCCCCCGCCCACCCGCTTAAGCTGCTTTCTGAAGAGAGAACAAATCGGTGTGACTCTCAGCGGTTCGGCCCCTCCGAGCGCCGGGACCCCAGCTAATGCGCTTTACTCTCATTAAGCTGATTTTGTAATGAATAGCTTCAGATGCCGAGATGCGTCTGTGCAGAGCCGCCGCGGCCACACCCACTTAAATCTCACTCTTAGTCAGTCATTTTATTCTTGAACATAAACAAGTTTATATCTAGCATGTGGCGGAGCGGGGATCAAACTAAAAGCTCAAGTTTTCTTCACATCGTCTCTTTCAGAAACTCAAAGTCAGTCGAGCAGAACTCTGCAGATTCAATCCAAAGCTGAAATAATAAAACCATCCATGTAAAGAGCAGAAGCGTGTTTACATTCGCATGAATTTCACAAGTGACTGAACATTATTCACGGAGTGAAGAGTACGACGGGCCCGTCTGCTGGTGGACACCATCACAAAATCACCCAACACAACCTCGTCCTTCTGTTATAATGACCGGACATCATTCGTACGGATTTGAGTCCAAATGAGTTTCTTATGGGAGCAGAAAGAGAATATGAAGTAATACGTGTTGAGACAGTAAATAAACATTCACAACAACACAAATCAGTCAAACGTGTGTATTGATCCGAGATGATCAGTGATTGACTGACCAGATGTCACACGACGACTCAGTGCTGTATGCTGCCAAACGCACACATGCAAAATCACACACTGGCTGCGTCCAAATTCGCCTACTTCCTTACTATATAGTAGGCGAACTGAGTATGAGTCATGAGTGGTATGTCCGAAACCACAGTGTGCAAAAACCAGTAGGCGAGAAATACCCGGATGGTCTACTGCTTCCCCTCAGATTGGTGAGTGTGGATCGGATGGACACTTCTCTATCCCATGATGCCACGGGAACTTTATGGCGGACGTCCAATAAATGAATTTCTCAGAAATAAATAATGTTTTTATCAACGCTCATGTGTATGTCGTTGTTAATACGTCACAGGTCAAAGAGCATACGGGTCACATGACCATAAAACATGGCGGACGCAGTATGTCTGAAATCTATCCATACTAAACCCACTCATACTATATAGAACGCCGATAGGTGTGTACTTATTTAAATTCAGTACGTACTGTCACAGTATGAGATTTTCGGTTTTAAAGTAAGAAATGACGGTCACATGTCACGGACAGACAATTTGGTTTAATCATTTGTAAATATAATGTCATATATGTTATTAAAAGACATATTTGTATTTCATCCGTCAAAAAAAACAGACTACCGTCCGGATTACCGTTTGTTATTAGTTTTGAGCGGTAGTTATCTGGGAATAACGAACATGCAAATGTTGCCACTGGCCAATCAGAATCAAGCATTCCAACGAGCCGTGTAATAAAACCCTTTAACGCACGGGTAACTCCAGTCAGTTTGATTACATTAAACATTTACTGACAAAAATAACCGTTCACCTGTTTGATCTAAAATGAACTTAAACAGCTTTAACTTGACACATGACCATGGTGTATGCAGGATAAGAGGATTCATCTTCTCACAACTGAGAGACTCATACAAAACGATGACAAAACACACAAACATTCACTGATGCTCAGGAAGAGAAACACAGCACATTAAGGGCGATTCACATTTCGCGTCTTAAACCGTGCGGAAAACATTCTGAAAAGATGAACTATTTTCATCTCTAATTTCATTCCATTCTTTCAAACCGCCGGCTATTCCAGGTTCAGAGGGTTTGTCACCCTCATGCTGACCCAGAGAGCCATCGGTTGACGTGACCTCGCTTTTGACAATTCAGTATCCTTTCCCATCAGCCCCTGTGCCGGGGAAAACTCACCGTGCAGCAACGTAGGGGGTCCGTGCCCTGAAAAGAGTCGCGCTCAGATAAAGACAGGACGGGATAATGCCGCCTATTTATCTTGGCCAGTGGAACATCTGGGAAATCTCTCTAAAACAATGAGCACAGGGCCACGGGTGTCACTCCTGCGCTCAAATACCTCCGCGTCCCGGCCGACCGCGTTTGTTCATCGCCACAAATAATGGAAGGGCCACAAATCATTGTGGGATGCGAGAGGTGCTGTGTGTGTGTGTGTTCGCCCCTCTGGTATTTAACCACTCAAATGGGCCATTCTCTAGAGCCCGGCAGGACAAATTGGCCGGCCTGGAAGTCTTTGAGAGTCAGGGCAGCGCGAGGAGAAAGAAGCAGGCCTGAAACACAGGGAACAGCCCCATAAAAATTCATCACTTTGACCCGGGTGACCCTATCAGCAGTGGGGAGGGGGGGGGTCAGACACACCCAAAGAACTCTGTGTGTGTGCGTGTCACACACATACACACTTACAGAAACACGGATACGCTTCCCAAAAACCTAGTCCACTGTTTATAAGAAAGAAAGTCAAAATTAGCTGTTTCGTAAGATCACTTGTTTTGGTCAAAGGCCAATGACAATCCCACAATGCATTGTGACAAGATCAGTGAAAACGGTCGCACGCTGCAAAGTAAATATATTTCGCTCGACTTAAATCTAATCCAAAACTAAAAAGAATATTTAAAGCTCAGCAGGTTTTGGAACAGAGCCACAGACGCTTCGATATATCTAAAAGAAATCTCTATTAATCTTCATAATGAATCTATTTAAAGACGAATAAAAATGAATAGCACTTACACCCCCCCAACACACACACACACACACATAATGTGTGTGTAAATGAGAAGTGCTCTGGACAGGAAAGTGAGCAGATGTTTCATTGTGTGTGTTGTGTCAGTAAGGGGGTGTGTATGTTCACTGGTTTAAGTGAGTTAAAAGATTCATTGTTTTACACATTTATTCCACCTGTACACACACACACACACACACACACTGAGATGAGCAGATGAAATGTGTTAAAGTCTCCTGCTGTTTCTGAGCTCTGCACAGATGGTCAACAAACTGTTAATCTCTCTTTAGCCATTGACGCTCACCTCATAATGCTCAGATCTACAGTGGCCAATGTATAATAAAAACATTTCATCACGCACATCTGCTCATGCAATATGAGTCTCATGATGAACACTTCAGGAAGTGAAAGCCTATATTATAAAAATATATCTAAAAAAAAAGCATGAGATATGAGCTTAGCGAGTGTGACATCTCTCAGGTCAGAGGTTAAAAAAGAACATATAATATCTGAATATTTTAAAATCACAATACATTTGGAAAGTCATTTTCTACAGTTTTCTAAAATGAGTGAAAACAAGATGGTAATGGGATAAAAAAATGATTTTCAATTATGTTTTTCATAGATCTAAAGTCCTTTTGCTTCTATAATAAATGCATCTTGATTTAAGAATGTTTATATATATTATATACGGTATATACTGGGGAAATAACACAAAACACTGAGCAAGAAAATCATTTTTTGCAGTGTGAGATTTGACCGGTGTAACTGAGGATAGACGTACAATAAGAGACATGAGAGATGTTTTTGTTGTGAACTGATGAGAAAAAACAAACCTTGAGGAATAATTGACACAGACGGTCAATGCAGAAATATTATTCAATACAATACAGTAATACACATTCTAAAAACGTGGGTTATTTTTGTAACCCAATAGATATTGGGTGGTTTTGTTGGGTTATTTCTGACGTCTCTTGAGTGATTTCTGTAACAACCCAGCCAGTTGGGTTTAAACTGAGCTATTTTACATTTCAACGGTCGACCGGCGCCACTGCTGACAAACGAGAGGAAAGTTACATTTCTTAATACATACTATAAATGTGCGTGTTATTTTACATTCTGGAGTATGCCAAGCCTGGTGGTGCTGCTGATTGGTCGCTTTTGCTTAGGTAGTTTATAATTGTATAAGCTAGACTAGCTTCTGTTCTGTTTATTTATTTATTTGATTCTTGTAAACTGATACTTTATTGATCATTCCTTTATGATAAAAGGAAGTTGATTAATAAAACAACTGCAACCAAAACTTATTGATTGGAAATAAAGATTTTTCAAGACATTTCTATGTTGTGCATTATTTGTTTTAACCACAATGAAATAATAAAAAACAGGACGGCAAAAAATAAATAAATAAATGGCAAAAATGACCCAACAAATGAGTTATTTCATGACCCAACAATGGGTGGGTGCTATAGTAACTCAGCGTTGGGTTATTTGTCGGGTTAATTTCAACCCAACTGTTTTTAGTGAGTGTAATGCTACTCATTGAACTAAATGGATGAATAAAAGAAACGTCTCAAGTGTGTGTCATTAAATCACACAGTCAAGAATAATGATGGTTTAGACGAGTGTTGTGATTGGACAATAATCAACCTCACACACACACATCTCTCTCTCTCACGTTACAGTTGAGACACACAATGACCAGCACTTCATTCCCACAAACAGCCTCCTGAAGTTCTAAAGCTCAAGATGACGGGGTGATGAGAAAATAAAGAGAGAGAGAGATATTTGAGTGAATCTCATAAAAACATTTTACATCCTAAAATCAAAGAGAAAATATTCATTCAGTTGCCAAAAGTGATGCTTTAGGTTAATCTATTTTTTGACAAAAAAAAAAAATTTAAAATATGGGTTTTATTCTAATACAAAATGAAAGACTTTTGGCCAGGACTGTTTATTCATACAGCTGGGAAAAATGAAGAGAGACCATTTCAAAATGATTCTCAATAATTCTGTATTTACTGTTCATGAGTATGTGTTTAGATAAAATGATGTGCCATTCTGTGAACTACAAACAAACCATATTCCTCCAAAATTTCAAATGCATTTTTTTTTCTATATGCATTTATTTGTTATTTTATTATGAATTTGTTATTATGAAAATAAAAAAATACTGCAAGGAAAACAAGTTCAGATTTACTTTTAAGCAATACAACAGTCATATTTCTACATGTATTTAAGATCAGTTAAAATTTCTTTTTTTCTTAAGTGATAATTTGGATTTTGATCAGTTTTCATGTGTCTTTCATGTTGCTTTTTATGGCCTCCTGAGGTTTGATTTTGTTGAAATTCAACACACACTGGACTGGAATGACCACAACACGTCTAGAAATGATGTTGAAATGAACATTTAAAACGGTCTCTTCATTTCTTTTGCAGGGGTATTACAGAGCAAGTTTTTGGTATATAAACGTTAGGGTAAAAATGTGCACAATTGTCTTATTTACCTTTTCCAAATGCTGAAAATTGTAGTGAGCCAGTGTTTTTTTTCTGACATGTTCACTGGGGTCTGAGTGTCTTGGGGGTGAGGGTCTTTGTGATCTAGTTTTGACTGATTTTTCATGGTCGTCCCTCTGAATGTGACCCCACCTCACGTCTTTTATGAGTGAAGCTGAGAAACATGCTGTCGGCCGGACACCATGAAATCAGGAACAATGATGTGCTCCCCCTCAATGCATCTGACTCTCTCGCTCAACACCAGAAATCAAGCTCATGTGACATCAACAGAACAAGACTTCAGCTCGACCCCACAGTAACATGCTCCAGAAGAAAGAGACGTGAAGCCGAACGCTTATATGAATCATTCACCTAAACTCATTTAGAAAGTTGCGGTTTGTTTCCAGTATCTGCGCGTGTGTCGCAGTCAATAGACTGAATAAAACTTTACACAAACCTTTAACATTAAACCACCTCTCTGACAGACGTTGGACCGCTCTCGTCCTGTCTCTGTCTTCATCCTGCCGGCCATCACAGATAAATCACAGGAGGAATTAAAGGACGAGAGGCCATGAATTCTCAATGTGCCACTTAATGGCTCTCTTAAATATGATGGGCGAGCGGCAGGACGCTGGAGAACGAGAGGCGGCCGTTTAATGTCAGTCAGTCAGAGCTGAAATGCCACAGTCGACACCAAACACACAGAAGAGCCATTCAGACAACAGGGATTAGAAAACATCTCCACGCTTTCTGAGAGTCGTGCCGAGACGGGCATCCACATGACACCAAAGCGTTCACATAGAAATCTTTTGCAGCAAAATCAGTCAAATAAAAAGAGCAAAAAGTATTTTGTTGTTCTTTAAAAAAGGTTTAGATACTTCTACATCATCTCAACAACGTTTCATGCAATTATATTTTTTATATATTTTTTTTACTTTAAATTTAGTGACTTAAACAGTCATCAGTAGCAGGTGCTAGTGCATTTTTGATATTATCGTAAATAAAGTAAAGAAATGTGTGAATTATGGAGTTTTTTCAAGAGTTTTCTTTTAGAGAATTTAACAAAATATTTTCAAATACTGTACAAGACATTTGATAATGGTTTTAAATAAACCTGTTTATTCATTGTTTTTCATGATAAAGTAATTCATTGACTGTATATATATATATATATTTATTTGATCTTGACCATGACTCTGGAAGAGATTAAATATTTTCCTGGATAAATTAATAAAAAATAAAATATCCTAAAGTGAACTGAATGAATTTATGACGCATTAACTGTGCCTTGTAATGAGCAGATTGATTTTTACATTTTAAACTAAATTAAAAGACGTGCATGCCTAAAAAGCCACGACACAAATTCCCTGCAAAAAGGTATTCACTTTGGTCTGTGATGTCACATCCTGTCTCTGTTCAGACAGCAGGAGAGTTCATCAAGAAGGAAAATAAGAGTTATGTTTGCTTCTTTATCCAGCTGCACACGAACAGTTTGTTTACAAATTAAGATAAAAAAATCTAAAATCATGTTTTTTTTCACTGGGCATTCCTATGAATATCAATCAAACTGCAGCTGGTTTGTTTTGATTTAAGTCGTAATAACTCAAAAAATACAGCTAACTAACACAATAAAACATAATAAAAGAGTTTTTCTCTCATTTTGGAAGCAAACTCTTGACGTATAAAGATGCTGAAATGACAAAAGCAGGTAAAACAACCTCCTGAACAGAGAGAAACTGCGAGATAGACAGTCAGAATCTTCATCAAACCCACCCAGAGAACAAGAGCACACAAACGAACACATCATAAATCCATCTGGACACGGGTCAAAGAGAGAGAGAGATATGCAGCTGTTTGTGTGTGTTTGTTGCAGAAACGCTGGACAACACAAGGACACTTGAGTAGCTCACACAAGACAACACTAGAAAACTCTCCACACGGAGCGAGTGGATTGGTCACTCCGTGATATCCGAGCATCAGGCCCTGTGATGTCTGTGCCAGGCGGACCCTTCACGCCCGGCTCCAGAGACGCCGCACGATGACCTCGGGCCTTACGGAGCGTGCTCAAACGGCCTGTTGTTAATGAGGCTGTGAGAGGAACAGCCTGTGGCTTTTCTTCATTCTCTGGCTGTTTTAATCAGGCTGATTAAAGGCGACGCTCGCTCGAGATGTGTGACGCTCTTTGTTAGTGCGTTTAAAAGCAGAACAACACAGACAGAGAATGCAAGTGTTTGTCCGTCGGATGAATCCATCAGAGAGATCATGTGGGTTTATACGGACCAAACACTGCCGCCATGATGCTTACCGCGCTTCATAAATGAACACATCATTACGTAACTCTTCCTTATGAACTACAGCACAAACCAAACACACACACGCCGATTAACAGGATTCAGTGTTTGTCTTTTTTTGTAATCAATCAAAACTTCGTAAGTCACTTGCGAACAATTCGATACGAAAGCCCAGATAAAGCTGTGAGGAGTGTGCACAACATGGTGTGCGAAATGTGAAGTTTGTAAAGTACAGCATGTGAGTGTACAGTTTGCTGTGTGTGGGCAGTGAATACTGTTTAGTGTGCACTGTAAAGTGTACACTGAGTGAAGTGTGCAGAGCGTGTTGCTGTTCTGATGGTGCTGGATGTGTGTAAACACAGATGTGTTATAGTGTGTGTAAATGTACACTTGTGAGTGAGTGTGTTTTCACGGTTGGGTTGACAGGGTCACTGTCTGTCCCATGAAACACAAGAGTCATTGACTAATGGATGGATATGTCCCAAAATTAATTAGCCTGACTAATGTAGTGTGTGTTTAATGTGTCTGTCGCCTTTGATTTATGACGGGCCAAATGCACAAACACTGCATGTGTGTGTGTGTGTGTGTGTGTGTGTGAGAAACAGAGTTTTCGTTCTGTAAGAATGAATTAACAACACACACACACAGGCTCTCTAACCAAAACATGCAAGCTGGTGCATATATACACACAAACACAGTAGAATGTCCTGTCTAGCATCAGTTTTCAGGGAGGAAAATGACTTGTGTTGTTTTATATAAAGTTCATCAGTTGTGTACGTCAAGTGATACCAACAGCACATATTAGTGAACAAACTCAAAATGTGCAGCCAGACACACATCGGAGGGTTGGGTTAAGAATAAAATGAAGCCTCACACACACGCGCGCACACAGACGCGCAAACACACACACGCATCTACACACACATACACACACGCACACACACAGCAATCTCTGTTTAATTGTTTTCTCTCTGCATGTATTTCACAAAAAACAAACTAAATTGACATCTGGTAATCAATTAAGAAGCTCTTCAAATGTTGAAA
The DNA here is from genome assembly GCA_006030095.1 of Triplophysa siluroides. Taxonomy (NCBI): domain Eukaryota; kingdom Metazoa; phylum Chordata; class Actinopteri; order Cypriniformes; family Nemacheilidae; genus Triplophysa; species Triplophysa siluroides. Next base: position 225,196 of record VCII01000437.1, read on the forward strand.
AATGATAATTTTATGACCCCCGCGCTGCTCATTAATGAGCAGTTTACATCACTCATTTACAGCGAGGGCTCGTCGCGCCTCCACCTTTAATTTCATGCTGTTCGGCCCTCAGACAGACAGAGGACAAAGAACCAGAGATTGATGTTTCAGCGTGCCGCCCCGTGCACTTCTCAGCGTCACAAACAGGGGGCGTGAGCGCGTGCCGGCCGGAGAGAATACACTTCAATTTAAAAAGCACAAGTTATGTCATGAGCTCAGTAGATCAAGTCAGCAATTAACCCCCCCGTCGGCCCCTATCAATTCTGGAATTGGACCGGCTGCGGGAGAGCGTGCCATTTTTCCAGAAATTAAATTTACATTCTATTAAGTTTAATTAGGAGGGATTTTAAATATACTAGAGTCCGGGCGCGCGGCCGCGCCTCTGTCACTGCACAAACTGATTCACTGCCGGCGGAGCCCTGAGGTCCCATCCCATCCCAGCATGCATCTCTGCGCTGTCACCGTGCCACAGCGAGGCCACTCGGAGCACGCGGCACACAGGTGCTCACCTCTCATATCTCACTCACACGCACGCTTTCTCGGTCTCTGATCACAACTCAATAAGACATGACAGGTGATCTCACGATGTTCTGATACTCTCCATGTCATTTTATTACAGCGCTAAATAAAAGACATTAAACTCTGAATCCTGACGATGTTTAACCTTCAATCCACCCGCAGCAAATGAAACACAATCACACTCAAAAAAACACTCAACACCCCTGTGACCCTGCGTTACTATTGAGAAACGGACAGACACATGGAGAGAAAGACAGAGACGTGCAGACAGAAAAACAGACAGACAGGAAGACGGACACATAGACAGACATGTATGCAAAATACATGGAGCAAAATAAATGGAGACGGACACTAAAGAACAGAACTGACTCACATTTACACCAGACGGTTTGAGACTCTTTTAGTTTGAGTGGCGTCAGTAAATGAAGCACTTAGCAACCACTCGGAGACCTTAGCAACCACTTGGAGACCTTAGCAACCACTAAGAGACCTTAGCAACCACTAAGAGAACTCAGAATCCATTGAGAGAACTTAGCATCCACTCTGAGACCTTAGCGACCACGTGGAGACCTTAACAACCACTCGGAGACCCTACAACCACTTGCAGACCTTAGCAAGACCTTAGCAGGAGACCTTAGCAGAGACCTTAGCAACCACTAAGAGAACTCAGAATCCATTAAGAGAACTTAGCATCCACTCTGAGACCTTAGCGACCACGTGGAGACCTTAACAACCACTCGGAGACCCTACCAACCACTTGGAGACCTTAGCAACCGCTCGGAGACAGGAGACCTTAGCAACCAATAAACCACTCGGAGACCTTAGCAACCACTCGGAGACCTTAGCAACCACTCTGAGACCTTAGCAACCACTAAGAGAACTTAGCAACCACTCGGAGACCTTAGCGACCACTCTGAGACCTTAGCAACCACTAAGAGAACTTAGCAACCAGACCTTAGCAACCACTCGGAGACCTTAGCGACCACTCGGAGACCTTAGCGACCACTCGGAGACCTTAGCGACCACTCTGAGACCTTAGCGACCACTCGGAGACCTTAGCAACCACCTAGACTCTAACATACCTGTAGGTTGATACATTTTCAATATCAACACATTGACGTAACAGCAATAAGTTCAGTGTCTTGAAGAGAAAGAGCTTGATGAGACATTATTGAAATAAGCGTATGAATGAGTGTGACGGTGCACACGCGTGTAAATCAATCTCCAGTTAAACTGCTGCACAAATCAATACAGCAGCGCTGAGCTCACACCAACACTAATTGTGTGTCTGACGTTAATCGCTATCAAAGTGTTCAACTAGTTTCTCACGGCCACATCAACACACTTACACACTCGCACACATCTTTAAATCAGACGTCCATACGAGCAGTCGATGTATTTTAATGAGAGATGACATCAGACATCCACGTGAGCGTGAGCGCCAAAGTTCAGAAACAGGTAAATCACAACTCACATAAAGGAGTATTTACTACCGGAGAGTTTGTGTATTTGTGTACGTTATACACACACACGGCATCAGTACCTGAATATGCCCCGGCAGGTAATGATTGGCATACGCTTGAGTTTCCATTAGCAGATTCATATAAAGTCAGCGAGAATGCGGTTTCAGAATAAACACCCTGTTAAACTACATCAAGTCTTATTTACATTCTGCTCAAAGTGCATTTTTACAGATGAATTATTTATTGGAGTCAAGACAGACAAACGTTAGATAGCTCAACCTCAAGGTCAGAAAAACTCTCGGTCAGTGTTGGGTGTAACTAGTGACTAAGTAATCAATTAATAAAATACATGCTTTAATGGATAATTCTCACATTTGTATACTGTGGTCAGTTAAAAAGGATAAATTATGTATTTATTTATTATTTATTTGAATGAAGTAAATAAAAGCTGTTTCATGTCTATCCTTGAATCAATTGTAATCAAGGTTGATGTAATTATTCATACTTAATAAAATACTTTTTGGAGAGAGAGATTTGTTCAGTAATCTAATTACACTATTGAATATGTAATCTGTATGTTAATATGTAACTAGTAATTAATAACTTTAACTTGCCCAACACTGATCTCGGTACAGATATACTTTACAGTAAGGTTATATTTGTAAACATTAGTAAATGCATTAGATAAACATGAACGAACAATGAGCAATATATATTTTCAGCATTTACTTCTGTGAAAAGTTGGTTGGTGGCAATACAATTATTCATCAAGTTCATTAAGCACAAACTAATGTTAAAAAATAGTACAATGCTAAAATTCACATGAGCTAAAAACACCTTCTCATTGTTAGTTCATGTAAGCTAAACTAACTAATAATAACAAATACATGTTGTAAAGTGTTACCAAATTACCAGACTACTTTCTTGCCACATCAAAAACTCATTTGATGAAGTATTATTTTAATATTATCTTAAAATCATTTTAGTACCCAGAATGATTTATTACCTTTAATAAAATCACACAAAAGGGGTCTATTCTAAAATAAGAAACCTCTGTGAAAACCTTTATAACATGAAATAAATGAAGATTGTTTCACATTTCCTACAACAAGAATGCTCAAATTATCACAATATGTGAACCCATCACGAGACCTGCAGCGTGTTCATACCGATCTGAGCCTCAGCACACAGGACCTGATTGAGAACAATGGTCTCTGGTCCGGTGTGGTTCTGCTGAGGTGGTTTACGGCTCTCATTAGAGTCCTCAGAGGCCCAGCTGTGTTTGCTGACCGGCCCCTCGTGTGTATTGTTATGTGATGGGCCTTTAGACGCTCTTCTCTCACACACTCACACTCATTGTGTGCTAATAGCGCCTTTTTAAAACACAACGCGGCACAAAAAGAGCGTTTAGCAGGATCTGTGAGGAGGGCAAATGCAGATGAAGTCTCAAGTACCATATGTATGAAACATGTGCTGAAGAGGACTTCTCCATGGGAAAGAGCCCATTTGAAATAATCATGATTGAATTATCCTCTCATCAACAAATACACTTCATTTCATTTAGTTTTGTGAAACCACGTTCGGTACTTTCCTCACATGAAAGGCAAGAATGAAAGGTTTTGTTCCCAGTCATTTGCATCATTCAAAAAAGAAACTATCGTCTTTTCTAACCTGTTTGAGCGTCTTTCTTCTTCAGAACACAACAGAAGATATTTTGAAGAATGTTGATAATCAAACAACACTGAACTCCAGTGACTTCCATTGTATGAACACAAAACAACAGAGACATTTCTCTAAGTATCTGCTTTAGTGTTCCACTGAAGAAAGAGACACATACAGGATTATCGAGAACAAATGATGACAACAGTAGGCAGGGTACGGGTTCTGTAGATAGATCAGATTAGCCTAATGGACACAGTATATATACACTGGTAGATATTTCATCTGTACAGTATAGGGCTAGTGCGGAGTGAGAGTGTTGGTGCTTGCGTCTGCCTTTCACTCACCTCAATTACCCGCTTGGAGTCCAACCTGAAGTTGAAATCACCGAAGATGAAATATGGAACTTTTTCATAGCGCTGATCTGAGATCCTGCAGGGAGAGAAGGAGATGCTGTCAGTCAAACACAACTTCGCTCTGTAGGACACCTCCACCTAGTGGTGTCTATGCACTTCCATTAAGTAGTTAAACATGTGCAAGAAAAGCATGCTTGAGCTCATTAGATAAATGTGTGTGTGTTTTATCAAGAACGCTGTTTGTTAAAACATAAAAACAATACGGCACTTTATAACTCATCAGCGTGTGAGGCGGTTTTCATTCAGATTCATGAAGTCCAGAACTCCAGAGTCACGGACCCGCCGCTCTCTCCAGCCGCTTAAAAAACGCACGTTAAATGAGAGATAATTAACTCCCACAGCAAATAATTTACTTGAGTGAGATGAAGCATTATGTGCAGCGTGTGTGTTGGATTAATGGAGAGAGAACGCTAGCCGGCTAATCGCTGGGATAAATCTCGGCTCTCTCTCAACACCTAATAACAACGTATTTATGAGCCTGTAAAACGGGCGCTCTCTGCCTGCGGACCGCTCTCATCATACACACACACATCTCCGGCTCCGGGGTGTTTCTGATATCCACATGACGGCCGCTGAAACACACACTGTGCTCTGTTCTGACACACTGATATAGAAATTGAATGGATTTGTAGCCATGTTCAAATGTTATTGTAGTGTTTATGCAGTATTCACCTGTGAAATAACAATGTGAACGCACTTCTAGTCAAAGGAGTGGACTTTGGTTCTGCAAATACAAACTGTGCGAATGCAATCGTGTGTATCCCTTCCACAAAAGTGAGATTCTAGGGATTCTTTGGAATGGATGGGTTGGAGGGGACGGTGATGAAAAAACAAGCAACAGGCGTTAAACCATAACAACACTACACTGTAAACGTATCCCATAATGCACCTCACCATCCGGGAGTACAGAGCTTATAAATTTTCATTTTTCAAAATGTCATTCTGTGATAAGCGGAAACCGAGCGACCGGCTGACAGCTGATTGGACATCAGGCCTCAAACAGACAATAATAGTTAAGTTCTCTCTCTCCCAGCAAGTTTTGTCCTCGGACTGGAGTCTTGAGCGTTGGGTCAGAAGGTAACGTTGTGTTTACACACTGGCTTCCTAAAGCTGTGCCGCTGTGAGGGTCTGACTTTGACCCCGGCCCCTGAAGGCCTACAGAAGACACATTAAACTCTGAGCCGTGAGGTGGTGGGGGGTCTGTGGAGCTGCGGCGAGCGTCGCATAAACTGCGTCATCACAAACAAAACCAAACACACAGTCTGTAATGACACAGATCAGACCCTGATCAGAAACAGCATCTGTGTGTGTGTACGTCAGTATTCACACAGTGTGTGTGTGTGTGTGTTCGTCAGTATTCACACAGTGTGTGTGTGTGTGTCTGTCCTTGTTTTTATATCCCAATGTGGACCTAAACCTGAATGCACACCAACTGATGGGGACTCGTGTAACCACGGTGACCAAAATTGAGGTCCTCATGGGCTAAAAGCTTATAAATCATACAGAACGATATTTTTTGAAAATCTATACATTTTAGGGGTACGGGATAAAATATACAGTTTGTAGAGTATAAAAGTCATTACGCCTATGAACTGTCCCCACGGAGATAGTAAACCAAAAGTGTGTGTGTGTGTGTGTGTGTGTCCCGTACGTGAGAAAGAGAGAAATTGGGAAGCTAAATACCAAGGAGGATTACCATCTTTACAGGGTATCCCAGTGAAAGTCATCGTATCAACATGTCCAAAAACAAACATTTTTCTGAACATGGTGAAGGTTTGAGTAAATACCCCAAAAACAGATCCTAGCATCCAAACAACTTTCTAAAAACAAGAAAACACAAAACATGTAGTAACAGGGTGGCAGTTGTTGACACCGGGGAGTCTCTGTGTATCACGCTGACGTCAGCACTGCTGTGGAGACGCTCGGATGACGCCAGTAATGCAGCTATTGTCCACATGCAGTGTGTGTGTGTGAATGCGCTCACTGACGGTCAGAGGCCTCCTGAATGACCTTTCACCTACAGAGATGACCACCCTCTGACTGCGCTCAGCTCAACATTCTCTCTCTGCTGTCAGGTGTGTGTGTGCGCGTGCGTGCGTGAGAACGAGAGTAAATGGTGTGTATGTGAGAGCCTGAGTGTATGTGTGCGTACGTGCCTGTGTGTGTGTAAAAAACTGAAAATGGTTGAGTGTGGTTGTGGTTGAGCCCGAGTATGTGTGTTCGTATGTGAACTCAACATGTGTGTGCGTGTGGAAAACATTCAAATATTTGATATACTGTCACTCAGAGGATGTGTCTCTGTATGCAGGGCCTTGACATGTGAGGGCCTTGAAGTTCCCAAAATTATATTTATTGTTATTTGACTATTGTGCGGCTACACTGTGCGTCTGAGCAACTTCTCTGTGTTCCGCAGATTTTGAGAAGCTTCGGCAGACGTCTGTCACGATAGGCTGTGTGAGTGAAGTGGGACGGACTCACATCCCTGCCGAAGACATTCTGTTATCACTCCGCTGGAGATCCGTGTATTCCGCTCCGGGTTTACGTTTCCCGCTCACAGTCTGTTCACTGACTCCGCCCACAGCAGATGATGGAGAGTCTCATCGACAGGTAGATGAAGTACAATACACTTTACAGCCGGTGCTTGATCCGATAAAAGCAGTTTTTGGGAAGTTTGTTTTTAGTATTCGTGGCGGAAATGTGTTGTTTTTGTTTCTGATAGTGGCAGTATTTTTGGAAGCCTACTTGAAGATTGAAATCGATCTCGGAGGTCTAAATATCTAACTCCAAGTTCGCTGTCTTAAGCCCATTGCACATAGCATCCGAAATTTGCCTCCGGAATGTTCTTTCGCACGTTAGAAAATAAATACGACCTCACGTTGTGTCAAGCACATTTACACACTGCCTCCGATATTGTCATCAGACTGGGTTTGATTTTCTGCGTTTACAATACTGACTTTGGCAGAAATGTTTTTATTTAAATGTTGTTTATCGCGTTTTGGAACCAAACTCTTCATATTTAAGTACATCACAATTCATACAGAAATGAGATTCAGTGCTGTGTTATAAATAGCGTGACGGGGCCCCACACGTTGCCTTTGCACAGGGCCTGAGATCCTGTGCTACGCCCCTGTCCCTATGTGGTCTCTCTGCCACCTTCACACAACAATGTTCTGGAAATATTCTGAGCTTTTCTCGTGATCTCTTCTGTGATCTTCTGCTGTGTACATCAGTTCATAAACTCAGATTATCTCTCAGTCTTAATAGTGTGTTTTGGTTACAGTACATCACACATACAGCCTCAGGCGTGTCATCACGTGATCAGACTCGTGTGTGTGTTACAGTGAGGAAAGCAACGGAAGCATTAATGCTCTGTATGAATGAATGTGACAGCGTTTAGCTGTGAGAGCGAGAGCTAATACTCAGCGTGAATTACTTTTAGTGTGTGTGTGTGTTATAGCGGCGGTGTGTATGAGTGTGGGGTGTGAAGGGGCCTGGCTGACTGATTAACCTTTGACCTCTGGGCCTCCCAGGGTGAGAAGGCAGCTAACAAAGTCAATGCTGATGGACACTAATACCTCCATTCACAAACCTCACACTAACACACATGCTGAACGTCTACACGCCAGCGACACCAGGGTCACGGGTTCAATTCCCGGGGAACACATGTACAGATACGCTTTGGATTAAACCGTCTGGCAAACGCAGAAATGTAAACTGTCCAATCTAATATCACCGGACAGCAGGTGCAACTCTCTATGAGGCTTTGACAGATGTGTCATGCTCTCGTTCTGTCTGATGTTTGTATGTGACACTTATAATCGAAACACGATGATTTTCAGAGGACTGCTCAAAATTAAATTGTGAAGGAAATGCATTTGGTTTCTAGCTAAAGTCGGACTCTTTTCTGCTCATTATGAAAGATCTGACTTCTCATTTCAACAGTTTCTTGCATCTTGCTCTGGATCGGTGTTTAAACTTTCCACTTATTGACACATTTTATCACACTCGCCCACCTCTCTCTCTCTCTCTCTCTCTCCGTCTCTCTTTCAGGCTGTTGTTCTGGGAAACGCAGGGGAAACATTGGGCTGCGAGGCTCTTTGAGTCTGCGTGACAGTTGATGGATGACGCTCCATAAAGTGACAAAGAATAGTTGTGTCGTGGCCAGAGCGGCCCGGCGCTTCCCCCTGGGAAACTAATTGCCCTGAATTGTTAACGGCAACATTATTTTTCTGCCAATCACTGCTTTTCAATGCCCCAAAAATGAGCATGAAACGAGCCTTTTGACTGAACAGAAGAGTTAAATGTCTCCAATGTTGATCAAATTAACTTCAGCGGCCTGACAATGGACTATATTTGTGTGAAAATAAAAGCCCGGGACAAAGAGGCCCTTTTAGCTCAGATTTCACAGTTGTGATGTAAAACCGCTTCGGCCTGAACCCGAGCACTTTTTCTGAATAGGAGAGCAAATGGCGAACATATCCACACGCACAAAAGACACGGACGAGACTTTAGAACCGACCTGTACGGATATTGTGTCGTGCTACATTACGATGAAATAAAACAATTATGCTTTTCATATTGCTGCGGGCAGCGCATACATTTATCTAAAAAACATCCACAAAACATCTGAAAAACACCTTAAGAACATAAAAAAGAGTTATTAAAAATACACCCAAAAACATCAAAAAAATATCCAAAAAACATCTAAAAACTATTAAAAAAAGCATCTAAAGAACATTAAAAAGAAACATAAAAAAACACAAAAAAACATCCAGAACATAAAAAAATATAAAAAAAAACATCTAAAAAAAGTATCTAAAGAACATAAAAAACCCATAAAAAAACTAGAAAAAAAAAAACTAAAGAACACCAAAAAAACCGATCTAAAAACATCTAAAAAAAGTATCTAAAGAACATAAAACACCCATAAAAAACAAAAAAACATATAAAGAACACCAAAAAAATACATCTAAAAAATGTCCAAAAAACATCTAGAGAACATCTAAAGAACATCTAAAAAACCCCAAAAAACATCAAACGACACCTACAAAATGTCCAAAAAACATCTAGAGAACATCTAGAAAACATTTGTGATATGAAACAAAGACTTTTATTTTGTTGTTGCTGGGGGTTTATTCATAGGACGGTTTAATAGCTCCCATCAAACAAGTACCGAAGCTAAACACATCAGTCCCCTTGAGACGCTCTGGAGATAAACTGTGTTCAACAGTTAGCTTCAATAGAGATACTGAGCTTATCAGACTGAGCGCACGATCCGCTCTGGAGATAAGAACACACACACGGCCTGCACGGAGCTCTGAGACTCAAGGGTTCAACACGAGACAAAGCGAAAGAATGAGGAACTGAGGCAAGGAAATGGAAAGTTAGACAAGATAAATAGTGAAACCAGTGAGGTAAGGGTGTGTGTGTGTGCGGGGGGTTAGAAGTTAGAGAGGGAGGGACAATAGCTCTGAAAGTCGGTTCCCAACGAGCCGTTGAATAGCAGCACTGTTGGAGGTAGCGGCCGGATTCAAAAGGCCGTTCAGTCACATTGTCCTCCCCAATCACAGCAGCAGAATAGACTTTACTGGTGGCTGCCAAAAGGTTAGTACGGCCGCTGAAAAGATCCCAACATCATTCACTCGCTCAAGCAGAGCTTTGGGGGAAGGTGTTGTGCGTGTCCTTTCCCACTCGAGGGGACGGTCTTCACGTCGGCGGTCCGGATCTGCACCCCAGCGGTGATTCCTCACAGAAGCGGACCCGCCCCTCCCTGGTAACGCATGGAATAGCAGCCATGCCGAAACATGCTTCCACCTAAACGTTTACTATCCACCCACCCACCCACAAACCTTCCAGGGGGTCTTCCTTTCCATAACGTCCGGAAAACCTGCAGAACTCCAAACGCACGCCCGAGAGACAAGGGAAGGACGAGAGAGTTTGGGAAACAGTGACTCAGAGAACATTATATTATTTGAGGAAAACAAGTGCTTACGAGTATTTATGAGACAAATGTAAATCAAGCTCAAGGTGACAAAAGAGCAGAAAAAACAGCTCAAATTCTCTATGTAAGCAACAAGAAAGGTCCTTTTTAAACTTCATTAGGGCCGTAAATCAAGGTAAATTATGGCGTCATAAAAATTGTAAAAGGTGGCGCGTTCTTAAACAGCGTCTACTTGGCTGTCCATTAAAAGCGGTGCTGCCTCTCATTGGATGAGAAACTGAAGGAGCGAGTGGAAAAATATGATCTCCCAGACGTAAAAGCAGCACATCATTCATGAGACGTCAAGAAGCTTGATAACGTATGCCGAGTGGATGCATGCATTTATTTAAAGTGGATTTGTAGTTTGGCTGCGCGAGGCGCCACATGCCTGCAGATCCCTTATAGGACAGTCACACCAGTGTAGAGACCACACACACACAATGATAGACATACACAGGTACACAAACAAGCAGACACACAGGTTCACATACACACAAACATTCACACACAAACACATGTTTGTACAAATGCACCGACACACACAAACACATTTACACAGACACACACAGGTATACCGTTCATGTGCCCTATGGTATGACAGCAAAGAATGTGGAAAAAAAAACATTTCTTATATGCTATTTCTATAACAAATATATATACAGTATATGAAGAGTTTGGTTCCATTAAAAAAATGTTTTTATTATGTTATCATGTTTTTATTGTGTTTTGTCGTGTTAGTTAGGTGTTTTTTTATTATAGGTTTGATTGATATTAATTGGATTGCACAATAAAAAAACATGATTTTAGACGTTTTTAAAAACAGAGTTAACTCATTTTGGAACCAAACTCTTTATATATATATACGGAGGAATTTGCAAAACTAAATATTATAAACAGTGTGTTTTCCAAATTTTTGCTGTCACACCATAAGACACATGTACGGTATATTGGTCAACTACTCACACACATACCCCACCCATTCACACAGATACACACACACACGCGTTCATATGCACACAGCCACGCATATACACACACATGTACCAATTGAGGACACATCAGGACAACATATACTGTAAATCACTATCAGTCTTATTTGACCTGATAACAGATATGTTGATATGACTCAGGCCCCTATTTTAACGACCTAAGCGCATGGTGTAAAGCGCAGGTGCACTCAGGGCGTGTCCGAATCCACTTTTGATAGTTTGACGATGGGAAAACGGCGCATGGTCTAAACGGGTTGTCCCGATTCTCTTGATGAGTAATGGGTGTTTTTTGGGTGTCATCTCTCATTCCCTTCAAGAGGCAGTTTCGCTCTCTCCCTATGGCGGAGTTTGTTGGCAGTAAAGGGAAGAAACTGATTTGCTCGTGCGCAAAGTTATAGCGCGCGAGCAGATAATCTACAGGACTAGCATGAATCCGACAAAGCTTCCTGAGGTGACGTGTAGGCAATAATCATCTTTACATTTTAATTTTTCATATTTTAAAATGTTTGTGTGCTGCTGCGCTTCCCTCTGTGTAATAAAGTGAATTGTGCATTGTGGACCCGCCCAGAGGCGCATTTTCTACTAACGCGCTCTTTAAATACCCAAAAAATACTGCACCACTGACTTCAGACCAGATTTGAGTTGGTCTATGGCCTATTTTCACATCCTCAAAATAGCAACGCGCCAACAATGTGCCTGAACAACCCTCTTTTAGACCAGCAAGCGCATGGGCGCAAATGCATTTGATATTAACCTTAATGTTTAAATCACTTTTATAAAACAGTTTTTCATATTGTAATCCACATGCGAGTAAACCCACATAAACACACACACACACACAAGTGAGTTCTCACCGGTCCAGCGCATAGCCGAGCGCTTTCTGTCGTATGCCTGAGTAGACAGACGGACTCTTCTCCCACGCCACCAAATTAGATGCATCATGGAACAGGTGAATATTGACCAGGTCAAAGACACTGAAGAGAGATAAAGAGAGAGAGAGAGAAGTTCAGAATCGCATTCATGAATCAATACTAATAACACACACACATCGGTGCTGGATGCTGATTGGTCAACGACACATCAAATATTAACCCCATTAGCAACTTCATAAATGTATTTAGCAAAATCATGTTCATGTAAATTCATATACATTTCAGATAAAATGTATATTTGTTTATTTTAATAAAAAATTGTGTTTGATGATTATTTACATGACACGTGCATGTGAATGCGTTAACAAAGCACAACATATCTAGAATTTATAGGACGTAGCAGAGTACGACTATTAAACACCGAATGATAAGATGATATACTGTCAATACATACAGAATCTTTATCTTTATACCAGAATCTGTTTGAATACTCCATTCGGATTCAAATCCTTTAATGCACGGCTAGCCGTGGATTATTCCGCTTATACCATGGTCATTTGCAATGGCTAGCCATGGAATATCCCTCACGTATATAAAACCTCACTCTTGTAACTCTATTCATACTTGTAAACATGGCGTTGCAGACTTACTGTTGGCTCTTGAAAAGCTCTTTCATTTGTAAACAGCTTTGGATAAAAGCATCTGCTAAATGAAACATGTGAACATGGGGCTCTACAGAGCAACAGTTTAGAATTAAACAGATGCAGAAATTCTTCTTGTGAATAAACGGCAGTGTGTCTCTGACTCTTGATGGCTTACACAGCTTGTAGAAGTAAAGCACTTGTGTCTGGAGCTGATATTGAGAGCAGTAATCTGTTTAAAAGTGACACAATCAGAAGAACAGCATGCTAAGCCTGTTATTCCTCTGTCACCGTTTCATTAGCGTTCCCTCCGGCACACCAACATCCCATTCTCATCTGAACCCTTTTCTTCTCATGTCATCCTGCTATTAAATTAGCTTCTCTCTCTCTCTCTCTCTCTCTCTGAGGGAAGCTCTGATTCATTCTGCACAGGTTCAATTGCATGTAATGTTTTCTGTCATCTGTCATACGGAACTGCACGGCTAACACGATTAGCTCTAATCTAATCGTGTCACTGCAGGAACCCTCGCTGGACTCACCACAGGCCCGACTGCTCCTGCTAACATCAACCTAAAGTGACACTTTTATTCATATGGAACCTGAGGTTGTGTTCTAGGATTCTGGGGATGTGAACATGACAGTTTATGAATCAACTCTTTTTGGGCTTTGAACCTTGAATCTGAATCTGTATTCTCTCTGAATCAGTGAATCTGAATCTGTGTTCTCTCTGAATCAGAATCTGAATCTGTGTTCTCTCTGAATCAGTGAATCTGAATCTGAATGTTCTCTCTGAATCAGAATCTGAATCTGTGTTCTCTCTGAATCTGTGTCTCTCTGAATCTGAATCTGTGTTCTCTCTGAATCAGTGAATCTGAATCTGTGTTCTCTCTGAATCAGTGAATCTGTGTTCTCTCTGAATCAGTGAATCTGTGTTCTCTCTGAATCAGTGAATCTGTGTTCTCTCTGAATCAGTGAATCTGTGTTCTCTCTGAATCAGTGAATCTGTGTTCTCTGAATCAGTGAATCTGTGTTCTCTCTGAATCAGTGTGAATCAGTGAATCTGTGTTCTCTCTGAATCAGTGAATGTGAATCAGTGAATCTGTGTTCTCGATCAGTGAATCAGTGAATCTGTGTTCTCTCTGAATCAGTGAATCTGTGTTCTCTCTGAATCAGTGAATCTGTGTTCTCTCTGAATCAGTGAATCAGTGAATCTGTGTTCTCTCTGAATCAGTGAATCAGTGAATCTGTGTTCTCTCTGAATCAGTGAATCAGTGAATCTGTGTTCTCTCTGAATCAGTGAATCAGTGAATCTGTGTTCTCTCTGAATCAGTGAATCTGAATCTGTGTTCTCTCTGAATCATCTCTCTCTGAATCAGTGAATCTGTGTTCTCTCTGAATCAGAATCTCTGTGTTCTCTCTGAATCAGTGAATCTGTGAATCTGTGTTCTCTCTGAATCAGTGAATCTGAATCTGTGTTCTCTCTGAATCAGTGAATCTGTGTTCTCTCTGAATCAGTGAATCAGTGAATCTCTCTGAATCAGTGAATCTGAAAAATCTCTTATATATAAACACAGATGTTCAACTCACCAGTCAGCCAGAGCCCATCGGGTCCTGATGAAGCCTTTTCTAGACCACTTGGACTGCAGGAAGACAAACATCACAATAATAATGTGATTACTAACATTGAATCCAGCATGACGTCAATGACCACATATTTAGTCACTATAGTTGTATGTAACTTTCATGTAGTAAAACATAAGCTTAGCACAATATACGGATTAGTTCATTTAGTTTTATTTCTATTTATTAATATTTTAAATGAACTTTTACATTTATATCTTTACTTTTCATGTCAATTTAAGTTTAATTTGTTAGCAAGTTTTACAAGCTTTTACGCATTTGTTCTTTTCCTAATGTTTAAATTTTAGTGTAGTTTTTATTTATTAAGAGTTAATAATGTTTACATTTTATAAGTTCATTTAGTTTAAGCTTTTAAACTAATACTTCGCCTACATAATTTTATTTCAAGAAACATAAAAGTAGTCATTTCAGTTCTAACCCTGATACTGATATATGCGTGTCTGTTTGTGTGTCTGTTTGTGTGTGTGTTTGTGTGTGCGTGATACGTGATGATGTCATCCTGAAGACGCTCAAAACATGTTGTTTTCTTTGAGTTTCAATCATTGCTCTTGGTGGAATTGAAGAGGAAGTTTTAAGTTCTGAATGTTTGGCAATGCAATGAACTCTTTTGATATGAGAAGATCAGGAACATGTCATTTCTCGTGATTTCAGGATGAGTTTGATTTAGACACGCCAGTGCCGTCATTCTCAAGTGCCTCTGTTCTCGCCGGCAGCGGCATGTGTACAAACGGACAGAAGCTCTGTGTCTCTAGTTAATGATCCAATCAGAAGGCTGATCTCAAAGCACATGACACGCCACGCTGAGCATTATTAAATGAGAGACAAATTGATGCAGCGAGCGTCCTGAATACCAATGCAGAAAAATAAAATAACCTCTCTCTCTTCTCTCTCTCTAATGGAGAGTTAACTGCAGCGATGAATAAACTAATTACCGGCCGGGTCACATCATTACAAATTGACTAATTTTATTTAAAAACTCTGATGCAAATTAAAGGTCTGCGAGTGATTTGATTGCTCCTCACATCTTTCAGAGCGCATTAGAGCAAGATGAACTGTATCAAATTCAATTACATTTGCATACTTGAATTAGTCCTTAAACTAGAGCACGGCCGACGGGCTTCGTGAGGTCAATAAAACCTGTTTCGGCACAGAAAACACAACATCAGGTGTTTCATCTCTCTACAAACACAGAATTAAACACACATATCTCCAAACTCATGGACAAGACATGTTATAAACATGTGTGCGTTTTTCCTTTTTTTTCTCCGATGACGTGTCAAGCTGCTTTGAAATCGTTTTCAAAATCGTGAAAAGCTAAATTTGAATTAAATTAAGTCAACCACACGAAAGGTGCAAATCGTTCCGAATCACAGCAGGTTTACAATGACAGGAGGAGGAGAATTTTCCTTTTGAGTGAATAACCCTGTAAATACGCTTCCACAGACAGGAAGGAAAATATCGCAGCCAATCTCATCCGGCGGCCGGCGGAGGGGTCACTCTAGTGGACACTAGAAAGGTCACAGCACACAGGAGGTGACAGTGATGAACGGATATCTGCTCCGGCTGCGAGAGAGAGAGAGAAGCGTCTAAACATGGACACCGGGGTCTACGGAAGCGAACGGAGAACTGCATAATCTCATCTCTGGCGTCCATCGGACGATTCGACCTCCATCAGGAGTCAGAGACGTCACGGGCCGCTGCGGGTAGAACGGAGAGCTTCTCCTGACCTTTCTAACATGGTGCTTGAGAGATCTGTACCATCTCATAAATAACAGCCCACAGCTGCGTCCCCACAGTCACGGCGAGACACGAACACCACACGAGTAATAACCAATAAACACAAGGTCTGATTGATGAAGACCAGCGCGGCTCTTCTCCATCCGTCACTGTTCTATCACCCGGGTCAGATTAAATAAGACATCATCAGTGTGAGCTCAGGGCCACATCATCTTCTCAATCATTATTCTTTTGTCTTCTGGGAAACACGAGGACATCTT
Organism: Triplophysa siluroides; assembly: GCA_006030095.1. NCBI lineage: Eukaryota > Metazoa > Chordata > Actinopteri > Cypriniformes > Nemacheilidae > Triplophysa > Triplophysa siluroides. Next base: position 241,412 of record VCII01000437.1, read on the forward strand.
ACTGCCCTATGTGAGATATTTACACACTTCCCGGAAGTCAAAATAACAACACTTAACACACTGTTTACATACACCTGACTCTTAATGTGCTGTGTCTGTTCTCTTGGGCATCTGTGAATGTTTGTGTGTTTTGTCATAGTTGTGTAAGAGTCTCTCGTACAGTCACTGTGCTGAAAAATACAACCTGTGGCGAAAATAATGCTTCAATTTGAATTCTCACGATTTTATAGCCAGACACACCCAAACGCTGAATGCAAAGACACTGGACTGCTAGACTGTCAATCAAATGGGAAAATGTAAGTGATGTCATCATAACGGCTCAGGAAAATCTCCCAGAACAACAGGGAGTTCCAGACCTGTATGCATTCTAGTTAACTTATACACAATGTAGTCACACCTATAGCTTTCACGTCAGGGCCGAGATCTGCTGGCCTGAACTTGTTGAAAAAATGAATTTTTTACCTCACGGAGGTAAAAAATATGAAATGAAACAAATTACAGAGCAACTTTCCTAAAAGCACCAACGGCATTTGAGACCCGAGAAAGCTCTTAAACACAAAAGCAAAGACCTCCTCTAAACACAGTGCGTCTTGTCCCACACTCGCTGTTAATAGCGTTCCTTTAGGGAGTTAGATGGATGGCGAATCCGGGCGGTTTCATCTACTAAAAGACAGCATAAATCACCGAGCGCGGAGCAGGATGAAGCCGAGGTTATCGCCAGCCTGCCCGCCTCATGAGAAACCTGCATTAAAGCATTAGTGAAATTAATTCATCTTTCATAAGAGGTTCGAGCGTATCTGTGATCTATGATAACAACCAATTTCTCACTACTGAGCGAGTGAGAGTGAGAAAGCCCTTGATAGACTACACAAATCTGCTGCTTTAAATGGGCTAACATTATGTGGAGTGCTGCTCTCCAGAGCATCGGCCCAGATTCATGAGGCGTTCCACGATCCCGCGTAAATCAACGCGCAAACTTTTGCCTTTTTCTGTTTTCCGTGTCTCTCGCGTCGTTCGTCTGAAGGTGCGCCGGCTCTGTAATTACGTTCCGATCGTGTGGAAATGCCTCCTGCGGGAGATAAAGTGAAGCGGGATGTTGCTCGTGATAGAGGCGGAAAGCGGTAGCAGCCCGTGAAAGGGCAGCTTACGTCTTTTCTGCATATATTTACAGGACGAGAGCGCCCGAGCGCGGGTAACTGATGGCTGCGGGGAATCGCACTGACACCAGCGCTTTATTAGTAGATCAGCCTCGCAAGCACGCGCAGGTGTCACCGTAAAATGGAAGAGAAAATCACTCCAGCACTCTTAGAGAAAGAAGGCTTTTCAATCTAATCGAATGACTCGCAATAATCGAAATGATTGTGAGTCAAAGAAACTCACCCTTTGGATGCACGGGACACGGGAGAAAGATGTAGAAATGAACGCCTTTCGGGGAGAGCTGCTTAATTGATGTTTTTGTAAAGTGATGTGCATTGTAAAAAGCAGTAAATAAAAATGTTTATTAACAACAAGCTCTCTAGAAAACTAGCCAAACGTGAGATTACACATTATATGTGCTGTGTGTCAATACGGTCAGTTTAAAGATGTGGATATAAAATCTAACTTTGTTTCTACATGGGCTTATTTATCTTCAAGGCTACATCGCATTACGTTATCAGGAAAAACGTCAAATGTGAAAGAAACCGATGTTATTATCTGTGAAATAAAATGAATGCGCTTGTTTTGTGTGGAGGATGAGATTTCTGAAGCAAGGACCGAAGACTCACATCAGGAAAGTAATGTTGAGGGAACTTCTCTTTCTCCAGCGTGGTGGAGTTCATCAGCGTGTCCGTGTTGATCTCCTTACCGACCACCTTCTTGAACTTCTTGGCTGTGAGAAAGCAAACGTGTAGAGTTCAATAAGAAAACAAAGCAACATTTGTCATCGGGAGTGAGCTCAGGGCTTCATCAAACAACTGCGCCACCTATTGAGCAAACACAGAAGTGCCAGAAGCGAATCCATGAGAAACAGACCGAAGTGAATAAATCTGTACACAGAGATGTAAACGTAAAAGGTCTCGTCGGAAGAACATCTGTGTTTCTATCTGACAGTGACAGAATCTCTCTAAACTTTAATGACTAGAATAAAAGTAAAAAGCTGAATTAGATTTGCCTTAAAATATTTCCAAAGTAATTCTCAATATAATAATAATATAACTGCACTATAGCATCAAACTCTTTAATAAAATCGTGTATTTAAATCAGTATAAAATAACTCATTTGAGGCAAAATCTAATGTTGACAGGTGTGATGTCGCCGAATGCTCACTTTGATGTACGGAGCGATTACGGCCATCATGCGTGAGCTATTCCGGTGTTGAAGAGCTCCGGGTTTGAGCGGGCCGGCGAGGGCTAATGCTGACGCCAGTGGTAATGGCGGTGACTTTAATTAGTGTGACCGTCGGGACCCGTAACCTCTGACCCCTACCGCTGATGAGGTCACGGCAAACCGTCCAATAGCTGGAGTACACTATTACCAGAGGCTGAAATCTCATGAATTAAATCCTAATATTAATAAGCATTACTGTTTCCTATGGGCAACTCCATCTTAGCATGTTTTATAGCTTCTGCACCAACCTTGACCGTTTCTGATGGAACTGATGAGTGCGTACGCAACATCTCATTAACTGAACTCAAGAGGAGACGGGAGGTGACACACGTACCTTTGAAATCAAACTGCTGGATGTATTTCACGGAATCGTGAACGAAGAAGCAGCATCCTAAAGCCTGAAACAGAAGACGAGGATGTTTACACGACAGTGGTCATCAGCAAAATCAATCACATCCTGTGAAAGTCACTGTCATGATGCCAAGGTGTTGCTATGCGATGAACCATGTTTTTATTATAGGAACACTATAGAGATCATCATGTTTTGATTATTATACAGTTTTACTACAAATGCCATGGTTGAACTCTGATAACTATGTTTCTGTGTTTTTCTCCTGTAAAGCTGCTTTTCAACAATCCACTAGATACATAAAGTTGAATTGAATTGCTACAATGGAACCGAGATGAATTTGTGCTAAACAAATCAGATAAAAAACTACAATTAATTTCCATTGATAATTGTGGTAAGGGCTTGAACCCTGTGTGTCTATAATAGTCTGCTCTTTAATATTCAAGCTTAGATGTTTGTTAAAATCACTTTAAGAAAGAGCATTAGTAATACTGACTATGGCATGAGAGAAAAATGAAATGAAACAAGTTGTGATATCATTTACAAAAATAAATGACGTCATATTTCATAAATTCACGCCTATTCACAACACCACAGAGAAGCACAAAGCAGAACACGTTCTCCTCTTGTGAATCTAGAGAATAGGCTGTAAGAACAACTCTTTTCTTCTGTAAGGAGTTCACACAGCGCTCAAATATAACATGTAAATTATAACAGGACCTGATTCTGTCAAAGCGCGGTGAGGCGCTCAAAGCGCACACTCAGAGTTTAGCATGACCAAAGATTTACTTCAATAGGATTATATTCTTAATTTTTACTCAACAATCAGACGGTTTTCTCACTCTGTAGACGGTCCAAACAAACGGAGCCGGGCTCGGCGTAAGGCTCCGGGGATTTGATGCGGTTCACAGTTCACTAACTGCTATTCTGAGAAGCTTTTACACCTCCGGCACTCCGGCGGGGCTGAAAAAGAGCCGGACCTGATTCCTGTGCGCTCGCGGCTCAATGCAGCGGCCCAAAACTGAGGACTAATACTCTCGATAAGCTCTCCGGCCCACGTCTATGGAGACCGACGTGAGGAGTCATGGGAGAGCACCGGCCGGCAGAGAATATGAAATGAGAGGCAGATCGTACAGTTGGTAAGCAAGAAAAGACAACAATGGAAACGGCGAGAAATGGAGTGAAAGGCCTTGTGAAGGTTTTCTCTGGTTCAGTGACCTTCAGACGGACAGAAGGTCTGGAGAGCTCTAATCTGATGAAATGAAGGCCAAACACAACCCCAGACGTTTCAAACGTGGAGGAAGTCAAGTTTCTTGAATCAGATGATTTATTCTGGCTGTTAGAAAACTAAATAAATAAATAAAAGATTCTTTACATTTCAATGAAAAATCTGTCTGCTATTTGGTGAAACTCTAGGACGGTTACTAAACGCACAATAATGAGGCGTCTCCTCCATCAGGTTTCCTCCAGGACGTTCATCTCGCCCTCACAAACCCTTACAAGTGCTTCTATGACACGATGGGTTACAGCATGTGAAGAACATGTTAAAAATACCTGATGTGCAGAAAACCTTCAGAACTTTTAAGGTTAAATAATGTTGATTATTCTTGCTCTTCTGGTGAATGAATGATGAAAGCGTTCGGAGCCAGTGAGATGAGGAAGATGATGATGATGATGGTGGTGAATAAAGAGGTGGGTCCGGTCGGCTGGCACTGAAGGACTGCAGGAAGGCCTTCTGCATTATTTATGAGCAGCAACACATCTTGAGATTAAACATTTGCTGATTTGTCAAAAGCACAAACAGCAGGTCCTGCTCACGGCTCCATGTATCAGAGCATTCGGCCCAAAACAACGCAGCACATTTAATTGATGAGTACACTCCCCGCGTGACCCGCACAGCCCGACGGAAGACAGAACCTGAGACAGAGCGGCACGGGACGGGAATGAAGGTCAGTTTCCAGGAAAAGCCCCTGTTGATTTCTCTCTGCTCGACTTTATGAGCTTTTCACAACAAATGAGAGAGAGAGAGAGAGAGAAGCCCTTTTCAGACAGAGATCCTGGAAAATATAGGAAAATGTGTTCAGGAATTTTGTCCCGGGATCGTTAGATTTAGTTCATTTACACGGCCAGCGATTTTCTGGAATCTGTGCGTTCACACAAATCACGGTGAAAGATATTTCCTAAATTCATTTGGTGCCAAATAGGCCTAGTGTTTTAAAGGTTGGTAATGATCAAGTTTATTTAAGCGCTGTGTATTTTCGTGTTAATAGTTAAAAAAATAGTAATTTCTGGTTTAGCTGATGTATAATGATACTTATGCTCAAATTTAACAAAGTGCAATTTATCAGAAGTGATTAAAACATTATACAGTATATTACTCCAGCTCACTAGTTCATCGTGTACTTTAAATCAATTTACAAAAAACATGTATGACACATGAATATGACATACAGTACGCTCTGAAAACTAGTATAAATAAAAAGCGCACATCATAACTGACATGACTGTGAGTGTTTCTACATCCAGAACACCTGATGATAAACACAGAACACCGTCATATACGCTCAAGACTTAATAAATATTTACCGCCAAAGTTCAAGCGGACCCCCTCCCCTCAGCTATCTATTAGCGGCGGTAATGAATCCATTCGTCCCGCCCGTGGCAGGGTCCACATCGGTGCCGGACGCGCTGACAGAAAGCGTTTCTCTGTACAATGGCCGGTGTGGAGCGTATGTGTGTCACGTTCAGTCTTATTGATTAGCTGCCAGATTCACTTGAAATAATTAAAAGTATATTTTACATATTTATAAAGCCGACTGTCACGGGCGCTACTTAATTTTCCATTAGTCAAATGCCCTCTGTGGCTGCGGGAGGTGACGGGAGATGACTCATTCCCGTAATTGCAGACAGAAAGACAATAAGCAGTCATTAAAAGCAGATTTCATTGGCCACCCTAACAATCTGCTATCTGGGTTGGAATCGGACCTCTCAGGGCAGCTTTACGCGTTCACTACAATCCTCATCACAATACAAACATCACTCTTTCCCATAGATCACACTTCTGATATCTTTCCTCTATAAATCACTGAATATTAAACGCTAGTAAATAAGTGTTACTTAAGGTGATATTATTCTAAGAACTGAGGTGTTTTAACTCAAAATAAAACGTCATAAAGTAACAGAGTCATGTCAGGAGAGCAGAACATCGTGGAGACATGAGGACGGGCTCTTCAGACTCAACAACTGCCCATAACCCCCTGACAACCACACGACAACATGCACAATGAGACTGACAACCAGTTATAAACTAACAAACTAACATTTAAACCATGGATCATTTTACAAAACAATAAATGCTCATAATCACCAGCAAAGCGTGTTTTAACATCGGAGTTAATATCAGCTCTTATTTTACTCTTCTGGTCAGTATGGCAGTAATTTAACTGTAATCAGTGTGTGCGTGGTGTGCGTGCGTGTGTGCGTGCGTGTGCGTGCGTGTGTGTGTGACAGGACTGTGGACCACATCAGCGGCCCGTGAGTCGAGACAGAGACGGCAGCACATCCACTGACCTTTCATGGATTTTCTGTGTTCACTTTGAAAAATGAGCCATAAAGTAAAGATAAAAGTAGTCATTTCTCCAGAGCGGTCACACACACGCGCACACACACACACACACACACACACGCACACACCGTTGTGTCAGTGAGCTTCAGAGGGGTCAAACACTCTTGCTGTATGACAGTGTGTACGGCTAAGACATCTGAAGATGGAAGATCTCCATTCCACCTCTCATGAGGCCAACACACGCACACGCATCCTAACTCACACACACACACACACACAGACAGACAGAAAATCTCTGAGGTGTTTTGCGTCATTATCCTGACACACACTCTCATGAACAAAGTCACACACAAACATAAACATCCTAACACACACACACACTGCAGCTCAGACAGGCCGTGCACGTCTCACATTCTTCAGGCAGTATAGTTTGGAGGATAAAGTGTTATATATTTACATCATCTGAACCCTTGGGGCATTTCTCCTGAAGTTGAACACGACACGAGCGGAGGGACGCACGCGAGCCCCTGACAGATCGGCCCCAGCGGCCGCAAATAAGATCAAGTGACAGAGACGCGTTTAATGAGAGCTTTGTCTGTGTATCCAGTCAAACAGCACATGAGAAATAGACAGCGAGGGCCGATACCCCCAATACTCCATCAAACGCCGCATGAGCAATGCTCTGGCAAACACACGACACATCTCGAGTCTCAATCCATATTTCTCTGCTGAAGAGCGTCCCACTTATTGACACATTTACCCCGACTGTCTCTAGCGCTCTTCATCTGCCATCATCTTCCTCTCTCTCTCTCTCTCTCTCTCTCTGGATGGCTTGATGGTGCTGGATGACAAACACTGTGTTTGTGCAGTATTGGATATTTATGCAGCGTTTCTCAGTAGACACCAGGTGAGACCGGATGCTGAATAACAAGTCTAGATCTATACACACAAACACGCACACACACACACTTACACTAACACACATTCTCACATACACACTTATACAAATTTCCTCTTTCACACACACAGATATATATATATATTTTTTTATCCGTATCATTTATACAAAAATTATCACCAGACATAATCACAAGACATAACAACACTAGATTGTAATTATATTTAAGTCAGATATACTTGTTTGACATTTCGATTAAGTTCTAAATGTTCTGTTTGTAGTGTTTTTAAGTGCATTCGGACCAGGGATGATAACATCCTGCAAACCGTTATGTATGGTGCTTTTTTAAATTGTATATATACACCCGCGGAAATAATTAAGAGACCATTCAATTTTTTTTTTAAGTTTGTGTTTTAATGAAATGATCATCTTTGTTTCATTCTGTAAACTACTGACAATATTTCTCCTAAATCTCAAATGAAAATATTGCTTCTATTTGCAGAAAATGAAAATAACAGAGAAATATGCTCTGTGTTTATCAGATCTCAAGTTTAGATTCACTTTTAAGCAACACAAAAGTCATATTTCTAAGTGTATTTAAGAAAAGAATAGAAAAAAATAACCTTTTATCCCAGTTTTTCACATTGCTGTTGGATGACTTTGTCACTCCTGAGGTTTGATTTGGTTGAAATTCAACAGATGCTGGACCGAAATGACCACAATACATCTAGAAATGATGATTTGATATTTTTAAAGAATTCGCAGCTGTATATAGTATAAAATACATGGTATTATTGCAAGTTATTACTATCCTCATGAACAGAATGTAACTGAAGAAAACACCTTTTTAAGGTCAATTAGAGTGATAAATAACTATTAACTAACCCAAGTATAAACTTTGAAAAACGTGACATTTTCTAGAGTTAGAAATCCTCAAATGAATAAGTCACACAACCAGACTGACAAACATTAACAGTCATAAGACAGCTGGACACACACATCCGAGTCACAGGTCTGAGAGGTTCACTCATTCCTTTAAAATCCTGTCTGATCTCAAACGCCGCTCTTAAATGATTGATCTCCAAACCGCTGATTGCATTTTCCATTTTTGCAGAAAATGTTTGGGATTGATCTAAACAAAGCGTAATTGGCCAAGCGGGCGTCCCGCGCCGGACCTGCCAACAATCCGGTGGCTCTCAAGGTTGGCCGCCTCGCTGGGGAAATATCATGCATTAATTTCATTTAGCCTCTCTTGCAACATCCAATGGCAGAAGTTAATTAAATTGCTTGTCCATTGTGTTCATCTACTTACAAAGTTAATGATATTGTGCGGGGGATTAAAGAGCATTTTATAAAGCACACGGGATGAGAGCTGGCAGCCTCGACATCGCCCGCTTGAACCTTGTCGGTCCGAACGGCCGGCGCTCCCGTAATTAGCGGTGAAATGAATGAATCCTTCTGCCAAAGTTCTGCCAAGCTCATCATGCGGCCGGTGCTCCTCTAACCTCACCGAGGTCTAAAGCAATAAAATCATCATGCCAATGACATTCAACAACACACACACATCACTGAGTCACAATGAGTAGATCTTCAAACAGACATTATAGAAACTAACGCAGTTCTGACATGCGCTCGACTCCTCTGAATACTTCACATAGTAAATACTTTAGTAAAAGTTTAGTCTCGCTGAAACTTTATGGGTCTAGTTTCTGTGCTGCGTCCTGATGTGAAGCAATACATTCAAGTTCTCATTTGTATTCTGTTTTGCTAATACACCTAATCTGTCAGTCCAAATCATATTCACTGCTTATGTATTTATCCTCACGAAATGCTGCATAAAGTAAACCGAGCGGATCGCTTTATACACCTTAATGTGCACCACCATCCATTTCATATTTACCTTCTTTATTCTTACTCTTTCATAAAATACAGGTGAATCACAAAATATTTACCTTCATACATACACACTAAGGCTGTCGATAGATTCAACTATTTTAATTGCGATTAATCACATCCTTTTCTTGCGATTAATGGCACACGTATAGTGAAATTAAACATACACTCTTTATTTTGTTTAACATATTTATTTTAGTGCTGTCAACTGATAAAAAAAAACTATTCACACAGCTTTGATAATAATTTCACATTTTATCTCCAAATTAATGTAGAAAAATGTAGAAGATTTCTTTAAGAGCATCATTTTATGAATGAGGTCAACATACTAATATTGTTGGCTTTGCAAATATATTTTTATTCTCTACTAATCAAACCCTTATTTAACAAGAAGGAAATATACCGAAAATAAATAAAGTTCTCAAACACTTTCCAGTCTTTACTGCTAAATACATGAAAGACAGAAGAATCCTCATTAAAGCTACAAAATCACATTGATTTCTTCTTTGATTAGCATTAGTGACAGGAGTCACAGCAGCATGTTTAAGAGCGCCGCTCTACGCATATCTAATGCGCTTCCTATTTTCATAACTCGTTGCATTCACTTAAGACTTTATTTAACTCGTTGAACACAAAATGTGCTTTCTGGCATAATCTTGTGTGGGTTTTTTTGCATTTCGTGGACGCTTTTATCCAAAGCGACTAACATTGCATTATACTATACATTTGTTTCCAATTATGTGCAATCCATGGGTCGAACCCATGACCTTGGTGTTGTTAGCGCCATGTCCAACCACTGAGCCACAGGAAAGCTGTTTTTGTTCATTCAAGCAGGAAAGAGAAGTTAATACTGGTGCGCTATCTGACAGATTCTGACGCATTCTTTAGCCCATGTGTACACCAGACAGGACCGCTGTCGCGTTGAGCCGTGTTCCACAGCCAGAAGCTGTCAATCTATTCAGGACGTGTCAATCCAAATAGTTTAAAGGCCTTCATATTAAAAAGAGTGTGATTATATAACGTAACGTTTCAATGATAACAGGAAAAACCGGAGTTGCTTTATGGCGTTAAATATTTTTAACCTGTTAATCTGAAAAAATATATTGCATGCGTTAAGGTTGACAGCCCTTATACACACACAACATACATGTGACCTTAAACTTAAAGAGCTAGTTCACCCAAACATTATATTCTGTCATCATTTACTCACCCTCAGGTTGATTCAAACATGTTGATTATTATTTCCCCTCCTTTCTCTCCCATTTTATTTTATTTTACTATTATTATTTTTTTTTTATTTTTTTTTTTTAATCTTTTGTGGTGCTTTACATTATTTTGGGTGGGGGCGTTCGAATGTTTTATTTCTGTACAGGCTGTATTGAGTTGCTTTTCTCTTATTTTTCTTTGTTTGTTATATTATTGAAAACTCAAATAAAAAAAACGTTGTTCTGTTCAACACAAAGAAAGATATTTGTAAGAATGTTCACAATCTTCAGTTTTGTGACATCATCCACTACCATAGAAGGAAAAACAATATTGTATCTCTTTTTTGTTCTGTTGAACACAAAGTGAGATATTTTGAAGAATGTATGATAACAAACAGTGTAGGGCTCCTTTGACTACCACTTAGTTTCAATGATGTCACAGAATTGAACATTGCTAACATTCTTTTCTTCCAAATATCTTTCTTTGTGTTCATCAGAACAAAATCATTTAAACAGGTGTAAAATGACATGAGCCTGAATAAATGATGACAGAATTTTACTTACACTATCCCTTCAGCGATTTACTCCTAATAACAATAAAAACAATTTAGATCATCAAATACATTTCTCTATCATACAGCAAATTTCCCTTCAAACCAATAAATCCCAGATTTCATGAACTCTCTGAATATTCCTTTCAGGCCACATGAGTGGTGTATTTAAATAAATGTGCTCCGCCGGGCTAATCGGATCATCTTCTGAAGGGTCACGTACATGATAACCATTGTCTACATTATTACATCCACACACAAAAAAAGTCAAAGCAGGAACGATTCGGGCATCCATTACTAATTAAAGTGACATTAGCGCTCATTCTCATTGGCCGCGTGGTGCATGAACCCGAAGCCATCATTTAATTGTTTCAGATGCCAACGATAAAATGCTTTTAATACACTTACGCTCATTAATGTAAATCATATTCCACTATGGATGTCCAATAATTAAAAAGAATATTTCAAAGCGTGTTCCTCTTTGAAAAGGTACTTCATTAGATAGAGATTCTTTCAGGGCGCACAGGTCTACAGAACTATTGATTTTTCCTTATTCTCCACGCTTGAAAATATTGTTAATGTTGACGTTGAATGTTCATCAATCTAGATTATCAAGCTATTTAATATCTGCCCTGTTCCCCTGATCGTTTCTTATGCATTTGATTGGATTATGACTGTATGCGAGACGAGGGCCGAGCGCCGGATGAGACGAGGATTGGATGTGATTTCCTAAAGTCTTACAAAAGCGCCGCAAGGACATCAACTCCCCCAGAAAACTTTCTTTCAAACTTTCATTGGACGGTACGTGACCCGCTTGATGATTTTTATTCACTGTGACCCAGAAACATACGGGGGGTCGTGCTTTGGTTTGAATTGTAGGCCTGTGATTGGTTTCTCACCGTTTGATCGCGGATCTATATTCTCTTTAAACTCAGAGCCCCGGTGGCCTTGCCAAGACATACGGCTCCCCGCGGATGTCCGACACGATACAGCTTTATAGCGGCAAGCTACAATAAAATAAATCTTACCGTCATACATCAGTTCATTTCACGACTGATTTATCAGAACGTACCTCTTTTTCTTCCAAAAAGAGACAACGTTTCCCCCATCCCCCATAACAATCAAATTAAATACAGTTTTATACGGCCACGTGGTCACCTGGGCCGATCTAACATCAATAGCCGAACCACTGTCATTTAATCTAGTGCCATTTAGAAATTCGGAGGCCTGAGTTTCTTGGCTCGGCCGAAAGTTTAAACACGACGTTCCTCTCAAAACGGTGCGAGGTGTTTTCAGAGCACAAACAGTGGGCACGGATCCGTGACGTTTTAGCCAGAGCCCAGAGAAAGCCAGATCACCCTCGCGTCTCCGCTAAGTCCCGAGTCCGGACGGCGTTCTGGGATTCTTTGTCTTTATGTAAAAGCCGATGCCTGGCGATGATGTGTTATGTAAAGTTGGCTGGGATAGATTTAAATGGCAGGATATCCTCCGCGCTGGCTTAGTTACAGCTCAGTGCATCAGCAGGCCTGAAGAGAAAGTCGGCACAGTGAGAACCGGCGCACGTCAATGGCCGCGGTGCCGCCGCTTTCTCAGATCGCTGAAATTATGTCACGGGGTTATTTGCGTGATAATCATGACATGCAAAGGAAAGGTGTGGGGGGGGCTTTGGGAATACAAACGCTCTTTTAGTTTATCTGGGCAATCAGCGTATCCAGACCGACCACTTAAAGAAGATCAAGTGCACTATTGGGAGGCTAAATCTCAAGCATTCGGTCGTGCTTGGAAAGTAAGAGCTGCGCTTTGAGAGCTCAGAGACGGCGAAGGATCGTGGGATTACAGCAGACAAAATCTACCAAACGCTCAATGCTGTAAGAAATATAAAGGAACGACCCTCATGTTGTTTCATTCCCAGTTCAGAGGAAGACAAAATCTTTTTTTATGTTCATACAGTAAAAATAAACAGAGAGCGGTGGAGTGGATTGACATGACCAGAAGGTTTCTACGGTCATTCATTCGGGTGTATAAACGGCTAAAGGTCAAAAAACGTTCAAAGCGCTCTACAGAAATTCAGATTCATGAGATTTAGTTCGTCTCATCATCATCTGTAATGACAGATGAGCATCTCATTCAGAACAGAGAGATCTTTCAGTCCTTCGCTGCATGAGGACGGATGCTCTTCAGTCAGGCTGAACGTCTGTTCCAGATGTTTTCAGCATAAGAACAGGAATGAAATTAGATCATTCACATTAAGTCAAAATGAACTAAAAGACTTTCCAGTGTCATCACAGATGGGTTTAATGAGCTTCTAAACAGAGCGACACAAGAGAGGCATTCAGAGCCTTTGTGTGTGATTCAAGTCCACTTGGACAGAATTAAACGCTGAAATATGGTTATGTTTTCCTTCATGAGAGGTTTGTGTGTGCTGCAGAGATTCTGATCTTCTGTCCAGGTGGACACAAACAACAGATAAACGACACACAACACTCAACGCGCCGCTTATCACATGATTCAACTGTCTGTCTGTGCTGTGCTGTGATCTCTCAGGACAACATTCAGTCCTTTAAAATAAGAAGGAAAAAACCTTCCTCCTCCTCAGTCAGACACCGCACATCTCAACCTTCTAAACTTGAACTTGATTCATTGTGCTGGATAAAATCAATCAGTAAAGATCCGGAGCAGCAGAGAAAGAGCTCATTATGAGGGTGAGACGCCAAACCCTCGCTGAGTCTTCAAGACGTCACTTGAGAGCCACTTCAAATCAACCCGTCTGCAACAATGACAATGACTCCAGCCTTTATATTAAAAGAAATCACAGCTCAAACAAGACTTTTTTTAAATACTGTACGAATGCAAGACTACAGAATTATGCCTAGATAAAGAAAACCAAAGGCTGAGATGTGGAAAATGAAATACAAACATATGAAATACAGGAAATTAAAAAAAGGAAATAAAAAGTGAAATACAAAGGGACTTTTGTAAATCTTTGTTTGACCTCAACTCTATTTCTGTTTTTATATATTTACATATATTATAAACCACTTTAAGTTGCACTACGTACATCACACTTCATTTAATTGTATTACTATAATTATCTTTCTTTTTGTTTGTTTACATACTTATACTGTTTTTAGGCAGCCCAGTGGCAATACGAATGTCAATTTTGTAATGCCAATAAAACACACATTCATTTTATTTGAGAGAGAGAAAGAGAGGAAGAACGAAGAAGGAAGAAAGAAAGAAAGGTGAGTGGTGTGGTCTGATAAGTGCTGTAGATCTGCACCACAATATATGCTAATTCTATTAAGTGTGCGCGTGTGTGCGTGTGTGTGTGCGTGTGTGTGTGTGTTGCAGGTGCTTTCCTAAACAATGCAGGAGCGAGAGAATAAAGCGATTGGATAAGAAGATGAGGGAAGACTTCAGGACACACGGGCCGTGCCAAGACCATTATGGGTATTGAACAATCCCACAATGCACCAAAAGATGCCAACAGAATGCAGCGCTGTCTTCATCGCAGGAATGTCTGCAGGACGTCCTGATGCAAGTAATATGATGAAATGCAGCTTATTCAAAACAGCCGTCGTTCATGTGGATTTCACCTCTCACCCACTTAAACAAACACGCCGGAACCTTCACAACAACAATTCAACAGCTGTGGCGCCTCAAGCTTCTCATTTCAATCCACTTTTACTCGTTTCTATCCACATAGATGCTGTGATGTATGATTTGCGCGCTATTTAATGAAATTGCGTCTACACAGCGTAACACATTTCATTGCACATTATATTTCCATTCATACTCTTTACGAAATCTACAGGGGGTCACCAACCTACCGCTAAACCAATTGAACAATCTGAGGGCGGAGAAACACATCAGTTCTTCTTTTACCTCTCAAGAAATGGCCTGGATTACAGATAACGATTTCTCTGTGCCATTAACCGCAAGTACGTGACACATCCACACTCAGACGGCCGGTTCTCTTACATCCCCGAATCACGAGCCGGGGAGGAGAAAAACAGACAGGCACTTTCGTCTCTTCAGAACGTGTGGATTAGTGTCTGATGGGTCCCCGAACATGTCTCGCCCCTCCTCCCCACAGCGCACCTGTGCAGGGCCGTCCCGGAGGACCCGGCGCGCGCGGGGGGACATATATACACTTTAACTGCGAAAAGGTCAGGCGGGCCGAAGGAAGCAGGCAAACACGGAGGCTCTGCCGATGAATCACAGGAGATTTGGTGCATGGCAGCGAATGAGTAACCCAGCAAAGCCCATTATTTCCCTTCTTCTCCAGCAGGGCCTGGATTCATGCCGGCGCATGGCACCAGTTCATTAGGAGGAAATATCATTCCTCTGCCGTGGAGCTGACCGCGGACGTGACGAGCCCCCGGAGGCCCCGCGGACCCTGTTTAATTCCACATCGTCCGCTCCGGAGAGAGCCTTAATCTCTGTCTGTGTGATCAATACTATATCAGTGTAAATTAAAATGACAATCTCAAAGTAATTAAGCCCGTTAATGTTTGAATTAAATGTCATTATTTGCTCATGACAAGAGGGCGAGGCGGGCGGCACTGCTCTTCAATGTGTGTGTGTGTGTTTTAACTCCAGCTAGATGCTTAAATTGGGCGACCTATTGAGATGAAGCCCCTCCTTAGCACCTCACAGAATCTGATTTACATGAGCGAATCTGATCAAACCTGCCTGACCCTGTAACACATGTGTTGTTTGGAATGAGATCATTTCATTTTACAATCAGCACAACTGAATACAGACTAGAAAAGATAGAAAATGACATAAAATGTAAAATATTCCAACAGTAAATAAGAATGTGAATATGTAACAGCTGATTTCTACTCAGAAAGTTAAGAAATGACAAGATCAAATGTAAAGCTAATAAAAAGAAGTGCTTGATCGTGTCTATAATATTAGTGACCTCTAAATATGTTTCCCATATTTATAACTTAAAATAGATATCAAACTACAATCGTTGAAAACAGCTGATTTAAATAATAAAGAAATAAGACAGTTAAACAGAAGATCAGCTGAATTCTACATTGATGTGAAACCCTTAGAAAAGTAAACTCAGCTTAACAACAGCACAAATCTATCACATGAAGAAATCATTTATTAACTCATTTATTAACCTGTGTGCTCACGAAGGAAACATGAAGCTCATTCTCCAGGCCTGTAATCCTCTCTGCCTGGTTAAGAGCTTTAAAGTGAGCATGTTCATAAAGACTTCACCTCCCTAATGAGCATTTACTGTCAGACTGACTCCTAAAGACCCAGAGAGTGACATCATGAAAAACCTGAGACGCATATCCCTTTCTCCTGCTCCAGACTAGAGAAACGTCACTTGCTTCTGAAACACGTCACTTGCTCCTAAAGCACCTCCCCATACACCTTAGAGACCTGCGATTTCCTTCTGACACATCTGTGCATCCTCCTGAGACACATTTATCCAACTCTAGACAGAAGACACGTCACTTCCTGCTGAGACACATTTACTGCTGAGACGCACGTCACTTCCTGCTGAGACACATATCACTTCCTCCTGAGACAGACGTCACTTCCTGTTGAGACACAGGTAATTTCCTGCTGAGACAGATGTCACTTCCTGTTGAGACACCCATCACTTCCTGCTGAGACGGACGTCACTTCCTGCTGAGACACATTTACTGCTGAGTCACTTCCTGCTTGCTGAGACGCATATCACTTCCTCCTGAGACAGACGTCACTTCCTGTTGAGACACAGGTAATTTCCTGCTGAGACATATGTAACTTCCTGTTGAGACACCCATCACTTCCTGCTGAGACACACGTCACTTCCTGCTGAGACACACGTCACTTCCTCCTGGGACACAAATCACTTCTGCTGAGACGCAGATCATTTCCTCCTGGGACGCAAATCACTTCTGCTGAGACACATTTCCTGCTGAGACGCACGTCACTTCCTGCTGAAACACATTTCCTGCTGAGACGCACGTCACTTCCTGCTGAAACACATTTCCTGCTGAGACGCACGTCACTTCCTGCTGAAACACATTTCCTGCTGAGACGCACTCACTTCCTCTGATTTCCTGCTGCTTCCTGCTGAGACGCACGTCACTTCCTGCTGAAACACATTTCCTGCTGGCTGATCATTACTCACTTCTGCTGAACACATTCCTGCTGAGACTCACTTCCTGCTGAATGGCTTTCCTGCTGAGACGTCACGCTGAAACACATTTCCTGCTGCGCACTCACTTCCGCTGAAACACATTTCCTGCTGAGACGCACGTCAGCTGAGACGCACGTCACTTCCTGCTGAAACACATTTCCTGCTGAGACGCACGTCACTTCCTGATCTGGTGGTGCTGGTGGCAGGTAAAGGCCACTCAGCATGTTTTAAAGTGATAAACACAGATGCGGTTCTAAAAGCGGGTGAGATGGTTTCACAGCTCCTGGTGCGTCACATCTGTCTTTCTAATGTCAGTGTGAGCTGCATTTGCCCGCTAAGCTTTAAAGCAGAAACATTAACGATCGACAGCGTTAAACAGCTCGTGACATCAGCAGATGGTGAAGAACAGCCGTCTGTCTCTCTGGGATCTGCTGAAGTGCTCACGGGCTCTTCATCAAACGCTCTAATGAGACCCAAACGCTTGGGCTTAATGAATTATTAAATGCCAGTCAATAAAGGATAAATAAGAACAACAAATGTGACCGTGGGGTATTTAATTAGCAGAGGAGCAGCGCTGCATCTCTGATGTTATGCTAATAGCTATTGAGGCTTTGGGTGA
Organism: Triplophysa siluroides; assembly: GCA_006030095.1. NCBI lineage: Eukaryota > Metazoa > Chordata > Actinopteri > Cypriniformes > Nemacheilidae > Triplophysa > Triplophysa siluroides. Next base: position 259,013 of record VCII01000437.1, read on the forward strand.
GATCAGATTCTTTCCCCAGAACGCCTGTGATCCATCAGAGAGCTGTTGATTCATGTCCCACTCATTAATAGTCCTTCAGCGTGGAGGGCGTCAGACGGACTTCCAAATCAATGCTCACCAACAGATTCAATGCATCTAACAGTCGACCGCAGTGTGACGGCAACATCACGACGAGTGAGTGTTCCGAGTCATGAGAAGAGAAATATAATAGAGAGCTGTAGCGTCGTATGTTTACTAGTGCAAAAAACATCACAAGGTTTTTTCATTCTTCCAAATATCTTTCTCTGTGTTCATCAGAACAAAGACATGTTAACACATCTGGAACAACTCGAAGGTGAGTAAATGATGACAGAATTTTAATGTTTTGCATGAACTGTCCCTTTAAGATTTTTTTACATGCATATGATGAGACTGAACACCACGGTAATTCATAAACTGAAATAAATTAACCTTAATGAAGACATGCATTCACGGGACATGACCTTTGACCTCACACACACACACAGCTAATGATGGGCTGCAGCATTAAGATGCTTTTAGCCGCATTAATAATACTGATGGAGTGTGTGTTTGTGTTCATGTCACACACAAACACACATGCTCGGCGTGAGATGATGTCAAATGAAGGGTGAGCAAAGTCAGCCGGTTGTAATTAAAGACTGAAATCTTTTAGAGGGTGACGACGGGTTACTCTGTCCACAGGAACAGAAAATACAAACTGATACAACACATGTGATGAGGGACTCGGGAATCAGGAGTCAAATCAGATGAGCTCTCTCTCTGTTTTTTACTCTTACTGTATGTCACACTTCATGTCAAAAGTCTTGAAATAAAAAGATATTTTCTTTAATGGAGAGACGCTGTAAGAGAGTCAGATCTGTGAGTGTGTTTGTGTCAGATTCATGTAAATTCGAGGAAACCGAGGCAGGTCAGATTGGGTTTCCCTCTCCTCATTTTAATTCCCGTCGGCAGAGGAAGGACATCCATCAGGCCCCGGGCAGAGGACACCTCCCGCCTGCTCAAAAATGCACGGAGCTCGCGATAAAATTAACCTTGTGCCAATTGTTTTCCCACACGTTTGATGGGCTGCCGGCACTTCATCTGTTACCACGAGGATATAAAAGAAGTGGAAAACAGATGCGCATAAAATGATGAGCAATGAGTTTCTCACACGCGGAGTTAAACGTCTCGCAGCACGATGAGATATCAGTCCAGGGGCACTTCAACATCAAAACTGACATTATTATTCACCTACAATTACATCACAGACACTCAACCTGAATGTAAAACACGATTTCTGTTCCAGAGAGTAAAGCCGCCTCCTGCAGCATCGATGACAGAAACAAGTTTCTATTAGCTGTCGTTGCTTCAAACCAAGATTGAAAAAGCTCAAATATATATTACGTTATCAATACTGGAACCATTCGGGGGGATTTTATCCATTGATTTGCAATGGATACTGGGATTGAATTCTCTATAAAGGGGGCACACAACTACTTTAGAATTTGGCAACACCAATGTTTTCATAGATGCAGTTTCTTAGATTTTGGAACAGAGCAGAAACATACAAACACTCTATTTGCAGTGCAAGAGGGTATGATGGGTAACACGTGGTGTTATGAGGGAGAGAGAGAGTGAGAGAGAGAGAGAGAGAGAGAAAGAAAGAAAGAGAGAAGAGAGAGATAGAGAGAAGAAGAGAGAGGAGAAAGAAAGACCGAAAGACAGAGAGAAGAGAGAGAACTCAGAAAGAGAGAAAGAGAGAAAGAAAGAAGAAGAGAGAGAGAGAAGCGCTCGAGAAAGAGCTAGAGATAGAGAGAGAGAGAGAAGAGACAAAAAGAAAGAAAGAAAGAAAGAAAGAGAGAGTGAGAGACAGAAAGAAAGAGAGAGAGAGAAAGAGACAGAAAAAGAGAGAGAGAGAGGAGGGGAGGGGTAAAATCCTTCAGTCTGTGTTTATTTGCTCTCAACACCTCCTAAGCGATCAATATTTTTAATTTGGGGCCAAGTTATTATTTTTCACATCACTGTGCTGGAGAGCAAAGTAAAGTGGCTCATATTTTAGCACTAAAAAGATCGATATGACAGCTTCACCTTCACTCTGGCCCTTACACACACTCACACGGGACCGGGGGGTGCCGGGGGGCCGCACACACACACACAGGTGATTTACTCACCCCTTACATTCAGCTGAATCTACTGAAACCAAACACACACACGCTGCATCAGTTTACCTGCAGGATCATGTGTGCTTGTCACAAACACGTTAAGTGCGTGTCACATACATGTTGTTGTGGGTGTGAGGGCACAGGAGAGCCTCCGGACCTCTGGCAGGTGCACCGGCTCATCTATGTAATCCATTAACTGCGTATATATTTCACCGCACATTTTTCCAGCACCTCGCGACCGCTCCCCCCTCATAATTCACATCTGATGGCAGATTCATCGATTGTCGCTCAGCACACATCTACACATCCCTGTGTGTGTGTGTGTGTGTGTTTTGAGTGATGGTGTGTGAGAATTATGACTCTACTAACGTCCGGACCATTCAAACAGCTTTGGGCTGGTCCGTGCCTCACAACACTATATTGAAATAGGAGGCCGGGGATTTAGTTTGCAATATTTTAAGCTGGTTATGTTCATGGTCTCAGCGCTAGAGAAAAGACTGGAGGAGGAGGAATTAAAGTGTGATTCATCACCAAAACATCCATCACTGACCTGAATATACATCAGATTATAGACCGACGCGCTATAGAATAAACACACTGAATGTGAGAATGATTTTCGATGAACTGAAATCACTTTAAATATAAAAGAGCCACAGATCTCAATGATATTCCGCAGCGAGACGCGTGATTGCAGGAAATCACTCATGGACCAGCACAAATGATGCAGGAGATGTGAATAGGGTTGGGTATCCTTTGGGGTTTTACCGATACCGGTGCCTAAATTGATACTTTAAATAAAGAGCCAGAAAACACCAGTGGATGACATTAAAGAAGAAAATGTTCAATAAAAATATGTATTAAGCAATAAAAATACACAACAAATTCACAATTAAAGTGAATGTGAAATGAGCATGTACACTGACTTTGCTAGAAAGATGTTATACTGTTTACTGTTTACCCGCCATGCTCGCTATAGTTGTATTAAATATGGGCAGAAAATGCGTTGAATATATAATCAAATATTAATATATATAATAGAATATATAATAAAAGTTTAAGTCCATTTCCAGAGACCTCTTGGCTACATCATATGTGCATTATTTTAAAACAGACAGACAGATGTCTCAATCGACGGCTCAGTTAGCATCTAAGAGGCACCGAAATCTGCGTTTTGATTCGGCCCAGTTACACCAGGTTTCGGTACACAACCCTAGATGTGAAGCACCAAACTCTTTACATGCTTGACTTTACACACACACACATCTCTGTGTCCGTATCTACTCTCTGTGGGTGTTCATGGGCAGCGGCGGTCTGACTAAAGCACATGACACTTCTAATGCCCCCCGACGGGACACAACAGAGCAATGTTATCAGCCTTCAGCCGGAGATATCATCACACAGAGAGAGAGAGAGAGAGAGAGAGAGATGAGCGTGTGTGTGTGAGACATAAAACACATCACCTGATGTCGCTCAAACACGCGTGTACATTAGTCACGAGCACTAACACGACCTGTTTTCTGCCGGCAGACCCGAGGCAGGTTTTTAACAGCCCTCAGTGAATGAAACAGGACCGATACTCTAATATTATCATGCGTCTCTGATGGATTTCGGCTCCAATTAAAAATTAGTGTCACAGCAGTAAGTTATTGTGTGTTGCCAGACGAGGGCAAGTTAGCTTTAACACACTGTGACAAGCACACACAGACACACACACACACGTGCATTGGTAATAAGGGGCGGATATTAGTGCACATCATTACCCATGAGCCTCTGGGCCCTGGGGCAGAGCGGCATGATAAATATTAATGGTCTGGAACTGGTGAACTGAGGGGGGCTGTATGATCAGCGATGCTTCCTCTAATTGACATTTTACCTCCTGTATACTTTACAAGAGCCATAAAACAACCACCGCTGTCACTCAAAATCCTGAACGCAGACCTACAGAACGATTCATCTCACAGAGACAAAGATTCATTTCGACGTAAATCTGAATCGTTCACACATTCATTCAGATGTGTTTGAGCGTCTGCTAGTGTGTTTCGGTAACTGTTGTGGGTTTCCTCAACATCCTCCTCAATTCCTCCGAACAAACACATCACACATCTCTCCACATAAGCACACCACATATGTCAACTAATATTCTGCGTTTTTCACAAGAGGAGCAAACAAATCTCACGTCACAAGAATATCGACGGGTCGAGCGGACAACAAACAGTTACAGGAGAAAAACAAACGCGGGCGGCGTGCAGGTAAATGACACGCGTGATGTCTGAGCAGACTATTAAGAGATTTATTGACTGTCACAGACACTCCAAACGTTGTCATCGCCCAAATACTCTTTTTTTAAACAAAACTCTGAAGTGCATCTTGATTGGCCAGGCTTTAGATAAACACGTCAAATGTAGAAATGTAAATGGAGACATTTGTCATAATAACTTTTATAAGTCTCAAACAAACATGCTTAACAGATCTTTGATTTACATATAATCAAAGTTTAAATAGTTAGATGTGTCACAAATCACTATAGACATTAAATCAATATATCAATATATGCATGCATGTATATAAACCAATGATCTGTTAATCAGTTAAGGTCAATTAGAGAAAGATTGAAGCCAGTGATTTCTGCTCATTTATTTCTCTGGACTGTTATCACTGAGCCTCTGCTTCCACCTGGTGGACACTGCCGGTAACTGCAGCTACCCTGAAATTCAATTCTGAATATTTACATTTACATTTATGCATTTGGCGGACGCTTTTATCCAAAGCGACTTACATTGCTTTATCCTATACATTTATACACAGGTATGTGCAATCCCCTGGGATCAAACCCACAACCGACACAATGCTCTTACCACTGAGCTACAGGAAAGCTATATCAACCAGAACTGATCTGATGAACCTGAGAGATTATAAATTCAATGCAAAACATATCCACTCCAAGAAAATTATCATGACAAAGTTGTGTGCAAATGATACATTCACGCAGGAACAAATCACTGAAATGTTCTCACTGCTGTATTGTGCAAGTTTTTCACTAACAATGCAATCGGTCATCTCTGTGACGAAACACAATAAACAAGCATTAATCAAGACCACATTTAATTTACAGCTTGCAATACGCAACCCGAAAATTCAGGTTCTCTACAGCCTTTAAAATGATAATGTTATTATAATATAATATAAATAAGTAGTTTTGATGATTTCAAAATGTTTAGTCATGAAATAATTCCAGCACATCAACGTGTTCAGTGTTATGGTCACTTTACTACAATTGTAAATGAGCAAAAATCCAGAGTGAGCAGATGTGTCCAATCCTTCAGAAGATACACCATATGAGACCATATATGCTAAAATGACTAAACCTGCTCAGAAGGACGCCCCCGTGTGGTCACTGAGAGAACGGACAGCGGTGCAGACAGAAAATCTCATGAGGGTTTGAAAGACAGAAGATGAGATGACTTACCGTGAACTGCTCCTGTGATTTGTAGTTCTTGTCGAGATACACTCGAGCTCTGCCGAAGTCTTTCATGGCATCACTGGACAAAAAATCTCTGACACCAGAACAAAACACAAATTTAACACGCATGTAAAGATTGACCATGCAAATAGCGTGGTATCTCCTGAAGTACTCCGGAGAATCGGCTGTCGTGGTTTGTTTTGTACAGTAATAATTAATTGCATAACATGACCATTTAAACTCGTTTTACAGACGAATATTTCATTTGATTAATTTGATATGGAAATAATGTACATGATATGACCTGAAGCTCTTGTATGACGAGAAACAGATCCTTGTGAGCATCAGATAGTGTCGGACATGATTGAACAGGGAACACTGATGGGATGGATTACATCACATCTGAATGAGCCAATGACCAGGCGGGAGGATGTTAAGACTTACTTGATGAAACTTTCCACGTGCTGCATGGACGCTTCATAATTCTTCCCACCAACTTCCTGACAGTGAAGAGCCACGAAGTGCGGACTGTGTGTTTTCACTGTCTGCAAGACAAGAGGAGAGCGACATCAAACATCAATAGTGAATATTTAAAAACGAGAAAGTGGTTCTGCACTTCACAACATCAACTCGGGTCACAGTCATACCCAAACAAAAACACAAATAGTCATAAAACGTAAAGCAGACCAAGATCCAGAAACGCAAAGATACAGACAAACGAAAATAAAGAGAGACAGTTAAAGGAGCCGTTTCACTCTGCTCGTGTTTTCACAAGTACGGTCACACGGAGATCAGGCTGTTTAAGGTGTCGACTCGTAAGTGAAAATCCATACGCCGGTGAATTACAGCGCTCGCAGCCTCTGGCGGGTCAAGGCTCAGGCTGCGGGGCCGAGTATACATCACTGTCAGATGGGATTTGTGAGGCCCGTGGGGCAGTAAGGTCCAGCACAGAGCCGGCTTCTGGACCCACAGCACTCCACCGCGGCATTATTGCGTCTAAAAGCCAAATCAAATCAAAGTAAATGTAGAGCAATAACACTATGGATTTTCCATCAGACTGATGGCCTTGTGCTCCAACAGCACATGATTAGTGAACCTCTCGACGTGCAGCCGTCAGGTCACACAACCCCACTCACTGTGTTTAGAGAGATGCCTTTCTCCTCACACCTAAAGAGTGTGTGTGACATGAGCGAGCGTAAGTGACGTAAGGCTGTAAGAGTGTGTGTGTCTTAATGAAGGGTGTGTGTATGAGTGGAGCATTGTGTGTGTCTGTATGAGCCGAGCATTTGTGTGTGTGTGTGTATGAGCTGAGCATTGTGAGTTAGTGTTTGTGTGTGTGTATGAGCCAAGCATGTGTGTGTGTGTGTGTGTGTGTGTGTGTGTGTGTGTGTGTGTGTGAGCCGAGCATGTGAGTGTGTGTGTGTGTGTGTATGAGCTGAGCATTGTGAGTTAGTGTTTGTGTGTGTGTATGAGCCAAGCATGTGTGTGTGTGTGTGTGTGTGTGTGTGTATGAGCCGAGCATGTGAGTGTGTGTGTATGAGTGAGCATTGTGAGTTAGTGTTTGTGGTGTGTATGAGCCAAGCATGTGTGTGTGTGAGTGTGTGTGTGAGTGTGTGTGTATGAGCTGAGCATTGTGAGTTAGTGTTTGTGTGCGTGTATGAGCCGAGCATGTGTGTGTGTGTGTGTGTGTGTGTGTGTGTGTATGAGCTGAGCATTGTATGTGTTTTTTGTATGTGTGTGTATGAGCCGAGCATTTGTGTGTGTGTGTGTTTGTGTACATCTATCTTTATGAGGACCAGTTTGAGTTTTAGACCAGCACAGTGTGTGTGTGTATGTATGAGCGGAGTGTGTGCGTGTGTGTGTCTGAGTGTGTGTGTGCTTGTGCGCATGTGTGCGTAGCATTAACACAGTACAAGACAGTGTAGACAGTCTAGTGTGCTGTTGCGTTGAACACAATAACTAAACGCAAGCGACACGGTTCTTTTTCACTGTTATATAAAGCTGCTATTAATAACACAACGGTCAGGACGCGTGTCTGCACCTCCTCACAATGAGACACTAATATCACTACTGACTTGCATCATCCTTTACACAGTTCTCAAATCTAAACAAATTCACATGCAAACACAAACAAGAACAAGAACAAAACCAAGGCACTAAATCCTGCCTAAACGGGCCGACAAACCCATCCTTATAAAACACAACAAACAACATCAGTCACTGTAAATAAAGGTTTATTCATTACTGGAGCTTAAATGCACAAACAGATCAGTTTATGTTTAATATAAAGTTTTGTTCTGGTGAGAAACACAATACACAGAAGAAGGGCCTGAGCAAAAATATTTACTTATTTGTTTTGAACACAAGTGTAATGTTGTGTAGTGTATTTTAAATTGTACTGTAGTCACAGAAGCTCTTTACAACTGTGACAATATTTGGTTTACCAACTACATTCCACCATTTCACAGTCTGACGTGAGGAAATCCCCACTGAGAGATGATGTAAACATATATCAAGGAAATGATAACTCCTAAACTATGAGTCACGTCACGATGTCAAACAATCCTGTGACGGGGCATGAAATCCATCTCTGAAATATTCATAAGTGTTTTTGAGCTTCTGAATCCTCGTCCACACGTACAAACATTTCAGTTGTTTAAACAGCATGTGGAAAAGAAGTTATGTGAAGTATAAAACAATTTATAACGTACTAAAAGTGAATCACCCCCTACAGAACACATACATGCAGTCTTCAAGACATTTACTAATAAACTCATATACATTTTTCTGCAACTTCAGAACAACAGCTGACACACTGTAAATGCATCAAACAATAAACATCTGTAATTCTGCTCTCTCTATAATATAATGAGAGAAGTACCAACATGATGTAAACTGAAGAACCAGAGCGTCTTCTGTTTTGTGTCTCACTCAGAAATCACACCACAGATCTTGTTTGACTTTAAATGTAAAACTACAAGTGTACGGGGGACAAAGGTCAGATGTAATAAACATTATCATAAAAGTAGTATAGCACCATTGTGTGTTAGAGAGAGTGAGAGAGAGAGATGCCTTTGACAACATATATCTTCAAAAATTAACAGACAATCAGTTACACAAGTTATTATAAAGATGATAGACAGACATACAAATGATAAGATAGTTATTATAATATCGAAATCAATTGACAGACTTGACTTTACTAAGGCACCAAAAACTGACACCACAATACAATCAAAATTATTTAAAATGGTATCTTTACTGCTCATATAAATAGCAATTTTGCCCAGTATAAAATGTAAAAGTTGACACGCCCTCTGTCGTGTTCGTGTATACTTAAAGCCAAAAATAAAAGAGAGAGAGAGAGAGAGAGAGAGTGCAGAATAAAGCAGATTTCCATGACGTCATTACAGGAACTCTTGGCAGAAGTTTAACAGACCTCCCCAATCTCTCAACACACACCAAACTGCCATGTTACTATTTCTGCCACTGTGACCTCTTCACTTCGTCGTTACACTATACAGTATCTCACAGAAGTGACTACACCCCTCACATTTTTGTAAATATTTGATTATATCTTTTCATGTGACAACACTGAAGAAATGACACTTTGCTACAATGTAAAGTAGTGAGTGTACAGCTTCTATAACAGTGTATATATAACACACAGCCATTCATGTATAAACCGCTGGCAACAAAAGTGACTACACCCCTAAGTAAAATAAGGCCAAATTGGGCCCAAAGTGTCAATATTTTGTGTGGCCACCATTATTTTCCAGCGCTGCCTTAACCCTCTTGGGCATGAAGTTCACCAGAGCTTCACGGGTTGCCACTAGAGTCCTGTTCCACCCCTCCATCACGACATCACGGAGCTGGTGGATGTTAGAGAGCTTCCATTACATGATGCCCCACAGATGCTCAATAGCCTTTAGGTCTGGAGACATGTTTGGCCAGTTCATCACCTTTACCCTCAGCTTCTTTTGGGGTCGTTATGTTGGAATACTGCCCTGCGGTCCAGTCTCTGAAGGGAGGGGATCGTGCTCTGCTTCAGTGTGTCACAGTACATGTTGGCATTCATAGTTCACTCTATAGTCTGTAGCTCCCCAGTGCCGACAGCACTCATGCAGCCCCAGACGCCCGAAACGTTCAATTCGCGCCGTATCATTCGCACCGCCTCATTCGCGCGAATCGTGCCGCAGGATGTCCTATCGCGTCTTTGCATTGACTTAACATGTAAATCACTCGCGCTTAAGGCAACATTAGTCTGCATGTCTTCAGCAAACTGTTTGCGGGCTTTCCAGTGCATCATCTTTAGAAGAGGCTTCCTTCTGGGACGACAGCCATGCGTCTTTTGAGGTTGAAAAAAGTTCAACTTTCCTAAAAATAAAAAGCTACGTCAAGCACCTTTCCACAGCTAACCAATGACAGAGACCTGCCGTTTCCATAACAACATGTGAGGAACGTGATTGGTCGAGAAGGCTCGAGCTCGAAAAAATTAAATGGCGGCAGAAACGCCCGTTGGAGTACAGTTTTGTATAAATGTAAGTTTAATTTTCACTTTCAATAACTTCTGATTGCATTTCTAGCGAGAAATTAGTATTGTAGTTTTTAAATATGTGATTAGATTAATATGTAAGTAGACGCTATATGTCGCACCACAGTCAACTTTTTCTTGTCAAAAAAGAAGTAAAGTGTGAACACGGCCTTAATGACTAGGGGCTTGATTCTATACACTAGCGTCTGTGAGTGTCATAAGAACTCCTGATTTTAATAGTTAAGAGGCGTGTCCTAACACTTTTGCCTATGTTTGGTGAAATATACATGTATAAATACATTTAATGTCACACACACAGGGTAGGAAAGCAGAAGACACACAAGGTTTCTCACCCACAAATGAACATCTTTATCATGCTAATAAGTTTGAATAAAATCTGTGTTTTTTTAAAGGTAAATATCTGGAGTGGACAAAATGCAAATGCAAAGGATTTGATTTGTAAATCTCGTTTCCATGACATCATCACCGTGTTCTGATTATAAACAGCTATTACAACTTTAACAGAACTTAAATCAAGCTGATGATTCTCCTAAACCTGATGAACGTCCTGCAGTCAAAATGAATGAAGACGACTAAAAACACAAAATTCAAAATCAAGTTCATCTATAAACACAAGAAGATCTGAAACTGTTCTTTGAAACTGCGCGACAGATGGACAAACAAACCTTCAGCTCCATCTGCATTTACGTTTGAAAGCAAACAATCACTTATTTAAACTCCATCCACCTGTCGGTTACCATCACACATCAGAATTAACTTCAGTCAAAGGCCTTCGAGTAATAGAAACAAGAACTAAATCAATTTCTGAAATGCAAGTACAGTAAACAGTCAGCATAAACACACACAGTAGGTGCGCAGGTAAGGGGAAAGAAGGACTCAATCTCTCATTGCGATTTCATTTGTCAGTCAAAAAATGATCAGGTAAATATTTTGTACCTTAGGTAAATCTCATGTTTGTAAAGGTAAAGGATCCAGCCCTGAAGTTACAGGATGCAAAACTGGATTTGGTTTGTAAATCTGTCTTCCGTGAGCTCATCTTCAACTTTTCACACTTTACTTTGACGGTCATTGAGTCAGATGTGATGTTACTGTGCGTACACTATTTACTTTAGTTTACACGTGTGACTTCAGCAGCTCTGAACACACCTGAGATCTACATCTAAAGCACAAACCGACGGACACCAAACATTCACCCGTGACCTGAAGAGGTGTTCTTATGTTCTCCAGAAAAGAGGAGGATGATATGAGTCAGAACTCACTCTGCTTTCACCTCCAAAGATCTGTTCATATGGTCTTCTGGTATATATAAGCGTATAGAAACTGCGATCTCACACACACACTCTCAGACATCTGAACACTGCTGTAGAAACAAACACTAAAAACTATTTTTATGCTTCATGACTGGACAGCAGTGATGTGTATGAGACGTCTTCACTTAATAGTGAAACAAAAGTGTGAAATAAATGTGTATCTGTGATGTGGTCCAGTACAAGACTCAAAGGGCTTTAATGAGTTTTTGGGACGTATCGAGTCTTGTCTCGTTTTTTTCAGCCAGGTAAGATTTGAATGCACATTATGAAGAGTAATCTCGAGGTGATATCAGAGGGACATCATCATTTAAAGGGGTGATACGACTCGGCTAAAAGGAATATTATGGTTTGTTTTAGATGTAATGTAATGTGTAAACACCATTTAAGGTTCAAAAACGCGGTATTTTCAGATATTTTTTTCAGATTTTCATCAAAGCTCATGGCTCTGAAAAGCGAGGTGTGCTGTGATTGGCCAGTTCACCAGTGCGTAGTGATTGGTCAAATACTGCAAGCGTGTGGCGGAAATGTAACGCCTCTGACCATATTTGGAACATCAGGTTCCTCTTCAATTGTGCTGACAGGTACACCACCTTACTTGCGTATACATTTGGGCGGTCTTAGTCAACTCAGACCACCGACTGACGTAGATCTGTGGGGGTGTGGCTACACGAGGTGTTTCAGGCAGGTCTGGTGAGCATTCACTTTTAGATAGAATGACTCTTTTGTTCCCACACTTTCACTTCTGCAATGTTACGTGTCTAATACATGCATGAGCAACTTATAACACACCAAAGACACAGAAAAACACGTGTTCGCGCCATTTGACCCCTTTAAGAGATAATGTCTCTGGACAAAAGACACTTTGAAACTGGAAAACAAATACAGTGATTAACGTCAATCTAATGTTTTCTGTCGGCAGACATGAGAATATCAGAGAGTTTATTACCTGGCAAAACTCCTGTATCCACGGCTTCTGTAGGTTCTCCGGCTGAAAGAGAAAATTAAACATAAGTTCAATAATACATTCACTCATGACTCGTACAAAACAGGTACAGTGGCACTACCATGATACAAAACCATTACCAAATGAATAGAAAACTAAGGGTGGTTTCACATTTAGCTCGACTGCCTGGTCCGAACCCGAGTTGGACTGCACAATAACACAAAAGTACTCATGATAGCTGGACACTTTACTGACCAATCAGAACTTTGGACTTCCACAAGAAATACAAAAAAGAAACACTTCAGCACAACACAGATTTACTGCATACATGTTCTCTTTTAAGTGATTCATCGTGCCCCGATTATTCCCCCAATATTCTTTGCAGTCATGAGAAATAAACAGTTTTTCGGAAAACTTCAGGTGACTATGAGGTTCACGAGACGCTCACAGACCAGTCGCTGCAGATTTGACCTTCACTACACTGTGGTGAATCTAGGGGGCGACGTCAGTCAAGGCTTAAGTAGGACTGACCTCCTCTAGAGGAAGCGCACGGCAGCGTTCCTCCCTCGCCTTATTAAAAGTTAATTTGCGCTTCATTAGAGACTGATGAAAATATCAGCATGTGTCCGCCAGGAGCCCCTGCAGTCCGAACCCGCGTCACATCTCTGGCCTAGTTTAAAACCGCTCCTGGGATTTCACATTTCAGGAGCGTCGTGAGAACGGCTTCACAAGGAAACTGAAGTGAACTGCACTACAAACATCAAGAACGGGTTTTTCAGCAGAAAATGACAGACAGACTAAACTGTCAAACGCAATTTTACTGAGTATTGTTTCTTTTTCATTCTAAGTGTGATCAGAAACCATGAAAGGCACAATTCACAGAAATGATATTATTTGCCCTCCCGCATGATGCTCTAAACCTGATTTTCTTTTCCTTTGTCAGTGACACTGCCTCAGTAACTATTTATTTATCATCAAAATGTGTTTATATTCTGCAAACGTCTGCTCTTGTGCTTTACAGCGTCATTTTCAATGAAATAATTCAATAATCTGATCTTATACATAAACAATCGACAAAACCAATAAGGTTATCATGTCGTCTTCCTGTGGAACGTGTTCAAAGCAAAAGATAAAAAACAATTGAAAATACAAACCAGGTCTGTCTATGCATGACTTTAATGAGGAGATAAAATACTGAGATTAAAGACTGAAGAAAGACAAGGACGTTCATGATCTGGACACACTGACCTTGTGACCTCAGGGTCATTGTGCTCAGGGTCAGCCTGTGATACGAGTCGTTTCTTCAAGAGAACACGCATCACGCACAGCATGTGACTCTGACAGAATAAAAATCAGGAACCAGAATCTAGAAACCAGAAAATACAGACTAGGATGGGCTGTTTTATCTGGCCCCTAGCAACCACTGAACTGCTTAGCAACGCCCTAGAAAGCACATAAAACCACCAAAACAGAACTGCAACAGCTCAAATGATGAGCGTGTGTGTGATTGAAATCAGTGACCAGATACACACACACCACCTGCACACTGTTGCCTGGATACCAGTGATGGTGACAGCCTTGAAGGAACACTCGTAAACACACACACACACAGAGAGAAAGGCAGTCCGTGCGTCCTAAATTGCCTACTTCCATACTATATAGCAGGCGAAAAGGAGTATGAGAGTCATGAGTAGTATGTCGGAATCCTCAGTATGCACAAAACAAATACCCGAGTGGTCTACTGATTCCTCCGAGATTTGTGAGTGAGCATCAGATGGACATGTCGTCACCTTGGAATGAAAAGGTTCTATCTGCGTTCTGTGTAGTTTTGAGGTATTGAGCATTAAAGTTTTTGCATTTCATAAAGCAAAAATGATATGAGGAACAAACCTCTTTCATATGTGAAAAAGACAAGAGACGTCTTTCTAAATGTACAATATTAACATTTTCTGAAATTTGTAAAGGCGGTTTTCGGAACAGGTCAAACACAGATAGAACCTTCTGATTCTGAACATCACTTTCGGCTTAGAATTATAAGGTTCTATCTGCAAAACATTCATTAAATACATTTAACATTTTCAATCAAATCAGTGTATAATAATGTGTAAAAAAGTTACATTTACATGCTTTTTATGACCATTATTTTATATTTTAGACGCTTTTTTCTTGTTCAAGTTGAGCATAAAAGGCTTTTCTAATTGTTGCATCTAAAGGTTTTATCCACAGAAGGAAGCACAGGTAAAATAGATGAGTTTGGTTTGGCCTTTAGGGCTTTATATTGTAACATTTAAGGCATTAATGTGCAAACACAGGAATTAGGAAGCTAGCGCTGCTGGCTAGTGTTGTGTCTGTAAATATACAAATTAACTCAACAAAACAGAAATAATACTGTATCAATAAAACAGTCAACCTAGTGGTTTCTTTTAAACATTGTTTTGCGTTGCATATTTCCCACAGTCACTGAGGAGTCCGGTCACATGACAAGGAAAGCTAATCCTGATTGGTCCTCTTGTGTGCATTCAATTGTCTCGCAGATAGAACCTTATAGCACCAAATAATAATTCGACCTTGAATGAACCTTTTAGTTTTCTTTAAAAAAAGTCCCAAAATGTACACGTTTAAAAAAAAAACATGGCATAACGTCAATAAGAATATGTGCATAACTCAATTTTGACCAAAATTTCAGATAGAACCTTATAATTCTAAGGCGACCACTTCTCTATCCCACGATGCCACGGGAGATGAGCAAAGGTACAATTTCTAACGTAAATCAAATTAAAATAGCGGAAAACTTCGCAGAGGGTGTCCGTTTTTTACGTGTCATACGGGTCACATGACAATAAAACATCTATTTATACTACCCCACACATACTATATAGAACATACCGTTTTATCGGTCGATAGGTGGGTACTTCATTTAAATCAGTACGTTCTGTCATAGTATGCGATTTTGAACGCAGCGAGCGTGAAAAACATCACCTACATTGGCATCCTTCTGTGACCTCCCTTCCATTTACCTCTTCTTGTCTTATCAGAGCTGCTGAACTCTGGGTTTCTACACCAAAACTAAGACTGAACAAAGAATAAAAAATGTCAGAGTGACGCACTTTCAGCTGCGTTCATTACAATCAGATCTAGTTTAGTTTGGCATCAGATTAAGTTGTAATCTTTAAACGGTGAGACATTGACACCAGCTGTTACGTTTTTTTACTGAGCCAGACCTTCCTTCAGCTCCAAACACCTCCACATGTGTACAGAACAGAAAAATTATCATAATACTCTAATAATAAAGGAGTGGAAGATGAATGGAAAAGTAAATAATTTCACATCTTCATGAGAAGCAGCGATGCATTACAGCAAACACTGGGGAACTCTTCCGTAACACACAAAGTCAAATCTCATTTCCATCTTGCAGATGCTCGTGGTGAGCAGGTCTGACAGGGTTTCCTTTAACAAACATCAAACATCCCGGTGAACGATGTTTGATGTAAAATAACCAATTCACACATTCTATATTTCTCGAATGACATTGGGACTGAACAGAATACAAATCAAAGAATTTGTAAGTAATAACATGACTCTCATTTGATGAACTTCTGCCGCATTTTACCAGATGTTAAAGGAATGTTTCATTACTGTGATAACGTTCATTTTGAAACATTAATCAAATAATGTTAAAGTCGACATCTTTACAGAGCAGCAGTTAGCTGATGCGCATCACATAAACCAGGCCACAGAGTCTACAGAGATCAACAGCTGCTAAAAATACTGACAGAGCTCTCATTAACAGACAGACAGACAGACAGAGAGTGACAGTGAGAGAGAGAGAGACAGAGAGAGAGAGAGAGAGAGAGAGAGAGAGACAGCGGGAGAGAGAGACAGAGGGCGAGAGAGAGACAGAGAGAGAGAGAGAGAGAGATAGAGAGAGAGAGAGAGGAGAGAAGACAGAGGGCGAGAGAGCGAGAGAGAGAGAGACAGAGGAGACAGATTGGAGAGAGAGAGAGAGGGAGAGAGGGCGAGAGAGAGAGGAGAGAGAACAGAGAGAGAGAAAGAGAGACAGATAGAGAGAGAGACAGAGGGCAGAAGAGAGAAGAGAGAGGAGAGATAGGCGAGAGCGAGAGAGAGAGAGAGAGACAGAGCGAGAGAGAGAGAGAGAGACAGAGGGCGAGAGAGAGAGAGATAGACATAGGGCGGAGAAGATAGAGATATGAAGAGAGAGAGAGGATAGAGAGAGAGAGAGAGAGAGAGAGGCGAGAGAGAGAGATAGAGAGAGAGAGATAGAGAGAGAGCGAGAGATGGTATATAGAGAGATGAGAGAGAGACGATAGTCTCTATCAGATAGAGAGAGAGAGAAGACAGAGGGCGAGAGATAGAGCGTAAGTAGAGACGAGATGCGAGAGAGAGAGAGAGAGGAGACAGAGAGGCATAGATATCTAAGAGAGACAGAGGGGGTGCTAGATAGAGAGGGGAGACAGAGGAGAGAGAGAGTAGAGAGAGAGAGAGTGGAGAGAGAGAGATACAGAGGCGAGATAGAGAGAGGAGAGAGGGCGGAGACGAGATTTCTGCATCATCTACAGAGGTCTCAACTTGGTTCCACTTGTATTTTCTGTGTATAACAGCTAAAGAACATCATGAGAAACTCTATGAGGAGACCATTAGTTACAGACGCTCATAATGACCTCTGACCTCTGTTCATGAGCAGCTCGCCCTCTTCCTGCATTATTCTCCCTCTCTCTCTCTCCCTCTCCCTCTCTCGTGTATATTTCAAGTGTATGAAATATTAATCAAGTAAATATCACAAGTGAAATCTGAGCTTTCGAGTGAAGGGTTATGTCAGTGGAAAAGTACACAGACGTAACACAACTGTGATGTGTGTGCCGTGCACAAACACAGGAACCCCACGCGAGCAAATATACAGACATAGTCACGCAAAGTTCATCGATTCCTCACGCTGTAAAAAAACCCAAATTGAATGTAACAAATCACATGATCATTCCATGACACAAAGTATGAGGAAAACATGCACTAGCCCCTTCACCTGTACTGTGGGCTACACTGTCCAGCCTCAAAACAACAGTACAAACAAATGCACAGACACAAGAAACCACTCGTAACACATCTGAGGAGTCACTACCAGATTATCAGCGACATCATTCACAACTTCTGTACACACGCACACACGATCTATGGCACTGTGGAATGTGTCAGGTAGTTTTCTGAGAACAAATGATACGTGACACTATCAGCCTAACAGAAGCAGGTTTTTATCAAATGAACCTCATTTCCTTATACTGGATAATACCATTTCATCGTTTTCTAAAGGTTTCCTTCAGTAGATTTACACGTGTAAAGAAGAACAGATGAGGCTTTACAGTGCAGCACTACTGACAGACATGACATCAGATCCGGCTGTGAACTCAAACACAACTCACGTCCACAGAAACACAAACAGTCAATATTCAGCGGTGAAAGGGAGCATACGGACACACAAACAAACACACAAACTGCAGCGCGACCAGTTTCTCTCTTATAGTGGGACAGTACAGTGAAGCTGTGTGAAGAATCGCTCGTGCTCCTGATGCCCACCGTCCATTCCTGACCAGCCTCAAAAAACTCTGAGTGAAGACGTGCTGAAGAATGAAGCTTAAAGCAAGGACAGACTACACGCGTGTCATTATTCTGAAGACAGAAGAAAGAAAACCAGGTGACAAACATCTACATGAAAGCTGTTCTACTCGAAATATCTCAGGAAAAGAGTGTGAAGGAGAAAATCCAACATTGTTCAGATTGAGAATTAAAGCTCAGAGAGAGGATTTATACAACGGCACAGGGAATATTATTAAGTAATAGTCTCATCGCAATTATTGTAAATACTTAGAAAACAAGACACTTCTGCAGCATTTTACATCCACCGTCCTCGATCTGCACTCACTGTTACGTTGAAATAACATTTCTCCACCACTTGAGTTGGATCAGATTTGTATTTTGTGTTTATTAAAGTGATTCCAGATTCTCAGTTTTCTCTGTTAAGGTCACTCTATGGGGAATGTGACTAGTTATTGTACAGAGTTTTCACATTTCTTAACGTATCTTTATTTTATCAATTGAATAAATTAATTGTAGTCAATGGTTATAATCGCAATTATTTAATAGACGATTAATCGTCAGCCAATTTCATCATCCCGACAGCCCTAAACGGCACAAAATCAAACCACACTGCACAGCATCTGGTGACACTGACTTTAATGATACAATTACTTAATCACACCTGTTCATTCTCTTCACCAAGACACCGATTCAAACAGGCGTAGATTTCTGAAAATTAAAGAATAACACACAATTGACATCTCAATGGAAAGTGCAGCTGTAAACTGGAAATGGTAACAAAGCATGGAGACGTCACACCCAGGGAGAGGACTGACTCACTGCTTCCTTCACGGTCTCAGAGAGATGATCTCAACACTTGAAACGTGCAAAACTTCATATTCTCAAAACATTATATTCTTGTGTGAACTGTGATGTGTATTGTACACTTCAAGGTTAGATGAATTAAGATTAAGTGCTGTTCTTCTTCTCTAAATCTCCATAAGAA
The DNA here is from genome assembly GCA_006030095.1 of Triplophysa siluroides. NCBI lineage: Eukaryota > Metazoa > Chordata > Actinopteri > Cypriniformes > Nemacheilidae > Triplophysa > Triplophysa siluroides. The sequence continues at coordinate 278,035 of VCII01000437.1, forward strand.
AAGTGTATGATTTGTGTCTCATTATTGAAAGCTTCCGTGTGTTCGACTCCAGTCTGCTTTGAGAATATGAGGTTTTGCACTTTTCAAGCGGTGCGCTGGTGTAACTTTGTTTTCATTTTGTGCAACTTGCAACGTTTCCGTTCCGTGCAACAGAAACATGCGGTGTAACGGAGCCTTTACGATTAATTAACCGTGAGGTTTTTAAGCGCGGTTAATAGTGAACCTCGGTCTTGGGTTCGATCCCAGGAATTGCACAAACTCGGAAACAAATATATACAAACGTATAATGAAATGTAAGTCCCTTTGGATAAAAGCATCTTCCAATGCATAAATGTAGATGTAAAAGAAACCAGAAGATTCTTAAAAAGGAAAAGCCTATAGAATTGACCAAATTAAGATTTCACAATGGGTTGTATGTTCATAAGTGTGTACGAGAAGAATCTTGAATGGTCAGGTTTGCTCACAGCAGATGAGATGAAGGCCAAAAGTAAATGTTTCTATGTTGGATTTGTTTTTAGATTGCATTTTGCCTCCTTGATGCTGACGAGAAAAGGGGTTCACAATCCCTCACTATTTCATACAACTCATTCATATCAGCAGGCAGGAGAGGGACATCTATTGTCATACACTGTATCAAGATGGCGCGTCGAAGGAAAAGGAGAGACCCGGTCACAGAGGCTCGTGAACTCTAATCCATATTTTAAATGCAGTAATGTTTCCTGTGTGAACAGCCCCAAACATCTCACTAAACTCATCCTGACCCGTCCCTACTCTCCGTGTTCTCTCCCTTCCCGTCTGAACTCCTCGGATACAGTCGGATCTTCCGCTCTCTCTCTTATCTCCTGCGACTCTCCGGCACACAGCTTCCTGTTTGCGTTGAAGGCGGACAAACACAAAACACATTTCACAGTCCATCAAGTTTTCAAAATCAGCCTGAGAGGATTTTCCTGGAGTTTTCCTGTTCCACACAAAGCCAGAGAGAGATGGATGAGGCGTATATGTACGTTAAGCTCGGTCAACAACAGCATAAGTGACAATATTGATTCATCACGGAAATTCAACTCCTTTGCAAAAACAAACAATAACGTTGTTTACAGTTGTGAGTTTTAAATACACATTTCTTCAAAGACAAACATCCAGAAGCTCAGATATCCTACAGCAAAAACACATTTACACATCTCAAATTACACAGTGAAATACAGCTCATATTTAGGTTAAAGCACTTTGAAGTGCATGACTCTCTAAGTGTTTCAACCAAAAACCTTAAGGTCTAAAAGACACAAATGTTGACATCTAAAAGCCACACAAACGAATCAATAAATGATCAAATGAAGCACTTAAGGCTGATCTGAGCTCAAGTAGTTCCTCTTCCGGCCCTCATTATATCGGATCAATACTGAAGACAAACACTGAACATCTTAAAGATCCTTTAACACACCAGCATCCTCCTGCGGATCACACCACATCCAAAACCAGAAGAAACCCAGCCCCCGATAAAAGCCAAACCACGACACAACACAAGTCACTAAATCCAACACATCCTCCTACAGATGTATCATAAGATCAACAGATCAAGAGGACACACAACTGAATGACTGACATGGTTTAGGCCCAAAGTATAGTCCGCATCCGCCCGTATGACATCATTTTCTTCATGAAGAGGGGCCGCGGTCGTCCAGACGTACAACGTGTGTGCGAAAAAGTCCACTAGGTGACGTACTGCACAAGTGTCGAACTCGTCCATCCGCGCTCATCCACGGTTGAGTATGCTCAAGAAGCTGTGCGGGCGCGTTTGTGCGTGAGACAGACATGGACGCGGAAAGCCCAGGCCTTTAGTTTTCTATACATTTTACTATACTGTAGTATCATTACGTGAAATTAAATGAATCATACTGCCATAGACAAGGTTTTTGGTCACGCCACCCAACCTCCAGCTTTGGTCTGCATAACATCGCTGACTTAAACAACCATTAATAAAGCGTTTGTGTTTTGTGTCTTGATTTAATCAAATATAATCAAATGTCTGTAAAACTAACAATTGTGTTAGTTCTGTTCTGCAAATTCCAAATAAAATCGAACAAATGAAGGTATGAGATCCGAGGAAGCATCTCTTCACATGTGACCTCACAATGTTGACCTTCGGACCCATGTGAACACAACACAACATCAACGATTAATAACATTAATAATAATATTGTTTAACGTTCCGTGTTAGCAGTGTGACCTCTCCAGGCTTTAGTCTGAAACGCAGATCTGGGGGAAGAGGAGCTTGTCCCCATTTCATACATCAAGACCTAATTATACATAACCTATTTACAGTTTGGGCATATAGACATATACACGCTCAGAGAATGTAACTTTTTAATAAAGTTTAAACATGTTTTTTTTTCTATTTCAAAATGTTTATGTGACAAAAAATGGACACGGTTTATGGGACACAACAAACTTTGTAGGATTTCTGTGAATGAAAATGCACAAACCTAAAGCAATTATACCCACCAAATAGAGAAGAGATGCCTCTTCAAAGAACATAAAATAGTTACTTTTAGGGGTGTGCGAGATATATCGTGTGCAATGATATCGTTAAAGGGGCGCTGCTACGGCGTTTCGTGCATTCTGACTTCTTCACAATGTTAAACATGCTGTCTTCTCAACCTTAACATGGTCAACTTGTCAAAAAACGAGTTGGGCGTATTATGTAGTATTTCTGTGCTCGATACACTCCCCCAGCAATCGTACAGGTTTCGGAAAGTTTTTTTCGAACATTTAAAACTGTTTCAGTCGACAGGGTCAGGTGAAACGATGTTACTCGAGGAGTACCCAAGTGTTTTCCTGACGAATTTTATAAGAAAAAAATCCATATAGACGTGATTTCAAAAGCCGCAATGCGAAAGCTCTGATGTGAAAACAATGAGGCTTAAATCCGAATGAGAGCATGGCTGAAGGAGACGTTCTATTTTGTTTTAAAACATTTCCAAAGAAAAACACTGGGGAACTCCTCCGTAAAACACAAAGACTTCACACAATTCAACTTCATCTAAAGCATAATAATCCCACACAAGTTTGCTTTTGATAGGCTACTTTTCTATTCCAGTGTGCTTCTTGTATGCTGCGCAGTTCACCGTACAGCAGTGGTATCAGGGGTTGTGTTTCTACTCGAATGATTCCATTTAAAGACCATTTCCTTAAAGCAGTGGTTCTCAAACTGGGGGCGGTGGCCCCCGGTAAGCCCCAAGATGGATCCACGGGGGCCACAGATTTTGTGAGATTTTATGAAATATGGAAATTTATCTTAAATTTTATGCAATCAAACATCAGAACAAGAAGACCACCAACCAAAATAATTGATGTTCCAGGATTGTATAACTGATCGTGTTTTTGGTTTAGTTAAAATTCTAAGTTTAAGATTATAAATCTTTATTTGGGGGGCAGCAAAGCGATGCACAGTACAAAAAGGGCGCCCAACAATGAAAAAGTTTGAGAACCACTGCCTTAAATTGATAGTTTACTCAAAATATTATAATTTCTGTTCATTCAAATATAATTTATTCTAACATTGTTCATTTACCCTTAAGTTGTTGAAAACCTGCATATGACTCTTCTGTGAAACACAAAAAGAAGATATTTTGAGATATGTCTCTATGGTTTTAAATCCATACAATGGAAGTCAGTGGGGTTCAGTGTTGTTTGGTTAACACCGTTCTTTAAAATATCTTCTGCACAACTAATAGTCACAAAGATTGACATGAGAATGAGTGAATGATGACAACAATTGATGAGAAAATCTTTCTTATCCTTTATTAATATCAACAATGAATATCCTGATAACATGCAAGTTTAAGGTAGTACAACATAATACTATAGGAAGCAAAATATCACCTGCTTATTGTTATCTGGAAACAAGGCAATATGCCAATATCGCACACCCCCAGTCACTTTATTTTAATTTTGATGTGCCCATTTAAGAGGAATATGTAGCGTTATGGATGTGACAATCGTGAAAATAATAGTACCAGACTATGAAAAATTGTGCACTAAAAAAAAAACCAAATGCTCTAAAAACTTGAAAGACCCCTAACATGGGTATTGAAACCACCAAATGTTAATATCTGTACTGTTAGTAGGGATGGGTATCGTTAAGATTTTAACGGTACTACTACTCTTATCGATACTGCTTATCGGTCCGGTACTTTAACGGTTTTCCTATCGGTGCTTTTGGATATATTTTTTTAGAAAATATATAATTTATGAATAGAATAACACCGTTTTATTTTCTGCAATGTAAAATCAAACCAGCAGTATCAAAAGTGGGTTGGTTCCTCATAGCTACCTGCAACGAATATTTTTTATATTTAAATGTGTATTTTAATGGACAGATTTTTATGTTTGTCCTATGTATGTAATTAAAGCGACAAATTATTAAACTCTCGGTGTTATCAAATAGACCTATTGTTTGGGCTGATTTATTTATCATTACATAAACGAGTAGAAAATGTGATGTCACATCATTTAATCCGATTGAAATTAGACCCTCGCGAATAGATATAGTTGCGCGCATGCTCATCTGTTTTGGAAGACGCGCGCATGGAGACTCGCGAGCATGACTCTGCTTGAGAGAGACAGTCCGCGCGTGTTTGTGATGTTAAAACAGCTCATCCGTTTAGTTTTGGGGACGCGCTGTTTTGGTAACGCGAAACGGAGACGGACACGAGTTTCAAAAGCATTCAAACACAGGCTGCGCGCGCTCGTGAAATTTAAACCGCTCATCTGTTTAGTTTGAGCGACGCCATGTTTGTGTAGACGCGCTGCGGGGAGCAGTCTGCGCGTGTCGCGTGCTTCTCCAGTACCGACAGCAGAACCGATAAGGGCAGAGCTTATCGATACTCCGGTCTTTCATAATTTAGCACCGAGTATCTTTTAGTACCGGGTTTCGGTACCCATCCCTAACTGTTAGTATGGTAAAAAAGTTTTTTTCATGGTAAGTTTGACATTTTCACCGAATTGCCATACATATCCTCCACTTTGACACAATATGCACATTTACAAAGACATACAATTTGAAGTTACAATGGGGAAACACCTCGGATTCATTAACTGTAGATATTATCATAAAATACTTTAAACATAGCAGATGAGTTTTATTAATATTTCAATGGTTTGTTGTTTTCTTACTTGACCGACACACATCACATTATCTTTTCATTGAACAAAAGCAGAGATGGAATGAATGGCAGACAGATTTTCATTAAACTACTGCTTTAAACAAACTGAAAGAGTTTCAATGTTTAGAATTTAGAAACACGCCCTGTTTCCTAATCTCAAACAGTATATGATGCGTTATAAATAAATGGGTCAAATAAAGGCAACATAAGCTCTGTGAATCTTTTATCAGAAAGTAAATCGCAAGTGATTCTGTTCTGATCTCACATCATTAGGTAAAAGTCAGCCTGCTCCAGGCTTTTAATATGAACAATGTAGGTGTAAGAGAGTAAATATAAAACAGTGGTTAAAATGCAAGGTAAAAAAAAAGTCAACACCAGCTCCAAAATCCAAATGCTTCATCTCCGACTACAGTCACCCAAAACCTCAGAATGAATTCAAAAGTCAAGGGTATCACTTTTGTAAACGCAAGTTGTCTCTGCACAAAATGTTAATAAGTATATGTGATTATTCTACAACTAAATATTTTAAAACTTCCTGAGAGAACAGCGAGTGAGGTACGCACACACAAATCTCCCGGCCACGATGCAGGGCTGTTGCCGAAGGGATGCTATAGCTGTATGCTCACAGACAAAAGAGCCCACCGCCCCCATCTGTGATCTTTCTGATATTCATAAAGAAAACGTCCTCACTGAACACTGGACTGGTCAGATGTTATGAGAAGACAGCGTCTGGTCTCTCTCTCTCATCTCTCATTCAGTGCGAGGTTAAGAGATTGTGTGTTCAATCCCTCTTCAATTCCAGTCAGATCGCCTAGAAAAATAAAACATCACAGCTCTTCTCAGCGGGCTACCGCGAGGCTGTTTATCTTTAGCACAAATAGTTACACACACTGATGTTAATCAGACGTCAATGCACAAATAATGAATGTTTCCATGTCAGCGCAACATTTGTATCTTTACACATAGGTCAGTAAGTAAGAATCTGCTTTATCAGTTAAGTTACAAAAGTTAAGATCAGGTCACATTAGACTGTGTGAGATCAAAACAGTGAAAAGGATGAGACAAACAAGTGATTAGTATTTACAATATACACATAAGACTTAAAACCATGCACCAAAACTCAAGACTGCTAAAAGCATGGAACACAATACCATACCCTAAAACAATCTAAAAGTCCAAGCAGGTTAAAAGTATAAATATGAAGTGTCCACCAGTGTACATAGAAATCCAAATAAAAACAAACCAAAGTCTCTGTTTGTTGTGTTGGAAAGGTATGTCCACAATAACAAACTCCTCAGTCCAGCCGTTTCATGAGCTAAGCCAAGCTAACCACTTGTGCCATGCTGCCTCCTTTATAACGGTAGCTGGCATTGCCTGTCATGTGGCCTGTCATGTGACCAGTCACATGACAGGATGACCTGGGCTGCGTTCAGACCCGACAAAACGTTGCAAAACGTTTTTAAACGGAAACGGTGGTGCGGTTGAACACCCTCTTGTGATGGAAGAGTTGAACTATGGCAGCTGAGATGGCCATTCTTTGTGTTCTTTTTGAAGTATTTTTGGAGCCTGATGAAATTGGTGTAAATACGTGTTGAATACTGCTAAATAAATCTCTTCTAATATCTTCAATTGTTGTGTTTACCGAGCTGCAGCGGACACATTTAAACGTCTTTACTCGGTCCCATTGTGCGAGCTGTCTCTTTAATACCACACGGGTTATATACATGTTGCTGCTGATTGGGCTGACATTCTTGACACACCCACCAAACAAGAGAAAGCGCATCTCAAAACCTGTTGCATACCGTTTCCAGGAAACGTGTCGTTCAACCCAGAAAGCGGAAACCGTAGCAAAACGTTGCGCACCGGTTTGAGCTTGAACATGCCCCTGGTAAAATTAAAGACATACACACATAAAACAATAAAAGGATTAAAAATGGGATAAAATGGCCAGAAACATATCAAAAGTGTAATATAAATCAAATGATAAGATATATGGAGCGGTTAAAACTAGGGGTGGGTGAAAAAAATCGATTCACATATGAATCGCGATTCAGTCCTCTAGCGATTCTTATCGATTCACAGATTTCAAAAATCGATTTTCTAGTTAATATAACAATTGTTGATGTTGTCGGAACAAAAAAGGCAGAACTCTTTTGCATGAGCCCGCACAGCTTCAGCTCAGCGATGGCAGGGGTTAAAGAAATACACCCCGTCCCATTTTTAGCGAGGGCAAGTTTTTGGAAATACTCTATGGTAAGAAGGAGCTTGACAAGACGTATGCAATATGCAAGCTTTCTAAAGCAAAGGTAAAGTATTTTGAGAAGACTAAACGTAAAGACTCACATCGAACGCCATCACTCCACCAAAATGGAATAAAATCCAAATATATATCATATTGAATTTTGAGCAAGAATCGTTATTTAAAAATTTTATCGAATCGTGACCCCAAGAATCGCTATGAATCAAATCGTGAGGTACCAAAAGATTCCCACCCCTAGTAAAGCATGTGGATGCATGGTGGATTGATACACTGTAACTGGAGGACACCAAACTCGACGAGAGGCATTATGGGTAGAGTTTTTAAGAAACGTGTGTGAATGACACCAAATAAAACGGCCATGTCTCCTGTTTCTACATGTAAAACACAACACCCAGCACGCTCTGTCAACACTAGTGATCTATTTCCGTCCTGCAGATGATCGGTGCACCGCTCAGCGTGTCCTCCTACACATCGTACGGGAGAAAGAGTCAACACAAACTGGTGAGGAGATGACGGGATCACGAACGACGCAGACGATACCAAATTATCCCCACCGGCGGCGCATCTAATAACCACACGAGCGGCCGACAAACCCCTGCTCCATCACCATACATGGGCACCTGCCACTGCCAACACAGAGCAATACTGATGTTTGTCCAAGAGATTTTTGTAATGATTCCACAGACTTCCCATGATGAAAAAAGCCAGACACACACACACACAGAGCCGATCACATCCTCTTTAAAAGAGTTGTACAGATGGTTTTTGAATTGGTGGGAAAGGTTTAATACTTCCCACAGTTCTGATGCAGGTACTGCTGCTGAATCTCCAAAGACTGATGTTCGTATGCCTGAAGCTGATTGGCCAACACAGTGTTCCAGTCGTGCTAAAATGCACGATATAGTAAAAGTTATGACGTTAAGTTTGTTTTACAGCATTTGTGTTTTATCACTGCCCAGCAGTCACAGAGAAACACAATTAACTCTAGATTACATGTCAGGAACATAAACTCAAATTCAGAATGATGATAAAGCAATGAGACAATTAAAGTTGTGCTATATAGTCAAAGGCACTGGATGGAAAGCCTGCAACCTTTAGCCAAAAAAGCGTAACTGCTAATGCTAACGCCTTGGCTTCAGCGGAACGCAGGAAAGGAGACCAGAGGCTAGTTTTTCATATGGATGTCAATGGATGTTGTTAGCCATTACGCCTTCTCCAATTGGAAGTGTTACAGACCCTTCTATCTCCCTATGAAAAGATTATCTCTGATATAGTTTCTAACAGCAGCATGACCTTTCACCCTTTACTGCTTAATAACACAGGTAGTGTAATGGCAGAGAGCAAGAGAAACAGAAAGGGAGGTGTTGAGAGAGTTATAAATCAGGTCATAGCTTGTGCGTTAAAGCAGATGACAGTAAACATCAGAGTTCCGCTCTATACCAGTATTACTTGATGTTGCTTGGTTCATCACGTTTATAATGATGAATAAGGATACCTGTCCAACCTGATCCTACTGGAATCCCAAAGTTATTCACAAGGCGGCTAGCTTGTATCAATTAATGTATTTGAAGTATTTTTGTCTTGTTTTCCAGTATAAAATACAAATGTCTAAAAATTCTTGAATTAAGATTTATTTTCTTAGTTCATTTTGCTCATCAAGAAAATGCATCTTAATTCAAGAACATTTGTATTTTGTACTGGAAAACAAGACAAAAATACTAAGTAAGAAAGTCATCTTTTGCAGTGTATTCAAGATTAGTATTACCTGGGGTACTATAGGCAATCAGCCATATCTGAAACTTGTAAAGTAAAAATTCCCCCGCAAATTACCAAACAGCGAGGTCTAGTGATAACATTAATCCCATGCGAATCGGCATCTCTGTGATTTGGCGGGCTCGTATATCCTTTAAGGTTTTATCCACCGTTTGGGAATAATAGAGGCTGTGTTAAAGTGTTTTGATATCATTTCGGGTGCTGGGTCATATTCATACCTGCCAACACTGCCGTTTTGGTCGGGAGTCCCCTTTTTGTTATTTCTCCAGAAACGCGACTGCGAACCGGACAGAGGAAGATCCCGGAACGCGGGTCTCAAATGCTGACAGGTACGATCATATATCGTTATACACCATACAACTATATACAGTATATACAAACAATACGCAAAGCCTTGCCTTCACATCCGGGATATAAGACAGTCAATTTGAGTAAAATCACAGGCTTCATTTATCAATGTACGAATGCGCCACATAAAAATACAGATGTGGGGAGGTCATTTCTAAATCACACGAGGTCCCCAGATAATACTAATCCCATGAGAATAGGGCTATGGTCGCCCTTAGCAACACCCTGGTAACCACTGACAACACCCTAGCATAGTGGGGGTGAGTTTAGTACAGGGAGAAAGTTTACAAACGGCATCAAATCTACATGTGTAGCATCTGAACTGAGAAAGAATCATGTGTAAGGGCTGGAACAGTCTATAAAACAGAGTACAGTCTCAGTAACCAAAATAAACTGTTTGATTTAAACAGTCAAGCGATTTTTTACCCGTTAATTTACTCTGACATTCACATAGATGCCAGCAGAAGGTGTCTGCCAAAGCCCAGCTAACAGCACCCCTCTGTCAACATACACGCCCCGTGGACACCCGCCAGACCCGTCACCGCTTTCCTCCTGCTTTTACTTCAGGTTTTAAACCTCATGTTTACATTCCCGAGGTAAGACAAGTTCAAGCTCGCCACGGTTCTCCTCCATCAAATGAGTCCTGCAGCACAGAGACGCATTCACTACAGCAACACCACCTTAACATTACACTTCACTCATATACGGTCCATCCACACATGACACTCTGACATCATCTGCTCTTATTAACACAATCTAGAAGAATATTTGATTTTATTATATTAGACAAAGTAACAATACATCCGTATCATACTCTTGTCAAGGATAACAAGAAAGTTACACAACTTATTTCCATTGTGGTCCTTGATAATCTAGATTTGGTGACGACAGATGTATTTAGTATGAATAGAAAAAAATTATATATATATCATCATGTAAGAATAATATATATATATAAATGTCTGACAAGTAATCAAAAACCCACAAAAGTCCTACAAAGGCTCTGCTTCCGATACAAATGTATTGTATGACTTCAGAAGACGCGGCCCGAGCATGTCTTCACCCTCAGTATCCCCAGCCAACATTTACTGAAAATGACATTACATCATGTAAGAATAATGTCTGGTCATTAAACTCGTGTAAACACCTGATGTTTTGTGCTATCTGCATGCAGGTCCAACATATTTACAAATCTCTCAGAGAAGAATGCTCAGGCTTGGTTTCGTTTCTGAGACTCTCTGACCACAACTCAAGTCCGGCTCTCTAATTTCCAACTTCAAAAAGTCAAGTAGATTTGATGAGAACCAGCATTAACTCACTTTAAAATGAACCCTTAACAGAATGGAAACACACAAACTGATCTCAAGCAAGCCGCCAAATGAAGAATAAGACATTTCTTACATTTTAATTCATCATTAGATTTATTAGGTTTTTTAAGATCCTAAAAAAGCACAGACAGTGTGTAAGAAGTGACGTGCAGAAGTCAATAGTCTCAGCAGTGATGTTTGACGTGTTCACCTGTATGTTTACTGAACTCAATGTCACTTGTGTGACGAGTCCCGAGGACAGAAGATGCATTCCAAACTCATTTCACATGTAGTAACACACATTAAAACTGTTTCCTCATGACACATCTGCCGGGTTGGGTGATGACTCTAATTCTCAAAGCCACTTCAGCTAATGCGTCACACTCATTTACTACGGTATGAGGTTGATGATAATGTAAAATCCATTATCAATGGAGCAGCCAGAGGACAGAGAAATGCTTTATTTCAAATTCATTTCCTGCTACTGTCTAATTGTTTGTGTGTGGGTTTACATGTCTCATATATGAACATCAGGACGGCCGTGATGGCTTTAACGCTGTGAAAAGATGCTCACACAAGACTCGCTGTTTCATTCACAGACAAAAAAACTATCCTTGTAGGCCTGCTCGATTGTGACAAAAAAATGAAAGACATAGCACAGCTGAACTGCTGTAAAGGAGAGGGGTGCGCTGTGGATTAATAAAAGAGAGAATTCTTGCAACAGATAGTTTTACCTCGATCATTTTGTTATAGTGCAAAATTGTTGAATACGATACATTTTCAATTAATTGCACAGCCCTATATCTTTGGCAACATAAAGATATGTTGTTTAGTCACGAGGCGCTAAATCCCCGGTGTGGACAAGCCATAAGGTCGTGACATCACAGACAGCTCAGCTGAAACTCAGACATGGAAGGAAATGTATTCTGGCAGATCTGTATGAACACCAAATAAATGAAAAAATATTTTTATTAGGATCTAAAATAATTCTGCAAATCTAGTGTGAGCGCCTCTTCATTCGCGCGATGTGAATTCCTCCTCAAATAACAGCTTAATTCCACTACGCCACCTGCACAGACTTCACAAATATCAAAACATATGCAGAATACATGTTAACTTCAATGCAAATATCAAACCAATGAAGAGCTTAGACAGTCATGGTTTCAGACAGTAACAATACAGTGCATCTATATTTACCATAGGACTGAATCATCACTAGATTGCCATTTACCATTGTTATCAAGTACTTTAGAGGATCCCCTGACACAAGCACAGTTCATACCCAACAGAAGCATACATTTAATTATTAATGAAACACCAAAACTATCTGAAGCCAAACAGATGCACCATGACATGCTGCTCTCTAAACACCGTTTTCTTCATCCGACTGTAACTGAATTATAGTAACTTTCAGCATCACAGTGAGAGAATGCAGTGACACCCCGGCAAACCAACAGAGCTAATGAGCCATCAAGAGATCGATGAGGATGATGATGAAGACAAGTCCTGCCCCAGTTCTCTGCCAGCAGTAAACTTGTAGAGCAGCTGACAGACACGGTTTACTCTAGGAGGTTATTTTTTCATAAGAATTAGGGTGAACCTGTGTGTTTGTGTGCGTGCGTGCGTGATATGTGAACATGTAGCTGCTGTTTATTTAAGAGCATTCCAAATCAATCACTTCTGAGCTAATGTGACACTAGAAAGTGGCCGCATAGCTTACCTGGTTGTAAAACAGGAATGTTGTTTCTTTTTATTTGATAGAAGTTTCTAAAGTTTTCCATCGTAAGAAAGGCCACTACATCATGAGAAACACAGAGCGTCACCCAATGAACTCCCCACATGCATCTCCATCTCAGACAGCATACAACAAAGAACGATGATTGCAAACTCACACCTTCACATCTGTTCTCTTCTCCCCCTCTCCATCTCAACTCGGAGCACTTCATAGCTCTCCCATGAACTGGATTTGACAAATACCATATCTTATAAAAACAAAGAATCTTCACATGCATGTTTGGTATCATTTGAAACGTCTCAGTGCGATTGGTACAATGGTCTCATTTCCACAGCAGTGGAGCAGATCATAACACAAGTTTGAGGGTTTAAAGATATTCTGCTCGCTGCTGAGGGTGTGTCTTCATGTAAATGCCCATCTGTGGCCTGATCAGATCCTTTACGATGTAAATTGTTGTTGTGTGGCCTGTGGAGGAAGGGTATTTTGGTCTGGGTATTTAGGGGAAGCTGGCAAAAGGTTCAGGGGGGTTCTTACTAACATGAACCCCATGGGGCTGTGTGTTCCTTAAGCAGCGGGTATGCTTGACTTTCCGCATCAGTGTCCGTCTCGCGCTCAAACGTGTCCGCACAGCTTCTTGTCCGAGTTCGACACATGTGCAGTACAAATGAGTATGTGTGCTCTTCCAGACCATCAGAGGGCAGCGCTGAGTCGCGTCATTCTGACCCACTGCAAATTAATGATAGAGGAAGTCATTCGCCATTGCAAACAATCCGAGCAAACAGCAAGACCATGAGAACAACAACCAAACAGTATGGAGAAGGATATGCTTCTAAGCTTACTGTTCTTGGTTTCAGCGTGTTGGTTTTGTATCGTTCTTCTTCGACAACGGCACACTGCACACTTTCTGTGTGTGTATTGACCCCTAGTGGACTAGTGCACTTTTCTTGCGCATGCGCTGTTGTACGCGTCACATCCTGATGACGAAATTACGTCATGCGGGCAGCGTGCGGACCATACCCGCGCTCCTTTAGGACACACAGCACCATGTTCTTTCCCACGATGAGAGCACGTGCACGTGACAGGAAGTCTGTCCAATGTCTTAAAACGAAAGTGCAGTCCCCTTAATGCACACTAAACCCACACTATCTTGAATACCCCTTCCGATAGGTATTCAGGGCTAAGTGTATCCCATCATGCATCAAAATACTTTTTGCTCGGGTCTCGAGAGATGTTGCGGAAAGCTTTCCGGTGTAAGTTATACAACTACTTTTCAAGGTTATATATTTTTTAAGGAGTTTTACTTTTGCATTTGCTTTTATGGGTACAGCTGCTTTGATACAATACAAATAAAGCACTATACAAATAAACCTGACTTGACTATATAATTAATTAGATATCACATTTAATTTCGTAGTCAAGTGGACAAGTGCAAAGACCGCAAGTGGGGGTATTTGGACACAGCCAAATAATGGGAATTTAGGTTTAGAACAACACAAACCAATGTAAATACGGTAAGTCTCAAACCTCTGGTTAATGTAATATTATTCTATCTATGTGTACATTGGAAACTATGGCATGCATGATTATATAAGGCTACCATAAGACAAAGTAAGATTGGTCTATTTATCTCTGTGGAGTGGTCGTGACCTCTGGCTAGAAATAAGCATTACTGAACTAGTGTCATTTAGAATAAGGCAGAAGAATCCAACATTGACCCAAATTGCATGATTATTATCAAACGTAATAGTTTAATACAATTAATGCCATCCAACGAGGTTTTCCTTTTTATCTTTCGAAGTCAGATAATGTTGCGCAATTGAACAATAACAACCAAGAGCGCCCGAAAGACAGAACGTGCCTTCGCCACGCCACTTGGACTCCACCATTGGGTGGTTCTTCTTCTCTCACATTTTTCACCACCTTACACAAGCGGACATTGAACACACAGTGAAGTTATTGCCCAACAGCTGAACACAAACCTGTGAGTCAACATCGACACGTACGCGAGATAACATATATGAACAGAACACGCTCTCAGTTTACTGGCACAATTAAACATCCAAATCACAGTTTACATGAATAAAGCAGGATGAATTCAGGTCGGTTGGGAGTGCTTAATTGATCCTGAGACAGTCTCTTATCCGGGTGAAATGTGATCTAAATGTATTTTGGTGAGATTCACAAACACTGTCAGCACTTGACGCTCTGATGTGTATAAAGTATCACGCTCATACTGTAAACACAGATGTTTTACTAATCTGTCAACTGAACACGCTCCAGTTCACTTCAGTGAAAAATGTGTCAGATCCAAAAGTCAGTTCAAGGTTGTTTTAGTTTACTAATATTACCATTTTAAAATGTTTCTGTTCATTAAAATCAAATCAAATATTGACCTACAAATTATCTATAAAACTTCAAACTAAATGAAAAATGTAAATGTTGCCTCAAAAATAAATTGAAGTAAGTTTAAAGCACTAAAAGTATAATAATAAACAAAAACTAAAATAAACATTAATTAATCTTATATAGCAACATAAAAAAATAAAAATTTTAAAAACTTAAAAGCTAAAAGTCTAATTTTATTTTTATTTTTTTAAAGTCTAAAAATTAAAGCTAATTTGCAATATTTATAAAACTAAATCGAACCTATAATAACTCAGTTCCCATCATCCTCTGCTGCAGCATCTCACAATTATCTCACATCTCACGCTATTTTCCACTTGTTTGTCCATCAGATATTAAAACCACATTTATGGGCGTAATCTCGGCACAGGTGGACGTGTTCCAACAGCTGATTTCTATAAAGGAAATAATTTAATAATTTCCTCAAGCGCGTTGCATCATAGTGCTCCAATATTGTGTCCGGAGGATTTTTATGCCTCCAAGTTTTCCAGAAACCCTTTAATAACATCTGATCAGGAGAACACCAGTGCTCGAGGAAAATTACTACTACAGTAGACAAATTCAACAAAACTCTTTTCGTAGAAGCTCAGCCAAAAACATCTTGTGACTGCTGACAAAAGCTGTTTACTTCTTTTATATAATTTGGAAAATCTTTGCATTTGTGGCATGTGCTGCACAAAAGGCCCATTCAGCGCCCGCCGAGACGTCTGCACATGCTACATATTTAGAGGAATTTAAGCCTCTATAAGTGGTGAGCTGGTTTTGGCCGTCCTCACTTGTAACAGAAGTAATGAATACACAGTGATATTCATAAGACAGACATGGGAGGCAAACTATTTATAACTCTGAAGATAGTACCCGAGTTTCTCTTCACACACGTAAGAAAAGCACAAGGGTTCTCCAGAATTAAATAAACACATCTCTCCTCAATGTCAGAAAATGAGATCAGTGAACTAAACACAAAACCTCAAGAATTACCGCATTAGACTCGTACAAACATAAACTCTCGGTTAAACACCTTTTGCCACTTCAAACTTAAATGCATTTTATGGCACCACTCGATGTTACCACAGTTTATAAAGAGGAAATGATTTGTTTAAACCTATTCATCTTCAAACCTCATCTACCACAACTTTGCATAGAGTGGAATAACAAATAATTGAGGTTTACAAAACCACAGAGATGAAACTGAGATTGAAGACCCTCCATGGGAAGACCCTAACTGTCTGTTAAAATGTGCTGAAGATAAAGAGTTTACTGTGAATATAATCGATGGTCACGGTCATGAATTCAAAAAGCTACTGATCTGCATTTTGACAATTTTATGAATGTTATTGTGTGAGAGTTACTGCTAATAACGCTTCTGTCTGAGCCGCTTCTTCCTTTCCATGACTTTCCTGTCATCCGTGACTAGTGGAAAAGGTTTGGTTTGGTTTGGTTTGGAAAGGGATCGCACTGCCAAGGGGGCATATCTATTAAAAACATTGTGTTCAGCAATTGACATTTTAATCATTTGATCATTTCATGACCTTTCAGAGTTCGGAAACTGTACCATTACAGACCATTTGTAAAACACTTTCCTGCAAAACACAAGGCAATAAATCACAAGTCGTGACAAGTCTGAGACACATTTATGTGCGTCATTTAACTACTTTTTAAGGTGACAGGTGTGTTACCCGCGCATACACAACGAACAAACTCAGACCTACACATCTGCTCCCGCTACTCAACATCACACCAACCATTACAACCATCACAACCATCACAACACACAAACACCCAGTGAGATGAGACATGGACATCATCACACTGAAGTCAAACTCTTGTTTATAAACATGATGAAGTTTCTGCAGAACTTTCACTGTCTGCGGTGACTGAACGCTTAAAACCCGCGAACTCTCCTCACAGATCGACACATTCACATTAAAAACTGCAGAAAACTACAAATGTCGTGTAAAATCATAAGACTTTACAGATCAGAGCTGTTTGTTATTAATAAAACATACTCACGTCCTCGAATAAAGAGCCGACGTTTGCGGTGACGAGCAGGATCCCCGCGCCCGGTTCTGTCAGCTTCCCCGCCATCATTACAGACCTCAGATCAGCGCAAATCAGACAAATTCGGCTGTTTATGGACTGAATAGTGTTTTACAATCGAGCGAGGGCTCGTCGCGTCTAACGCTCGCGTCGCGATCAGCTGGGCTCGTGCATGCTCGGGTGCGCGAGCGCGGTCGGTCCTCGCGGCGTCTGGCGTTACTTTCTCGCCGCTACAGACATGACAGGGAAAGTTTAATCCGACGCGAGCGGCAGTCTCTGGCTCGTTTCAGCGCGACGCGTGTCTCCAGACGCGCGCATTGCTCGGGTTTGTTGAGGGAGGACGCGCCGCCGCTGAAGTGGGTCCCGCACTGCCGTGACGTCACGGACCCGACGGAAAGATGCGGATCTTAAAAGGGCGACGCGCGATGTGTGCGTGGCCCCTTTAAGAGCTGCGTGCTCGGTGACGTCACGCCGGCGAAAAACTCACATATGTTTTTTATTTTATTTTTATTAAACACGTGGTCAAGTCAACTTTAGTTCTATAGCACTACGGACAATACAACGATAAACAAGTAAACATTAGATGTAAATTAAAAAAAGTATTACATTTACACAAAGTAAATACATGTGTGGGTCTACATCTTCAAACAGAAGAGAAAAAAAGAAAGCTAAACAGAAAGGACATAGAACCACAGGTAATATAACAATTTACATTAAATTAAATAAAAGAAAAGAAAATTAAAGAAAGAAAGAAAGAAACCAACAAAATCAAACACATATGCAATTGAACATAATAAAATATGATTCATGCTACAAGTTGTTATAGGTAGAAAAAGTATCAAAACAACATTAATTCCTATAACAATATTTCAATGTTTTCACAGAAAAGGTTTTGAGACAAATTAAAACTGCACTTATGTACAAAGAATATATATTTTTTAATATTTTTTCCTTCTTCACACCTTCTGTCATGTAGAGATAGTCCATGCTTCTGTATTGAACTCAGTTGCAGCATTGTAATATTAACGTTGTTTCATGTATACAGCATTGATGCTTCTGAAATATATTTTTCTTTTTGAAGCAGCGTGAACTAAATATAATAATGACAGCACAATTTGTAAGCAGTTTCCCAGTGTATACTGTAGAGCCTGAAATGACATCATCACGATGCTTCCAGTTCACAAGGTGAATGCACCTGCTGATTGTCACCACGATCTTGCAGCAATTTTAGGGAAATCATTTATTGAAGCACACAAGATATTGCATTTGACAAGTCCAGTTTAATGTTCATTATTGGTCTCTGACAGCATGTGTTACAGTCCAGTGAACAGAGTTGACACAAATCAGTATAGGCTACTCACATCTGTGATGCGTTCGGGTTATGGGTGGACTGTGCAAAAGGTGCTAAACCTGTCATGTGACACATTGACATTCTGTTGAGTAAATGCGATTATCACACTACAACACCGTTTACAACAGCTGTGACTGGCAGCGCATGAGTTCTGTATCTATCTGTGCATGTGTGTGTGTGTGTGCACTTGTGCTACTCCTCAACGGCTGTTCGGTTCTGGAAAACCTGGAAATGGGAAATTGTATGGATTTGGAAAAATCTGTTTTTGCAATGATGTCAAATTCAAAAGACTCACGGCTAAAGCACTCGATGTTAGACTTGTTTTATGTTGCTTGTAAAGTCAAAGCATGAGTTTAATATAATAATAATAATAAATTTTATTTATAAAGCATTTTACATTTTAAGGAAAATCTCAAAGTGCTACAAAAGTGTCGTAATAAAATAAAACAGTTAATTAGGCAATTTAAGAAGTCAATTAAAAACAAATACCAACTAAGATTAACACAATTTAAACACTAAAAGAAACATAAAATCAGTCATTTGTGAAGCCCTAAGATGTTCAAGAAGGGACATTGAAGGACTTTTTTTAATATGCAGATAACAGAATGACAGCGTCGAGACTTTGAACTTAAGCCTGTTCTTCAATCACATATCATCATTAGGAGCTCTTCTTCTCTTTCATTAAAGTTACAGTTCCAGCGTGTGGAGCATCTGCGGGTCTACAGACATGCAAAAAATGACCAGTGTTGGAGAATCAAGCTGTTTTTAGGGTCTGTGTACTTGTGAATGGGGGGAAATGGAGTTAAATATAGAGTGTGTAAGAGGGGTCGTGTCTCCCTGTGTACACACAGATAACATTCCCAGGTAATGTGTTCCATGCACCACAAATACTACACTGCTCCGAGCAGGATATCCCAGAGAGAAACACACAGTGGGAGGGGGGAGAGTTTATTTTGGTACGACTGACTGTGTGTGTGAAAATACAGAGAGAGAGAGAGAGAGAGAGAGAGATCTGTGGCCGGTCGTCATCCACTGGCCTAAAGCGGGCAGGATCCGCTCTCAAACTCCTCCTCCAACGCTTGAGTAATGGAACAACTGATGGAGGAATTCCATTCTGGGAGAAAAAAGTGAACTTTCACCTCTCGCCCGGACTGATCAAATTTAACCATCCAAGAATAGAAAACCTGGAAATGTGAAGCAAGCGTTTGGTCGCTGTGAAGAAATGCCTGATTCAGCCCTTCTCGAGCCATAACAAACACACTTTCGGTTGAGATTCTGAGTCAGAAGTTGAGTAACGTGGGAAGTTTGGTTTCATTCGGGACACATGTGTTGTGCTTCCTTCTAGTCTCCACAAATGCGCCACATGGTTTCTCCTGAAACATCATAGCTGCAGTTTTATGTGTGTGAAGTATATCATTTCATCATTCCCCAGCATCTCTGTTTATTCTTTGTTTTTAGGTCAACATAAAATGTCAGAATTGATTAAAACTAAACTGCAAACGTTTGGTAATCAGAGGTCAGATGTTTAAAAGATCCACACAAGACCGTACTCTCCTCATGCCAACGACAGCTCGGTGTGTTGAGAAATGTGCTAACGTCACAACGGGTTAATAAAGAAGTATGAAAGACAACACTAATACTATTAGTAAACATGAAGAACTGAAGACAGGAGTAAAATGAAGTGAAGTCTGCGGAGGTTGGTGCTGTTTCGGTCTTTATCACCCGCTTGACACCATTGACAGTTTACATTTACATTTAGTCATTTGGCATTTGGCTGACTGTTCAAGGAGAGAGAAAATGTTAAAATATGAATATAGGGGGAGATCTGTTAGTGTTTAATGTTGTATTATAACACGGTCAGTTCTGGTCCTTGATTCTGATTGGTTGAGCGGAGATTTAAGCCGTTATAAAATACCCCGATATATAATGGCTGACCGCATTACCTAGAATAACTGCGCCACTTGCTACGTACAGCAAAATAATTGACAAAATGTCTGATTTTGTTGTGAATTTTGATTTATTTGGTGGCCTAAGCATGGATGAGTGGTGGGAAGAGATTGACATGACAGACAAATTAGACCAACAACAAAGACGACACGCTGAAATTAATGAAAGCGAAATTGAAGACATCGAAAAGTCTAGAAATGAGGTGAATACTCATAAACAGACTATGTGGTCTGTTCGTTGTTTTCGGTCTGGTGCCGAAAAAGGTATGTTTATTGACTTTAAAACAATAAACAAAACTGACCTAAACCAAGCTCTCCGTCAGTTTTATGCCACTGTGAAAAACGGAAAGGGCGAACCTTACAGCTTTAGCAGCTATGTTGGCCTACGTGCAGGGATTAACCGGCACATCAATGATCCACCGATCAGCCGGTCCTGGTGTCTGATAAAAGATCCTGAGTTTATCACAAGCAACAACGTTTTCGTTGGAGTAGTGAAAAAACTTCGCCGAGAAGGACGTGACAAATCATCCCACCATCCCGCGTTAACGGTGGCAGACTTTGAGAAAATCACCCACTCTCCGGCACTAAACCCAAATACACCAGAGGGTCTCGTCAATAAAGTCTGGTTTGACGTGCAGCTGCATATGGGACGCAGAGCTAAAGAAGGTAATCGTCAACTGAAGCCCGAATCATTTATTATTTGCCATGACGAAAACGGGCAGAAGTATGCAACACTGTCTTTCAACGAATGCACAAAAAACCACAAAGAAGCCGGCGAAAAGAAATAAAGAAAGTCTACGGGGATTTGTTTGCGCAGCCAGGGAATCTGCGGTGTCCTGTCGTTTCACTGGAAAAGTACCTGTCCTTGCTGCCGCCCAATCCACCGGCCTTTTATCTCCACCCAAAGCGGACAAATTACACAAAGGATGAATGGTAACTAAATTAAATTTAAGATAGCTTATATTTTTTGTTTGATGCATATTATGATCCCCTGTTGTCAATTGCCAGCACAGTGTAGCTGTTAGCTGGTTACTGTAGCCTTCACTGTAAAAAAGATTTGCTGTCAATTGTCAACAGTTACAATGCAACAAAGGTTTTAAAAACTCGTTCCCCTAACGTTAGGTATACTAAAGAGCCCATGGGGGTGAACTTCCTTGCCTCTATGTTGCCACGAATCTGTAAATCAGCTGGCACGGAGACCATTTACACCAACCACTGCCTGCGAAGCACGACGGTACAAAAACTGTCTGATGCCGGCCTGGAGGCGAGAGAAATGATGTCAGTAACGGGGCATAAATGTGAATCTTCCCTGTATTCATATTGGCGGCCAAACTTCAATGAGCGAAGATGCTGGAGCAATATCCTTGCCTCTGGCACAGCGCAAAAAAGATGCACCTCAGAACCGGAGACTCCTCTTACAGCAAAGAGGAGTGCAAATATGTTGGATCCATTTTTCAACAATTGCACAATTAATGGCGATATCCAGATTAATCTTAATAAACACCTTTAAGCATGCTTCCAAGCATATTTGATCCACATGTTCATGTATAAAAATAGATACATGTTAATGTTAATAGATAAACACCACAGTCTTTAAGCATATTTTTCACTGTGTCTTTGCTGCGGTTGTGTTGCTTGGCAACCGCACTGTTGTAGCCACACCTGTTTCTGAGGAACTACTTTGTTTGGTGGAAGAATATATTTCTATAAAAATTATTACATAATATTTGCTGTGTTTTACTTCATGAAACCTTACTAAGCATATGGATTAACCGTTTTATAAAAGCAATAAGCCCCGCGAAGCCGTGGGTTACAGTGCATTTTATAACAGCTAAGTGGGTTTAGGTTAGCTGTTATAAAATGCACTGTAACCCACGGTTTCGCGGGGCTTATTGCTTTAGTACAGTACCATATCTTATTACATCAAAATTTTATGAAGTGTATTTCTGAGTATAAAATGAAGTATATTGTGATACATAAGTCAATATTGTGACATATTTTCCATTTTATGAAAAACAGCAATTCCTTATTAAATATATTGTATTGGGAACCATACAAAGGGCATTATCAGCAGCACCTCCCCAAAAGACCTCTTTCACCCAGGATAATGGATGTGATGAAAGTGGGATCTCATGAGATGTCTCTCTGAGGGTGAGCAGGGAAAGGTAAGTATAATGTGCTATGTATTTCTATAATCATATATTCCCCCAAACACAGAGGATGCTTACCCGACGACCAGTGAAACCTCAGACCTCCGTTCCTCTCTCCATATTATTGACTGTGCTGATTTAGTGCCATTATAACACCTATTCCTGTTAAGAGAATATAATTATTACATTTATCATGATAAAATGCTCAGTTCTGTGTGTGTCAGTCTGTGTGTGTGTGTTAGTACGTGTGCATATTGTGTGTGTGTGGAGCGTTTGTATGTGGATGTGTCTGTCTTCTGTGTTTTCACCTTTTTCTGTGTTTTCACAGGTATAACTTTAATTGCTTTGCCTACAGTCAATATGTCTCATGTACAGCTGCTTTGTTACAATGAAAATTGTAAAAAGCGCTATATAAATTAAGTTGAGTGAGGTGAGTTATGGTCCTTGATTCTGATTGGCTGAGCCGAGTTCTAAGCCGTTGTAAAATCCCTGATTTCTAACGGCTGACTGCATACAGCCTAAATATCACTTTATTTACTTTATTTTATGAAAACTTGCTACGCATATGTGATAAGCGTGTTATAAAAGCAATAAACCCTGTCTAGGGTCGTGATGTCAAGGAGAAATAACTGAGACATTAAAGAGATCTCAGCTGTTCTTAAGTTTCTTGAACACACGTGTTGAGGTGAAAGCAGAACGCAGTCATCTCCTCTGAGACCGAAGGGTTTCTCTCTCTCTCTGCGTGTCTATATTCTCACACCAGAGGATCTAATTAACCTCACATGCGATTTTAAAAAGCTTCTGTTTCCACCTTTAGATGAGCCATAAATCTCTGACATATTTCTGATGTTCCTCTGGGTGTGAGAGGGGAGGATTCTTCAGAGTAACTGTCCTATTTCAGCTCTCACAGGACACCCCTATAATATCACCCTTTTTTGGAAAGAAAATTAAAAGTGTGACCTACATTTACACTCAAACGCATATGCAGATAAAGCACAATCCATGGATCAGGTCATCATGGGTGGATCCCCGGAAATCTGTTGAAAACATTTCCTGGTCAAATCTTTCCACAAAGAAATAAGACCTTCGCCCGCTTTCACAAAGGCGGCTTAAGCCTAGTCCCAGACTAAAGTGCACGTTTGAGTTGTGTTAACTTAAAATAGTAACTATGTCAGAAAATATGCCATTGCTTTGACAAGTCATGTTTTTTACCAAGGCATTTTGATCAAATCTGTTTAAATGTCCTCATTTAACGGAGGCTTACTTCGACGGGCTATTGTTTTTTCTCATTCTCAGGACACAAACATGGTTGTTTGTATTACGTTAAAAGTAAATAATAAATAAAAATAGTAAAATATTGCATTACAGTGTTAAACAAACCATTAAAAGATGTTTAAATAATGACAATAATGTCAAAATATAAATATTCTGATTACTTACATTCTAATTACTGTAAAATATCAACGTAAACATGTTGTGTGATTCACTTTCATAACAACAGCGAGAGAGAGAGAGAAAAAGAGAGAGAAAGAGAGAGATAGAAAGAGAGGAAGAGAGAGATAGAAAGAGAGGAAGAGAGAGAGAGAGAGAGAGAGAGAGAGAAAGAGTGAGATTGAGAGAGAGAGAGAGAGAGAGAGAGAGAGAGCTGAGAGAAAGAGAGAAGTAGAGAGAAGAAAGAGATGGAAGAGAGGAAGAGAGATAGAAAGAGAGAGAGAGAGAGAGAGGAAGAGAGAGAGAGAGAGAGAGAGAGAGAGAGAGAGAGAAAGAGAGGAAGAGAGAGATAGAGAGAGGAGAGAGGAAGAGAGAGAGAGAGAGAGAGAGAGAAAGAGAGAGATAGAAAGAGAGGAAGAGAGAGATAGAAAGAGAGGAAGAGAGGAAGAGAGAGAGAGAGAGAGAGAGAGAGAGAGAGGGGGAGAATTAGCTGGAAAAATGTTTGAGCCTACGTTTCTGGAAGTAAAACCGAGCTTCTAAACCTGTTTAACCTTTCTCAAGTATTTCGTGAAAACAAAAACGAAAGAGAAAAACCCCCCCTCTCTCTCTCTCTCTCTCTTTCTCTCAGCAGGTATTGTTCTGGCTTTTGTTGAAACCAGTAACTTTGTATCAGCACTTAATGTATTATGCTCCTGTATGACACATCGCTTATTGCTCCTGAACTCTCTGTAAGTGGCTTTGGATAAAAGCGTCTGCTAAATGTAAATGTTAGAAAGACTATTCCTCATGTGATTCTGCTGAAAAACATCTAAATGTTTAAACACCTAAATGTTTTTCACCACAATCACATGAAGAAAAGCTTGATTCACCAGCTCGGATAAACATGGAAATTTGTGTTGTTTTTCTCATCTTTGAACAAATGCATATTCTATTTATAATAGAATGAAATCTGATTTCATTTGAATGACTACTAAAGCTCTGCGAGTATAACATTCACTGGGATCATGTTGGAGTCGGTCTGATGGGATTCACATGATTTAATGTGACTCAGTGATAGAGTCTGGTGTCTGGATATGCCACAAGTGCGTGAAGGACCCCACAAGCCAAAAGAGCCCCCCACAAATCTCTGTGATATTCTCATCTCAGTGTAAGTCGAAGAGTTTATTTGGCCTGTTTTATCAACTGCCAGTAAGTGATTAAAGTAAGTGATTCACCCACAATAGACGACAAGGCCACAGCGTGTGTCATTTAAACGGTACATAAGTAAACAAGGCTAAAGTTTATACCTAATAAAACCACAAACACATCTGATTGGCCAGCATGAGGAACATTTAATTACACAATTAAAACGAAAGTTTACAGCTATATTTGATCAAATATTAAATGTATTAAACCCTGTGTTCACAAGTTCTGTACATTTAAACACAACACACTTAGGAGCGCTCCGCAACAGACCCGTCAATACTTATCATCATGAGATCTTATGGCAGAAAAACTCCAGCTGTTATCTGTCTTGGTGACGGTGGACAATACCTTTAAAGTGACAGAAAAGTCTTTATCTGAAGATATCTATAAGCTCTATTTGTCTGTCTAGGATATTCATGACTCCTCATCAAATCGATAAATCAATATTGACCTTCACAACTCATAGCTGTGTATTACCTTTAAATAATCTGCAGAAATTTTGAAACATTACCTACTTTACAAACATCACTACACTCTACTGATGCATATAACCAAAATGTAGACATAAGTTGATTACAATTATTTGAACAAAATGAAAGAAAAATAACATATGCTATTTCATATATCTGACTGAATGTATTGGGGTATGAAAAGTAGTTTTGTATTTGAATATTTAGTACATTTACTGGAATGTTTATTATTGTGCAATTCCCTGTTAGCTAATGAAATTAAATGTAAAATGCAGTTTCACTTTAACATCAGCAGATGGCGCCACTAGAACAGTTTAATGTCAGGAGGAGTCAGCAGTCGCAGCTCATGATGTCTCTGTCATCTTAAAAAGAATCCTTACCAAAGTAAACACACATGATCTTAACACACATGTCAAATAAAACATGGTCATTCCGTGGCAATAATAAAATAAAGCTGCTAAACGATGCCATAAGAGAACCATTTCTGGATGTATGGATCCATAAAGAACTTCTGCAAAAACGTTCTGTTTTACAAAATGTTCTTTGAAGTGGAAAAGGGTTCTTGAGACTGTAATAAAGTAAAAATGAAATGGTTCTTGTGAAGGAATAGTTCACCCAAAAATGGTTTTCCATATAAATCTCAGTCAATGGGGACAATTTTTGTGTGAACTATTCCTTTAAGAACCTTTGACTTAAAGATACAAATGGCATTGTTGTGAAACACTTTGGCACCTTTATTTTCAAGAACATGATCCACATGAGGAAATGTTTTTGAAGAGTCGTGCTCAGAGAGAACTGATGTTTTTCATGTCTGTCTGTTTACTCGAAGCCTCACACACACTATACTGTACAAACTGTGTATCATATTCCATACCACCCTAAACCTCACAATAACACTAAACTTTCTGCTCTTTTAGATTTTCAAAAAAGTTCATCTGTATGATTTATAAGCTTGTTTTCCTCATGGGGACCAAAAAAGGTCTCAAGAACAAGGATTTTGCCATCTTTGTAGGGTACACACACACACACACACACACACACACACACACACACACACACAGAGAAAAAAGACAACAGATCCTTCACATCTTGAAATAACCCAGTAAAAAAGGTTCCTATCAAATGCTGAGCATGTAAGAACATTTGTTAAAATAGTCTTAATGTTAAAGGTCCTGTGAGTACATCGGTGCTGGAGGAATAACCGCAGCTGCACTGCTGTTTTTATAAGGCAAAATTATTCTATACAGAAGGATTAGATTGAATCTCGACACGCACACACACACACACACCACACACACACACACGAGCAGAGAGAGAAACACAAACACATACGCACTCTCACACACACACGCACACGCACTCTCACACACACAAACACACACCCGCGCAAGAGAGAGAGAGAAACACACACACCTCTGAGGGGGTAACCACAAGCATGCTGTGTTGTTCTCTAACAAAAATGCACTTTCATAAACTAACAGGTTTAAAATTCTTCTGTTTCTGGTTAAATTCTTAGTACCTGGTTACTGCGGTACGTCTGTGGTGCTGGGTGGTCTCTCTATTGTCTGAGGGGCTTTCAAGTGTCAAGTCACAGTTCCGCTCCGTGCACTGAGAGCAGATGTTAGCCTTTTGACAACACACACACACACACTCACGTGCCTGTATCTGTCCATCATGTGTCCTACTCCAGCACACAGACAGCTACACACATGTAAACACATGACAGACGACTTTATTAAAACATTAACTCACCTTCGTGTTCTAAATCTGTAATGATGTTCTGTTATTGGCATAAAGAAATATCAGCATATCCCATAAAAGCATGTTATTATATGCACAGAACTAAAAGAGAACAAACAGATATGCATGAAAGAATCTATAAGCTATTGAACATTTATAAAAATGATGACATGAGGCGGTTTCTGTAAAAATACATCGTGACATTGTTTTGTCTGAAGTTGCACACAAATAATGTTTTTGGTAAAGCACGTTTGTAAAAACGACTTCCTAATTTAACTAAGGCCTAGTCTGGTCTTAATGAATCTCTGTCCGGAAAACCATCCCATAATGTTCATGCATTTACACAGAGACGAAACACAGCAGAGACACGAACAACAGTTCATTTAAAACTCAATGGTTCACCCAAAAAGAAAATCCTGTCATCATTTACTCACCCGCAGATTGTTGCAAACCTGTAAAAATGTCTTTGTTCAGCTGAACACAAAGGTATATGTAATAAGATATTTGTAAGAATGTCAGTAACCAAACACATCTCATCACCCATTGACTCCCATAGTAGGGAAAATAAATACTAAGGCAGTCAATGGGGGATCTGTTGAGTTAATGACATTCTTCTAAATATCTTCCTTTGTGTTAAGTAGAACATAGAAATATATGCAGATCTGAGGGCGAGTATCTTCATCTTTGGGTGAACTGTCCCTTGTCTGTCATTCTGTGGAGTCACATTCAGGCCGCCCCCCATCAATGCTTTTTAACATGTTGACAGATGTCTCATTGAGCAGAAACAGAACAGATCTCAATAAATCTGCCTCTCCTTCATCAACACACACGCTTGTACTTCCTGTCTCTCTCTTCAGAGCGCAGCAGCATGTGGAGAAACTCAAGGTCTCGTCTCTCTAAAGTCAGAGAGAAGTCAATGTTTACACGGCCGTCTGTTTGCTCGTGTATACATCTGAAGAGCGTCACAGATTCACGGCAGCTGGGGGTTGGGCGGTGTGTTTTCTGTCAGTAAACCTCATCTGAACCCTGTCCTCCAGTGACACGTGTGATCTCGTGTAATCCTCTGAGAACCAGGATGAATCACGGCCAAAACTACACCTCATACTGCAATAAAGATCTGGGGATTCATGCATAATCAAAGTTTTTTCAATGTGCAATTTTGGTATTTATTAAAAGGAAGTAAATACGTGCACTCTTGACTGTGTGTACGCACGCTGTGAGGAGAAAATCTATGCAAAGTTTTCTTCACGAGGCTCTGTTGTTGTTGACTGATCAATACTGAATCACATGTGAACTGAATGTCCTTGGTTTCCATTGACATGAGCTTCAATAAGAGACGGATCAGATCAGATCAGATCAATAGAGTCGACCGGCACACGGCAGCGGAAGAAAAGAGAAGAAAGCCAGCAGGAGAAATCCATACGGCCTGTTGGAGGGCCGCCAGAGCTCTGTTTGTTTAGGCAGAGCCGCACCCTGCATCTCAAAACTCTCGTTCAACATGTTTCTAATTTACTGACATCTCTAAAACACAAACTAAAGAAGTTTAGCATTTCACAATGAAGCTTTGTTCAAAGCAGGTTTCTCCCAATGCATTCCAAATCAGTTTGCAGAAAAGCACGACTCGGATGCTTGTTGTGTAACACTCCTCCAGAGTAAAATGTCCCGTAGGGTTTGACTACACTAAAAAACATGAAATCCTGGTAACCACAGAAAACACCACAGTTTAATCTGGTGTTTCTGTAAAACTGTGATTTACAAGCTATCAACAATTCACACATAACACACCATCACTACAGATTTACCATGGGTCATTTTCATCAGGGTAAGACGGATGCTATGTTCACATCTTCCACCATCACGGTTATGTCATCATCACTATGGCAACCGAGAGAATGAACACTGACGTGGATAGGACTGATCTGAACAAACAGATTTCATTTTTTACTTTATTGTAGTTTTATTCATATTTTGAAAATCTTTCTAAATGTGCATTTGGTCATTTCATGGTTTATTGTTAGTGCTGTAAGTTTGTATTCTACTTTCAGCTTTAGTGTAGCTTAGACAATCATTTTGGTTTTCTAATATGCATTTAGTTGGACTTTTCTTTAGTAACATTTGGGCCTTTCAATTTTTTTTGATTTGATTTCTTTTTTCTGATCTATTGTGTACAGCCAAACCGTAGCAGACGTGCAGAGGTTGAGCTTACTGTAAACACACAAACAATGAGCTCGAAAAAGTGATGAAACGTGCGTTTGGTTTACTTTGAGGAGTTACAGTAGATGGCCAAACGCCAGCATCGGGAGTGAACGAGTCGAGGATTAAGTGCAGTTTGTGTCCACACAACACAAGTGTGTTTTTAGATCAACAATGCCAAAGGGAACGCGAGGAAACTCAACAACACCTGGAGACACACAAGACTGATCTCTGGAGAGAAACACTGATCGCTCTTTTCCCAACTGATATGAAAGCAGATGGCACGAGACGTCTGTAGGGAGAAACCATCCGGAGCTGAGGAACATCTCACATTTCAATCAGACGTCACCCGTCCACACGGACTTCACTCATGCTTCCTGCAACAGACAACATTAAAATTCATCCATTTCATAAAACAAAAACACTTCAGGTCCTGGATGCTGATTGGTCAGTAACAGTGACGCATTAATAACACTGTACAGCAGCCAATCAGAACCGATGGTTTCATGTTTCTGTTATAGCATTAAACGATCGTACCTTAAAGTCCCCGTGAACCGGATGTCGCCATCGTTTTTACTTCCGTATTTTCACGCATTTCCGAGTAGATGGAATTTTGAATGAGAAGAACAGTGGGCGTGGCTTTCTCTGAGATTTGATTGGATGTACAAGAACATTTTGAAATGGAACTGGCAGCAGAAGGGGAGGAGTTAACGGGTGCTCCGCCCAAGCCGTCTACTCAATAGAGGACGGAAGTACATTTTCAGATTTTAAGTGAAGATTATAATGGCACATGAATTTTAAACAGAGAACGACTCGCATTGATAAGCTATTTACTATAAACACAGCAATATTGCATTAGAAAATAGGCATTGTCATTTTGAATTTCACTGGGACTTTAAAAAATGATATTTCTGCTTTATACCATCAATTGTTTTTTAACAAAAGCACTTGAGGTTGTGCTGGAAAATGTCATTTCTCAGATGTGGCTCTTCCATAGCTCAGGAGATTTGATGCCGTTTTCCATTTTGTTTTAAGTATCAACGGCGCCTCAGATGAGGGTCTCTTTATCTCAGGCTTAAGCAAAAGTTTCCATTTGCATCTTATTTATATGAGGAATAATTCAAAGATTTAAAATGTGATTTTAATAAAGCACCACAGAAATAAAGGCGACTTGACAAAGAGCTGCAGACCAGTGTGTGCTACGACCGATGAATATGTGACCGGTCTGCATTCCTGAGACTGATTGAATCTTGGCTAAAGCAAACACTGCTCTCACAGACACTTTCAATCAGAACTTTAGTCAAAGAGCAAGAGACGACTTCAGCTCATTTTATAAGATGAGAGATCCACGTTGTACACATCGATGGAAGGGAAAGGTTAATGTGCGCAAATGCAAATGTTTAACAGACCGTTTAAAAGCAGAACAATTTTACAGGTATTTTAAGTTGCTTCACGGTAAGCCACAACAGAAACACTATTGCTTTGTGAATATAGATGACCAGTTTAAGTTCTGACCCGTGAAATGACCCGCTGAGACCCTGACCGGAGAACTGTGTGCATCCATAAACACATTAATATACAGCGCAAAGACAACAGCATCGATAGTTTAGATTAAAGCTGCATCTGTACTGTAAAGGGAAGAAAAACGTGATATGCGATAGCATGTTAAATAATGCCATACGATATTTATTTTTCTATCGGCATCAACCGAAAACGTATAGTCTATAGACCACTTCGCAAGATCTAGACACCGTCCAGAAAGACTTCCCGTTTCAGTTTTATTTATGTTTTAAATCTCACATGTATAATTGAAACTTGAGATGTTCGTTTAACATTTTGATTCAGTTAAAAATGTTTTGCAAGTTGCATTTTGTTTAACTATTGTGTAGCGTTAAAAAACGGACCAGCTCTGGATCAGCGTCGTTTACGTCATCCAGAGGGGTCTATACATAACTTTTTGAATTCTTCAAAGAATACAGTAATTGACAAATGTTGGGTATATTTCGATATATTGCACAGCCTTAGTACTGTATATAAAGTATCTCTGTCGGAAACATTAAATGTACGTTTTGTCCAACAAGTGTTGGAAAACAACTGACATTTTCAGCAAAATCATACCGTACAGCTCAAAATATAACTCTGTGTTATAAGCTTATTGTTGTGAATCAGTATGTTCTTGCTTAATAAGTGATTTTTGTTCATTTTTAACCATTAAAAGCGCCAGATTGCATGAGGGTTTTAATGAGGGTTCGGTCTGTGCATTCTTCACACCTCTTGCTTGCATAACCTTGTGTGTTGTGAAATGGAGCCAAACGGCATTGCCTGCATGCAAAAGAACATTCCAGAACAGTTACGGCTTTCATATTTTATTATATTTACAGCACATAAAAAAAATCCACCACGTTGAGTCATGGATGGCTGCAGACTTCTGCAGAAAGTCCAGAATCATAAACCAGCTGGAAAAGAAACGCACAGAAAGGCGCGACTGACGGGGCGAGTCGGAGCTCAAAATACACCTCCAGTTCCCTCGCCGCCATCAGCCCTCTTTAATCGCTCCTGTCCAGGAGGTCAGCGGGGTGCGCGAACAACTCATTCCACTTCACGGAGAGTTCCCGTGTCAAAGACGCAGACAGAGAACTGAGGCCGTTCATTTAGCGAACACGTGATTGAATTCATCCCGTCAGGGGTAGTGTTGTAATCTTTCATCAAAGAGGCGGGCGGTGCATAGGGGCGTACACTTCTGTCCAGATGTCCAGTGGAACGTTTCACCAGGATAAAGAAATAGGGACTAACGTAAAGCAGGCGAAACACGAGAATACAGTGTACACAACTTCCTGAAGGCCTTTAATCTGTAGGAGAAAAGTTAAAAATCACTTCGAAAGCAAAGGGTCGGCTCCTCCGTCCATCTGCGAACTCAGGTTAGTGTCGCCCGATGAGTTCACAACAGGCCACCGGGGTTGGAATAAAGTGCTATTCTTAACGTGACACATTAAATAATTAAAGCAAATACAACGGAAACGTCACCGGCCTCTTCGACGAGCGGATGCAAAAAACGCCACATGATCAGAGATGTGAGACAGAAAACCAGCTGGACAAACCTACACAATCATCTCAGAGGTTACAAAACAGAATTTCACATTATCAGAATCGGATGAAGAGAGACGCGAGCGAGAGTAAGACATGTCATGTAGTATCGTGGTGTTGATATTCGTCCGTTCTGGGCATCCTATGAGGGGCGAGAGCGAGCCCGCGGCCGATGAAGGACACCATCAGTCTTCAACAGCAGCACTTTCATCTTACAGGGTGTTTCGTGAATAAATACATTCGGATTTAGTGTCGAGCTACTTCTAATATAACGTACGTACTTAAGAACAAACAGACGGAAGATGAAGAGACGAACAAAGAGAAGATGGGGGAAAATCGATGGATCGCTCTGAGATTTTCCAGCGTTCTCCTTGTGGCCCCTCAAACGCAGTTCACTCATCCAGTCCACAAGTCCGCCGTTCTCTTCCAACAGCCGTGTGTGTGGGGGAAAGCACCGTCGCTCATAATATCCGTGGCAAATAAAGGCACTCTCCGCCCGGGGAGACTGCCACATCCGGGGAGCGCAGGCCCTGCGTGAAAGCCAAACCAGCACCTTCTTCTTCCTCTGAAGACACAAAACAAACACAGAGTCAGTCAGAAAGCAAACCCAGAATGCATTGCAACAAACACAGTGAAAAAAAAACAACAGTGTGGAAAAAATAACATACTTCACTAAATACAAAAACATATTTTCTCCAATATTTGTGTGCGTTGATTTTCCTGTTAAAAGCAGCACATTGTCTCTTAAAAGGCAAATTTAGTCAAAACTCAGAATTCTGTCATCATTATTTATCCTTCCATTGTATGAACAAATCCACCGAGACATTTCTCAAAATATCTTCGTTTGTAGTGTTCCACTGAAGAAAGACTCTAGATTTACTAGCACACGAGAGAGAGTCATCGATGAGAAAATTAGGACTTTGGGCTAAACTATGCTCTTGAGAACATGAAATGTCAGCCAGTTTTTGAAAGCCAACAATTCCTTACCTCACAAAAACCAAATTCATGATGTGTAATTAATTGGTAACACCTGAAGTCCGAGACAAGTCTGAGACAATTCATTGAAATCTAATAAAAGTGTCTAAATAAAAATGAAATGTTGAGGAA
This sequence comes from Triplophysa siluroides, assembly GCA_006030095.1. NCBI lineage: Eukaryota > Metazoa > Chordata > Actinopteri > Cypriniformes > Nemacheilidae > Triplophysa > Triplophysa siluroides. Next base: position 311,717 of record VCII01000437.1, read on the forward strand.
AAGTGGTTCATCCTGCAGGACGTCAGGGTGCTTAGCGCTCACAGACATGAAGTCTGACAAAACACCGCTTACATGACTAAAAATGGCTGTGGTGAAATACAGGAGTGCAAACATCAGCAGTGGAAACTTCAGACAATACTGAAGTCAGCTGTGCCGTCTCATCTTCTCTAAACATTCAGTGACTCGATGGAAACATGAAGCGTTGAAAAATGTTTCTAACCCAACCGAAAACAAACCTATTACTAACAAACCTATCCTACAATCCCCGAAGCGTGAAATATATAGAAGTAGAAAAATATCAACATTGAAGAAATAGTTTCGCCCAAAATAAACATCGTCACAAAAGATACCAAAAAAAGAACCATGAGTCGCACATCAAACACTAGAGGGAGCAAATTAAGACGTTTATTTATCGCTTTAAGACAAAAAGTCTGAGACGGCTGATAATGAATTTTACATTCGAACAAGTGTGCTCAAGAAATAAAATGACAAATAATGACATTGTATCAAACATTGCCGAAAATTAGAATGAGCAAAAGACGGAACCAACAGAGAATCTCACTCCACCTCTTAGCAACAGAAAAACAAAACTCATCATTTGTAAAAAGGGGAGGGTCTGGTTTTCACAAAATGTTCTAGACCACAAATTCACACTAAACATTTCCATCCAAACTGTGCTTTTTAAAATTGAGGCAAAAGAGAATCACATTTATTTCTAGAGCACAAGCCAATAATATTGAGACACATATCACGTACAGGCAAAGAAAGAAAAGAACCTCACCTAAGTTTCGCAGTGAGCAAGTAGAGATGTGATTTCTGCGCTCATGTGTCCCACCGCCTTGGCAGCCTCCATGATGGCCCGCGGTACATCCCTTTCTTTTTACGGTTGAAACGTGACCTGAAGAACTCACGGAACGGTGATAGTTTGGCAACCGAAAGTTGGGAGGTGGTGGGCGAGCCGAACCAGGACACTTTAGCTTCAGGCCAGGGAGCGTCAACCTCCCCTTCTTCCCGATGACTACCGCTAATACTGAGTATCCGCGCGGGCCACCAGGGGAAGCCGTGGATCTTTCCCCAAATCACATCGCCCACAGTCACCGCGTGACCTTCCTCCGTCACGCACTTCGTCATGCTGCGAGTATGAAGTCGTACGGTGAGAGGCGGAACCGTTTTACTTTCCCCGTGAGAGGAAGACGACACCGAGATGTCGTCACCCGGGGCGAGGTCGCACAGTTCCGGTGAGGTGCCGTCCGAACTGAACGACTTGGACTCATCCAGGCTGTCGCTACTGCACACGGACAGACTCGACGAGTCGGCTTTCCTCTTGCGGAAGTTGATGAGTAATGTCAGGTCGCCGTGACGCTCGACTTCATCTCCACATGTTCCAGACCACAGTTCTAGTGAATTCTTCTCGGCACCGTCCTCTGACTGCGACAGAGCGGAGCTGGGAACTCTGGGACTTTTCCGACGCGCGCCACCCACCAGTTCAGCCTCGTACACCGACACCTGCTGCGTCCCGTCACTGCGGGATCTTAAGCGTATCTTGGGCGATGGGGCGTCTGGACCGGTTAGCTTGGGGAGCTTGAGTTTGGGAATGGAAATGGTAAGGCCTGTCCTGATGGCGTCCATGGAGGGCTGTACATCTTTTTGAGGCTCCTTGGAAGTTTCTCTTTCTCCATGACCGTTCTGGAGCAGCTGCTTGGGGCAGAATGGTTTGACAGATCCATGTACTCTAGACGGGATCTTAATGACTTCACCTTTACCTTGAGGAGTGCTATAGGAGATCTTAATGACGGGACTGTGAGGAATAACGACTCCTCCTGGAACCTTCTCATCGTCCTTCTTGTCCTTGCGAAAGCGCTTGTTATCGTAGCCAGTGGAGTCCTCTCTTCGTTTCGACTCTTTATTGCCGTCCCCGTCATCCTTCCTCAGACTCTTGGCTGGGAGTGTTTTAGTGTCCTCGTCGGCTTGAGGCGCGTTCTCCTTCCTCGACGTCTTGGGCACGGTCGGCCCATCTTTGCTGTCCTCATCGCTGTTGAGCGTGTTCTTGCATTTCTCGCACAGCACCTGCCGCGGCCTGAGTCGGATCGTGCTCATGGTCATCCTCCCTGGTTCTCGACCTCGCCTTTTCTTTCTCTTGATTGGACGAGGCGGCGGTTGAGGTACCCATTGGTTGTAGGTGTGCCGGACCCACATGGGTTGGGGGAAAGGGGCGCCCTCAAAGTACGGAGGGTACGTGGGCTGGCCCGGCTGGAGCGGGATGGGTATGGGAGCAGGAGGGGCCGCCTCGGGTTCCGTGTTCTCATCTTTTGGTTGCTGTGTAAGTTGACCGGAGGGTTCGGAGGAAGGCTCTTCGCTTGAGACTTCACAGTCTGGTCTCAACACAAGGTTGTCTTCTGACTTCCCAATGACGTCTGGAAGGCAAAAGAGCCCAGTCCTGCGAACACAGACAAATGGAAACATAAGAGCCAATCAAACACTTTTGACACACAAGTGATGGAGTTTCATGAGCCATGAGAACGGCCATTCCTTACAAGAACAAAAAAGCCAGCACAACACATCTCTGGTGTTCTGTTCTTTGACATGAGCCATGCACAATGAGAGCGAGTCTGAATGTTCTGGGGAAAAAACCTTTATAAAGATGACACATTTATCTTTTAAAACACTAGGATTTTAACTGTAATAGCAGATTAATCGTTTCTAACGTTGACTGATTCTTGACCAGGAGAACGAGTTGGTGAACCAGCCCTATCTGGTTCATCTTAATAACTTCATTAACTCATCTACTTCACTGTAACTTTAATATCTAATGTCTGTAATTAATGCACACTTAAGTCACTTGCACTATTGTATAGTCTAAATTGTTATCTGTTCATAACCACCTGTACATTAATGTTCACAGTATATATCCTTCTGTATATATTGTCCATAGTACATACCGACTGTGATATTGTCATAGAACATTTGTATAGTATTTTCATAATATTGTATTCTGTATTTATTCAAACTGTATATCCTGCACTTGCTAATTGCACTTCTGGTTAGACCTAAACTACATTTCGTTACACTGTACTTGTATATGTGTAATGACAATAAAGTTGAATCTAATCTAATCTAATCTAATCATGCAACACATAACCACACAGTTTTCCTTCCAATCTGTAAAAAAAACACAAGATTCAGTTCATCTTTCAAACTTCTTAACGGTGTTGAACAATGTTCTGTTACTCACATGACCACATTCTACCCAATAACAAAAAGCTTTAACCAAAATGCTTCATTAAAGGTTGACCTTTTCTTCACATATTCCTGTTTCTTACTGCAACAGTATTTTTCGTTCACTACAGTAAAGGTTTATGAAAATAACAGCACAAAGGTTTCATATCCCTACAGTAAAACATCCATCAAGTGAGGTACATTTGAGATTCAGGTGGTTTAGATGTGAAACAATGAAGGCATGCCGAGCGCACAGGTGTGTGATTCAGTACTGGTGATGATGAAATCTGTAAAATATTAACAACGAGCTCTGCGGCTGCCCTCGGCTAGGATCGACAGACAAAGAGACCAACGGAACAACCCGGAAGCCACCCCCCCAACCTCCACCTCTGAACAAAAACAATCCCGTAAACCAGCAGGGACAAGGGACGAGGGCCAAGAGATTTCAATGTTTTCACATGCGGCCCTGAAATCTGATTGTGCCGGGATTATCAATTAAACCTTAGAAGGAAGTCCTGTGGGTCTAGAGCGGCAGAAAGCCCTCAGGCAATAAACTACAATCATTTGAGATGTTAGATGTAAAAATAAAACGCCCACCCCTGAAGCTGCTGTCCTGAAGGCCATAATTACACCAGCCGCTCTCTCCAAAGCTAAAGCTGCGTAGGGAATATATAGAATATTATATGACAAATGCTAATGACCGATCGTAATTAACGACTTGATGTTATTTAATAATCCAAAACTATGTTTGGAATGAAATCTTACTACTGACTGACTGCAATGAAGTGCACCCCAATGTCAACAACTACAACATTTTAAACAGTAACAGTTGTTGTTACGTCTCCAGATGAGTTATTCTATATAGTATAGTACTAGAAGATATTTTGAAGAATGTTGATAATCAAACAACACCGAACACCACTGACTTCCATTGTGTGAACACAAAACCACAGAGACATTTCTCAAAATATCCTCTTTTGTGTTCCACTGAAGAAAGACTCGAATACAGGTTAACAAACGCATGAGAGTGAATAATTGATGACACGTGTATACCTGTTAGCTGTTATTATTGTGGATGCACTGCAGTGCATTATGGGATAGAGTACTCTAAGCAGCGTGCTTTGTTGTGTAACGCGCACTAGATCATTTTCAGATCACGCAATTCACAGAGCATAAAGAGTGAATATTGTAAACAGCCAGATGCGCGTCTCATCCTGCTTTCAAACTAAGGAATAAAGGCCATCCATGCTATCCATGTCCAAGGACGCAGCGGATGACCTGCCGTGACTCGCTGTTCCTGGTCCACTCAATAACGTTCTGAACAGGATGTGACACATCGAGACATAACAGAACAACGTCATGAAGAATTTCACATTAGACAACATCTCAAAGACACCAACAGTGTGTCACATACAAACACAAGCTCACCATTATTCTTCCACGAACAGAAAAATATGATGAAACCTTTGTTTTAAGGTCTTTTTCGGATGTCTTCTTGGGTGTAGGAGCTTTCTAAAGTAAATGTGACATAAGATGCATGCGAGCTATAAATATCTTACTGTATTTTAACACCGCGCAAACCTGTGTGACATACACTCTGAAGCGCTAAGACACACACGCACATTGACAAATAGAGAAATCACCCAGTGATGGTGTTTATAGAGACCAATGTTTCGTCAAGTGTTTTCTCATCTGTCTTTGTCTGACACAAAGAGTTCCAGCTCTTTGAATGAACACTCCAAACTTAAACATTGCATTTATTTGATGAATTATTTTATAAACATGCATCTACTGACATGATTTTATCCCTTAATCGTGTGCTCTGGGTTGGCAAAGATGATAAAAAAGGTTAACATGAAGAGGCCTCTCAGACCCCCATGAGCCTTTAAGATGGAGCCTTTAAACTGCTCATAAAGATTCTCCCACAAGGCAAAGAGAAACACGTCCATGTCATTCACATGTACAGTTGACAAATGTTTGACCTTTAAACTAAACTAATGTGCAGGTAGCCATCACAAGCTACAACAATGCCATCAGGGCCATTCGTCAAGAATAATGATGTTTCACTCAAGAGAACGAAATAAAGAAACATTTCATTACGTATTTCAATAAATACATCCACGATATATTACATAAAACCCGTCCATCCATGTTTCGTCTCTATGGAAATGCACACAGCAGATTGTGAGACTGATAAACAGCTTCAGAGGGCTACATGGCTAACTGCAAACAGCTTTAAACATCCACCGTCTAATAATAGAATTGAAACGACACGACCCGAGAGAAACCACCGTGATTTATTCCTTTAAACGCGGTGACGGTGTGTGGAAGGCGATGCTTTGGCTTCTTCTCATTGTTTCACACACGGGCCTCTGCTTGTCTTTTTTTCGGCCTGCTGTTTGGGCCCACGCGAGAAATGATGTGATTTTTCACGAAAACGCACAGAAATGCCACTCACTTTTTTTGGCAGTCCAGTAAAATGCCCGTGTAGCTTCTCTCTCGGTACGTGAGCGTCACCAGCAGCGTGTCGTTCACGATCTGATCGACGGTGACGGGGATCCGGGAGCCGGCCCGCAGCTCCTCCGCTACAGCCTGCATGTTTCCTGACTCGGGTGTCCGGCTTGGCGTCGCTCGATCCCGGCCGCCGGAGCCTCGGTCGTCTCGGCCTTCGCTGCTACACTCCGCTCCGTCAGCGCTCGGGAGGATCCGCCAGCGCGCGGAATGACGCCATCAGCTCCGCCGAGGCGATTACAACGGATCCGCCGCGGTGACATCACTGCCGAAAGACTAAACACATACACTGCATTCTACTCCAACTATAAGAGACGAGATAACCGACCACACTCACCCATTCAACTTTTATAGCACATATAATACACTATATATACAATTAGACATATTATGAGAAAATTATGTATTGTGAATGTATAGCATACATACTGCCCACTTCAAGTATAACATATATTCACATATTATATATCATTAACATGTCCAAACACATCCATTATTCACCTTAACGCACACACACTACATACTTTTAAGTACTAACATGTATACACAATGTATATACCATACACATATATAGGCCACTTCAAGTGTAACATACAATGATACATTCATAAATGATCGAATGTAACGTATATGTTTACGCAGCTGTTCACTTAAACGAATCTATTATTACAGCATAAAAGCCTTAAATGGATCAATCGACCTGTATACATGTACAACAACCTTTTTGAGAATTTATTCTCAAGTTCACATGAGGTTTTACTGCTGAAATGCCAACCTGCTCTACACCAAACCAGGCATTTCATCTACACAAAGTCCTCTTCGTAATCTTATTTATACAGGTGCTGACACTTGGCTATCTTTAGTGTTGTATTAATCATGTGTGTGTTTATGACAGGATCAAAACATGTGAAAATAACAGCAAACAAATTCATCAAACACCAGATGAGACGGGACGCTACACGGCAAGAGAATTATACTGATGTGATATCTGCAGCTTGAGAACACACAGCCACTATTTTAACATTGTGACATTAGGCCTTTAAAATGGCTGACTGTGTGTGGAGTCCAGACACAGATTCATGGAGTAATAAGACAGGATGGATGACACCTGCTGGTCAAACTGAGAACACTGGCTATTCACTTCAGAATGTTTGTCTTTATTATGGAAATGCAGTACAGACCTGCTGTCATCTCTTGAAATATCTTTGAGACATTGCCTCAGTGAAGACAGTGAATCTGGACTCCAAAGCTCCAGGCATACGTCCTCCCCTGACCCCAAGTGTTTAGAAGATGAAGGACTGTTTTCAGCATGCCAAGCAACACTGCTAGACTTCAAGTCTGGACTATTACAGTAAATAAATAAACATTATTGAAGACAGCATTACTGATTTCAGCATTCTGGTATTACAACAGCCGGAAAAGGAAACGCCTGGGGCATAGAATTTGAATAGCAGGGCAGTGTTGGCTTGCTCACCGGGAGACTGCATCTATTTATCTATTTATTAGATATTATCTATTATCTATTAGAATGATCTTGCTTGTTCTATAAACACTATGCACTGTGCTGTGTTTTACTTCTGTGTTTTCTTATTTGCTCCTGTAAAGCTGCTTTGGAACAATGCACATTGTGAAAAGCGCTTTATAAATAAACTTGAATTGAATTGAATAAATACGGTTTTATACATGAAGTTTTTCAGTTTGCTTGTGTTTTAATCAAAGATTAGTGAAAAATGTGCAGTAATATAGCTATTGGACTACACTGTGATGCTTTTGAGATACAGCCCTGTTGAAAAAAACAGCATATGCTGGTTTGGTATGTTTTGATGCTGGTTTCTGCTGGTTTAAGCTGGTCATATGCTGGTCCTTAGCTGGTTTAAACTGGTCAAACCAGCATCAAAACATAGCTAACCCAGCATATGCTGTTTTTTCAACAGGTTTTTCTCGAATAAAACCTAGTATTTGAACATGTTAAGCCTGTAAATGCGATCGCGATGTGTCTGTTGAAGGTCCACTGTGTCATTTTTTGGAGGATCTATTGACAGAAATGCAATATAATATTCATAACTATGCCTTCAGTGGTGTATAAAGAGCTTACAAAATAAGGAGTGATGTTTTATTACCTTAGAATGAGCTATATACAGTATCTATCTACATCAGGGGTCCCTTGCATGTAGTTCTCCGAAAGGGAGGGGGGGCCGTTGGTTGCAATTCGCAGCCTCGCCGCTAGATTTCACAGACTGCTCCTTTAAGACAAACTTGACTGCCACCATTAACTACCATAGTAGAAGAAAATGCTTTATTAAGTTCTCCGTTGTCTTAAACACAAAAGAAAGTATTTTGAAGAATAGCAAACAGTTCTGGGGCACTTCTGACTACCATTGTAATTTTTCCTAGTTTAGTAGTCAATGGTGGCAAAGAACTGTTTGGTTATAAGCTTTCTTCAAAACATCTTTCTCTGTGTTCATCAGAACAAAGAAATGTAAACAGATTTGGAACAACTCATATTATACCAATTTCATCAGGCTCCGAAAATTATTCAGAAAGAACACAAAGAATGGCCATCTCAGCTGCCATAGTTCAACTCTTGCGTCATCACAACAGGGTGTTCAACCGCACCACCGTTTCCGTTCAGCCCCGACATTGCAAAACGTTTTTTACAATGTGCGGTAACTTACATGTAACATTGCATGTCTATATTCGAAACCAATAAAACTTAAACATGTAAACTGTAAAATTAGGGCACAATGTACTCGATTCATATGAAGGAATGTTCCAGCTGTTTTGTTTTAGGCTTAACGCAAACGGCAGACAATTACCCTGTTTCTAAAAGTGTACATTTTCCAATAACACCCTGTATCTTAATAATATATGTATTTTATACTTTTCCAGTTTTTAATCTAACTTTTTTCTTTTCTATGTGTTTTCTGTGAAGCTGCTTTAACAGTGCAACATATTAAAAAACGCTATGGAGATGAAACTCTATAGAGACTGACTTGAGTAGAGTTTTGGCACTAAAAAAAAATCTCATTTATCAGAAAAATGACTTGAAAAGTCATTTAATTTCCTAGCGCTTTAATTTCCTATTTCTTTTGTGAAATGAAAATGCATGCTTTGGTTCACAAAATAAATGTTATACAACGCATCGTTTTCTTTATATTCCTTATTGTATCATACTGTGATCATGACCCCAAACATCAAGACTCTTTTACAGATGACACATGTTAGAACCTTCTTCAGCAAAGCCTGGAAGCGATTGCGTAATATCAGGGTTAACTGTGTTAATGTATTCCAGAGCGACTAAAATCACTAGAACAAGTTCTTTTCTACCCTTAACAAAATAGTTACAAAAAAGTATTCAAGGCATAGATCAAAGTTAATTTTATGAAGTATGCGTAAGTAATGTTAAAGTATAATATTAGGTATATTTTTTAAGTACACTAATATAAATGTACTGGTAATATACTTGTAAATGTTTGTACATTTTGGCAGGAAACTGGCGTTAGTTGTGATCAGTGTGAATTAGCTTAAAGAACGAAGGCATCATGTAGCTGTGGTGTTTTTCGAGCCTTCTTTTGATCAATGCAAGTTAGTTTTTATAATGTTGGTATTTGTAGGCTTGAGTTGATGTCTTGTTTGCGTTGGTTAGATCAGTACGAGTTAGTTTTTAGAGCGTTGACGTTTGGCGTTAGTCTGTGTTTTGTGGCCTTTGTTAGGTCCGTGTGAGTTAGCTTTTAGTACGTTGGAATGTGTAGGCATTCCTTAGATCAATGTGATTTGTCTTTTAGATGGTAGCCGTTTCTTGGTGTTTTGCTTTTTCTCAGATCAGTGCGAGTTAGCTTTTTGAACTTTGGATTTGGCCCAATAACGATGACCAAATGATGATTTATTTAATCATTCTGTTGCACTTGTTTAAAGGTAATGTAAAGTGACATGTATGCCATCATTTTGATCTCGGTTTTATTTTGCAGTAAAACAGGCTGGGACGGGAGGCTTTCTGTGTGGAGTTTGCATGTTCTCCCCGTGTCCGCGTGGGTTTACTCCGGTTTCCAAAAAAAGATTTAGATTCCACTTAACGATTCCGGACCGCAAGGTCACATCATTTTCACGTCATGTGTGACCTGAGTCACCTGACCTGACAGAGCAATCTGCAAGAACCTCCGCTCGAATACTAAAAGTCAGTTCACACGATGGACCGTGGAAGGCGCACTAAAGTGTGGCTGCATTTAGCGAAATCACAAAAAGACAAAGCTAAGTGTAATTATTGTGACAAACTATTATGTTACAAGACGGGTGTGACGAGCAATATGGCAAACTCACAGCGTCTCCGCGACATGGCTGCGGCGGTGACGACACAGTGACATTTACAAGTACGCCCACTTTACTTGCGTTTAGATTTGGGCGGTTTTAGTCAAATCATGTTACGAAGTGACGTACATTCGGCGGGGTGTGGCTACACGAGGCGTCTCAGGCAGGTCTGGGTGAGCATTTGCTTTTAGATAGAATTTATCTTTAGTTTCCACACTTTAATTTTTGCAATTTTATGTGTCTAATACATAAATGTGCAACTTATAACACACCAAAGACACGTATTCGCGCCATATGACCCCTTTAATATTTGGGTGGAGTATCCTTTTTAAGCGAATTAAAATATGAATCACTTGTTTTCACCATGTCATGTCAAACTTGTATGACTTTCTTTCTTCTGGAGAACACAAAAGAAGATATTTGGAAGAATGGGTACATTGACTTCTAAGTGGTTTTGTGTACATCCAAAAGAAGTCTGACTGACTGACAAAAAGCATTTATTGTTTTTATTAAGCATGAATGTAACGGAAACTACTAAAACAACAACATTCAAGTAGATTACAGTAATGATTGAAATCAATCAAGAACAAAGTGTAAAGTTCACATGTTTTTATCCAAGGTGACTTTAAAGGCACTTCCAAAGTTTCTTCATTCTGCATTTGTGACCCTATCGCGCAAGTCTCTCGTCTTTCACAATCCACCACAAGATGTCAGTATTACACAGATGTGAAGGTATCTGGACGTGTGCTTGTACCTGCCCACCCGTTTCACTGGAATCCAGGAGTAAGTGTGATGACTCGGGTCAGATGAGCGGACGATCGATCCTAAAACACACATTGTAAGTGATGTGCTGGTGTTTCAGGAGGCGAGCGACAACAAGATCTTCATCAGAGCTCGATTTCAAGGTTAAACATGAAAAATTTAATACAAACACTGTAGTTTATTTAAAGTGCTCAAATAAAATATAAAGAGTATTGCTGTGGTACTCGAGACCGATCTTTCACCCAAAAAAACTATTTCTGCCATTTACTGACCTTCGAATTGTTCCAAATGTGTATATATTTTTTGTTCTGATGAACACCGAGAAAAATATTTGCACGAATGCTTATAACCAGACAGATCTCAACACCCATTGACTCCCATAGTAGGAAAAATGACTTTTAATACATTTTTTTTGTTCTGTTGAACACCAAAGAAGATATTTTGAAGAATGTAGGACAGCAAACAGTTCTGGGTCACTTTTGACTACCATTGTTTTCTTCCAACCATGGTAGTCAATGGGTGTTGAGATCAGTCTGGTTATAAGCATTCATCAGAACAAAGACATTTATATAGATTCGGAACAACTCGAAGGTGAGTAAATGATGACAGGATTATCTCTTTTTTTGTGTGAAGTTTCCCTTTAAGACTATAGCTGTGTTCTTGGTGTGGTGTGTGTACCTCTGTGGTTCTTCTGGTGTGCTGCTCTGGTTTCTGTGACTCCACAGCCGCTCATGGGCTCTGTGTTTTATACACAAACATGTCATGTCATGTGTGATTCATCAAGTATCGGACTACAAGATTACATCACACAACACATGCACTACTGTACACAACAGTATATTCACATGAGCGTTGTATGACGTTCTAGTCTAAATATTTGAAGCTGGATTTTTTTTAATATAGTCTTTCTTTTTTTTTGTCTGCATTTTAATCCACACACACACAGTGGGTTTTTTTGGTGACTACCTAATGCTTCTTTCTACATCTGGTAGAAGTCCTGCAGTTTTTTCAAGAATGAAATCCTGAATGTTGTGAACACACCTCTTTCTTTCCTCAAGAATCCACTGTTTCTCCTTCAGTTCTCTCATGGCTGCCAGTCTGATCTCATGTGTGCTCTCTCCAGGTGGGGTCAAGCAATTGTGTGATGTGAATGCTTGAGAGGGTACAAGTTGGTGTTAAAAACAACAATGGAAAAAATAATGACAAACAATTATCCACCAAATCTACTACAGCCGTCATGCAGAATAAAAAATAATGACAAACAATAATATATCACATGAGTCATATCTCTATTGAAATCTACCTTACTGTCATGCGAATATTTACTTCATAAAACAATCATCACTAGTATTTATTCATGTCTCGCTGATTGAATCCCGGTACCTGATGGTGGGGAGGACGAGCGGTCCAGCTCCTCTGTCACCCTCTGATGTTCCGGGCTGTTCTAAATCAGCCCTCTCCATCTGGACCATCCTGTGCCGAAGCTCCTGAAAGTGCCGGACGTCTGCGTCATCCACTGCTTCTTCACACAGATCCAGACTGAAGCCACTCAGATCAGACAACTGCAGCTTCTCCACCGCAGGAACGTCTGAATGAAACATCATCTCACCTTTACATACTTTAAATACTCTGAGGTAAGACGCAAGCATTGAGCCCGTGTGAGTATTCACCCAAATACAAGAGTGCTTTTTTTGTTTAGTGGGCTGTGGACCAGTAAGGAATCGCGGAACAACCCTGAAAACCCCAGCAGGTACAATGTGCAAAAAAACACTGAATTGAATTGCAACACCCTTTGCATGGACAAATGGGGCACGTGTTTTGTTGTGGTCTGTCATATAACACAACACACTTCACTGGCCACACACTGAGTCCCACCACTGTTCTCTGCACTCACGCAAGACTTCTGTCTGAAATATGATTTACATTTCAGATGAAATTAAGATGTTAGTATCCTTCCTCAGTCACTCTTGATCACATTAAAGCCGCGTTTATTTCTCGCTGGTCTAGATGTCTGTTGACCACGTGCTGTGTCATGGGTTATTGATCGTTTTCATTGGACTGAAAATCCAGGCGTCGTGCTGCGCCAGAATCCAGCTGAGCGGCACAGGGGTCTCCAGTGAAATAGAACTCACACCAGCCAAGCAGAACCAGGGCAAGGAGCTATTTTTGATGCAGGCCATGCTTTTTATGCAAAGATACAGATGGCAAAGCACAACCCGCACACACATCTACACACCACACTCTCGGGTTTATCACCTCACCTAGTTCAGCCGTGGTGCTGCGCAGATAATGGAGAATCTTTGCCAGCCCCTGATTCACGATATGGTGAGGTGGAAACGTGAGAGGGCAGTTCCTCAGACTCAGGGCTTTCAGTGTGATTACATTACCTGCGGTGGAGAGAGAGAGAGAGGACGTGTCTCACTGCAATAAACAAACCCGTGATTCCTCCTTCACATCTTCCAGAATAGAGTTTCAAACTTTATGATGCCAAAGACCCCCGAATGTGAGGGACCCCCTTCCTTAAACATACATTCATCAGTATATTTTTGATAAACAGTATGTGTGACATTATAAAGACAATAGACAGTTTTCAAACGTGGTGTTATGTTGTATGTGTAAACCTGTAGAGAAACATTTCCAATTCAAATGTATTTGTATTGAAGTGACTTTCACAATAAATCAAAGAGTGAATATTAACATTCATTACGTAACATTTTAAATAATGATAATATATTTCAAATCATGTTAGCTAATGCATTAATGTTTGTGAATGAAACCTTAGTGTAAAGTGTAACGGAACAAATAAAAGCCATTTCAATTTATGTATGTAGCAAGAAAACTAAGATTTATAAATATGAACACAGTGATATTGATATAAGACTTTTACGATTTTTGCTATTTCCTCAGAAGTTTTCTGGAGGACTCCAGTTTGAAATCCTACACACTTGTACTCACCCAGTTCTGGAGGAAGTTCAGTTATTGGGTTGCCCTCCAAAAGTAACGTTTTCAAGCATCTTGTAGACCAAAGATAAAGACAGCCTTTGACTTATATTTAAAATATTTAATTGTAATGTTTTCTGTTTAATTCTGAGCTTTTACTAAATGCTGAATATGAATTTGATTGTAGAGGAAAAGGTTCTCTTGAAACTCCGAACATTTCTCTTTCTGCCCCTGTACACACTCACCTGTGATGGCCAACACCTGCAGGAAGATTTGCGAGCTCGTTATTTCTCAAATCCAGCCACACTAAAGATGGCAGAGAGCTGAAGAAGTGCTCAGGAAGACGAGGGATTTCATTACCTTCCAGATATAAACTCTACAACACACACCAGAGGAAACACGCAGTGAGTGACTGACACATACGAGCACAAGCTGTTGAAACAAGGAAGCTGAATACTGACCTTTACATGTGTCGTGTTTAAAACAAACTCTGATATTTCCATCAAACCTCGTCTGCTCATATAGATCACGTCTGGTCCAGAGCGCAGACGCACTGAGGCGATGTTATGCACGACACTTTCTTTACGATCACAACTCGAACCGACATCGTTCATGACTTTCTTCTGGTGTGTCATCACCAGTGTTTAACGGATCATTTCTATCGTAAACTCCGACAATTAATGGTTTTACTCAGCGGACGTGTGACATTATTTTAAATAACTTTATACGTCGTTTCTATCGTTGACCGTTTCAAAACAGAAGCCGCAGATCTCTTACAATTCACGTCAGCTGTGATGTTAGTCGTTACCATAGAGACAGCGCGTGAAAGTGAAAGCAAAACTACGGTGCACGGTGGGGCCCAGACATCCTCGCGCGTTTGAAAAATACCAGGACGCGTAAACTGATATGGATTTTAATAGTATTGTTACACTTTAAATTAAATGTCTTTTAATCAATTGTTAATATATTTGATTACATTTTTAGAGAGAAATTCTTGAGTGAGATAGTGTGTTAATATCAATGCAAATTGATGTTACGGAGACTTTTAAAGAGAGACTTTTATGCTTTTAAAATCGATTCTTTCGCGAAAAAGAAATATGGTATTGCTATGGTAACATTGACCTATGATTAAAAAGAGCAGATCCTTGTTCATGTTAACCAATTATCTTATCAAACCGAACCTCGTCGCGTCGCTCCGACCAAACTGACTTGAATTGACTGGAACTCGTAAATACGAATCTCCCAGAAAGATCATTATGGAGGATGTTTCAGTCGCTTCGTTGTACTTCCGTTCTGTAAGTCATAAGTTATGCATTCCCGTTTATTATGTCTTGTCTTGCATTAAATAAAAATATCACTATTTCCAAAGTAGCCTTTTTTCTCCTAAATAAGACCAGTTACTTGAGATGTTCTGGTAAGAAGAACATATTTACATTATTTATCTTACAGAGAGAAAGAGAGATGCACAGAGAGAGAGAGAGGAGGAGGAGGAGGAGGGGGCACAGGGAAAGAGGGAAGGAGAGAGACGGAAAGAAAGAGCCACACAGGGAGGGGGGAGAGAGAGAGAGAGAGAGAGGGAGGGGACAGAGAGAGAGAGAGAGGCTGATACCCTCATTGGTGAAGCTGAAACACATCATCAGGAGCTGCAGCTCGTGGTTCAGAAGCACGAGACACATTCAGCTCCTGTTTTCTCTCTCAGTGTGTGTCTGATTCTCTCTCTGGAAAAGATAAAGTGCATCAGAGATCAGATTGGATCGGACCAGATCATCAGTGTTAATCAGAGATGCTCGTGTTTTAGAGGCATCACGCATCAGTTTCAGTGGGACTGAAAGGAATGAGATCAGATCATCAATGTTTCACTGGGGCAAGTGGAAGAAGAGGATGGGCGCCAACAGTTCGTCCAAGAGACCGGTGTTCGACGACAAAGAGGATGGTCAGTCTCGACATCAGCATCACTATTAATGCACGAACACACACACATCACATACATGTGCAGTTCATCAGAATTACACAAACTGCAGTTTGGCGTGGTGAACTCTCATAATCATGTCTCTCGCTTCATATTTAATGTCATTGATAGTTTATAAACTGTAGTCATCTGCAGACACAATTGCACAGAATAGTTTCTATGTCTCTTGATGGGCTTTGCCTCTCTCAGTTAGGTGTGTGTCAAACGAAATGCTCGTGTGATCCTAAAGAATAAAACATTCTTGTTCGTGTTCTCGTGCATTTCTGCTTTATCTGTGGAACGGTCTGTGACGGTTTTATTCTAGAAAGCCAGATTGTAGAACGGAGATGATTATAGGAATCGCTGCTGTCGTGTTGTCTGTCAAACTTGCTTTTGTTGAAAATACACTGCCAGAAAAATGTTCCATCTTTTGTCTGTCACCTCTTGAGGACGCATTACATTTCAAATCCAATTACTGCTGCCAAACACAGAGGTTTTCAGGAATAAAAATCAGCCAATTAAAATCATGTGCCGTTTAATTGGTTCATTAGCGAGGATTTGAGGAATCCGGGGGAATATTACCGCAGTATTACTGCGCTGACATCAGTTCAACTGGAACGCTTTTTTTTGGCAGATGAGTTGATCTGATGAAACCTGATGAGTTCTTTCATATGATAAAACCTGAAGGACTGTGCTGGGCGTCTCATGATGACCCAGATAGTTGCAGTATGGACTGAAATCACTTCAGCGCTTCTGTAATAAAGATGAAAATAATGATTGTTATGTGCGGCCGTCTTCTATTTACAGGACAATGAGAAGTCCGGGTTTCATTAGCGTGTGAAGTTCATGTTTCATGTCAATGATTTCAGTTAAGAAGTCAAATGCTTCATACAATCGAATGAAACGCTGAGAACTGATCCGTATCACTTGACAATATTGTTTTGTATTAGATTATGCATAGGTGTCACAGACTTTTACAGAAGATATTCATCTTGATAAAGTTCTGCATAACATTTTAATATGAAAGGTTGTGCGTATTGACATCAGGTAATGTGTTAAAAAAAGAATCATAGTCAAATTTTAAATGATCATTAACCAAGATGAATCAATGTAAAAGGATTGTTAGCGAATACATTTCACTAATGTTGAGATATATTGTGAGGGGATAATATTATGAAGCTCAGTAATTCTTTGGGAAAGACGTCAGGTTGAATTTCTCTGGCCGTCTGCTTTTCTCACCACCGCTCCAGAAGATTCTCACATTTATAATCGATGTGTTATTTCTGCAGGAGCGGTGGGTTTCTGTGACGTCATGCACACGACCTCTTTGATGCTGTGTAGACAAAACCGGTTCCTCCTCATGACACACACATGAAAGAGAGAGAGAGAGAGAGTCTCTTAGTGGTGCTCGAGTTGTGTGTTCTCCTGGTTTGAGTCATAACGAGAAAAAAACATGCTCGTATTCTGCCATACACACGTTGTTATTTATCCTGTTAAACACAAAGAGATAGATTTGGATGGTTCTCTATTCTATACGATATGTTTAATGCATTTAAAGGAACAGTACACTTTTAAAAATGATGATCATTTATTTATCATCTACATCAAACCTGTATGAGTCTATTTCTTCAGCGGAACACAAAATAAGATATTTTGAAGAATGTCGATAAAACAATACTGAACTCTGTTGACTTCCATTGTTATGAACGCAAAACCACCGGGACATTTCTCAAAATATCCTCTTGTGTGTTTCACTGAAGAAAGACTCACGTACAGGATTACGACCACATGAGAGTAAAAATGATGAGAGAATTCAGCTTTTTGGTTGAACCGTCCCTTTAAGTGAATGTGACAGCAGAGATTATCAGTGAATAATGACTTGTACTTGGGTTTGTTCCTCACACCTGCGCTCACTTCACCTGTCACACGGAATAGAGCTGCGCAAATTCCTCCTTTGGCGCGCCACAGAAAAACATCCTATTGGTTTGAAACAACATGTTTGTGAGTTAATGGTGATAATAAAAGGATTAATTTCTCTGATGAACTATAGCTCTAATGTGAATTGACTGCATGTGAGAGTGTTGAGAGATTAGCGCTTGTTTTTGAAGCGCTCGCTCCGAACAAACAGCGGATGACATCATGGCTCAGGACATTATGTTAGAAGAGCAGAAGCTCATGTTGACCTGGTTAAAGAAATGATGTGTAGACTGAGCTCCCTGCGGCTGAACCGACCCCTCACATCTTCTTATTGAAATCAAACACGCATGAGCTGAGACACAATACTTCACTGTAACGTGGAGGGATTTCATATTTCTTTAATAACGCTGCAGATCTGTCCGCTGCTGTAGTAAGTGCTTCCTTCACCTCTCATGTCTCCTTGCTCTCTTCACATGAATAATAGATCAGGGTGATCATGCAGAGCTATGTGATGGAGTTTGTTGA
This sequence comes from Triplophysa siluroides, assembly GCA_006030095.1. Taxonomy (NCBI): domain Eukaryota; kingdom Metazoa; phylum Chordata; class Actinopteri; order Cypriniformes; family Nemacheilidae; genus Triplophysa; species Triplophysa siluroides. Next base: position 329,841 of record VCII01000437.1, read on the forward strand.
CAGTATATGACTATAGACCCTGTATTCTCTCTTCATTTATAATGCGATGCTTCATTTTCTGTCTGATGGGGATCTATATCTGTGAGACCACACGCATACCACATTATAATCAAGAAACCTGCACATATACTGAATGCTCTTCACATAGTGTTTGACGAGAGAGAGAGAGAAAGAGAGAGAGAGCACAGCAATGGATTGAAACCTAATGAAGGGAAGAACAAGACAAAGAAAATCTCACTCTGAGATTTAATGAAGATGTGAAGCTGGGACAATGTGCATTACTTATAACATGTACATGATGGTTGCATATTTATTTTTTATATACAGTTAAGTTCAGAGGTTGCGTTAGACTTTTTTTATTGTCCGTCATTTTAACGGACAGGCTCGTGAAAAATCCATCTTAACCTATTATTACCCATCGCTAAGGTGCAAGGTGGTGTTACGTGCTAATTAGCATGTTTGTGATGTAATCACGCTGTACTTTCCTTTACTCCCTGAACATACTGAATTTTTATACAACCGAATGCCCAATAAAGCCGTTGTTGTTTATATTCATTATCATTTATGTCTGACAACAGAAACATTAAATATATAAATTACAGACAAATGTATATGTTCGTGTGTCCAGTCAGTAACAATGACAGGTGTCTTGTAGTCACTCTCTCACAAGTAAGCTGTGTTTTGGTCATGAATGGACTGCTTCTGTCGCTCACTGATCAGAGAAGACGTCGAGAGAGACATTTTTACACTCGCTGAAAGCTAATGTTTACTCTCAGGAAAGCGACCAGCGTCTTTTTGGAAAGATACTCTGTAAAGATTTTTCAGTCACTGTTAAAAAAGATCAAGAATTTTCGTTCAGCGCGAATAATGAAAAAACTAAAGTGAATTAAATAACTTGCTAGATTGTACGTAGAAGCTCTTTCTCTGAATTGAATTGAAAAAGTGAATTGAATGTGTTGATTTTTGACTGTGCTTGTCAATCGTGCGTTTCTTCAGTCAGGTCAAACCCAAACAAATATGATTTCTCCAGGTTGTTTTGTCTTTCCACTTACTTTAATACTTAAGCAGCATGTTAGTATTTTAATATACGTAGCTTTATGTTATAATATTATTGTATCATATTAAATGATCCATTCATTAGTATACTCTGAGTTCTGCCTAGTGTCTGAAAGTACTATGGATCCCAAAATGCAGTTTGTATTTTTACAGTTATCATCTGCATAAGAACAGCCGTTCTGTATTTGCATTCCAGCCTTGCAAAATGGAATTAAAAACATCTGTCTCTCGAGATCGAGAATGAAAGGTCACATTGAATGCGTTGCATTATGGGATAGAGTTTTTTGTGTAGTGTGCTCTGTTCTGCGTGTGTAGACAAATGTAGCAGGTCATCTGGGATAGAAAATCTGCATACAGTGAACACAGTGCATTCTATAATGCAGAAGTAGCTGGAGGACTTTAGATGGATTCTATTGTGTTTTGGGTTAGTCATGTATTATAATGAGCTAGTAAAACATCAGATATGTGTAATACCTTCTCATGTGTGTTTCTGTGAGAGATGAAGGGGTTTTCACACGTTGTGGGTGGTACAGTACGTGAGTGACATCATCATCATCATGTGTCCATCCTCACCGTATGACGGCAGGTTTCAAAAACTCTCCGTCTCTCGCTTTTTTATTGGCTGATTCTGCTGTGTTTGGGTGGGGATGTTGTCATCTTCGATCTGGATTAAGTTGTGTGTTTTGTGTTTCACTTTATTTTCTCTTTATTTTAGGATTTTAGTTGATCTAAGTTGTTTACACTCTTAAAAAAGGTGCTTCAAAAGGTTCTTATAAAGCTTCCATAAAGAACCTTTAACATCCGAAGAATCTTTCTGTTTCACAAAAGGTTCTTCATGGTTCAAAAAAACGTTCTTCAGATTATGGAAAGGTAAGAAAGAGATGGTTCTGTAAAGAACCTTTGACTAAGTGGTTCTTTGTGGAAACAAAAATGGATCTTCCTCATTCTAAAAAATGAAGGTGCTTTTAAAAGGTTGTTCATAGCGATGCCATAGAAGAACCATTTTTGGTTCCACAAAGAACCATTCTGCCAAAGGTTCTTTACAAAAAGTAAGAAAGAGATGCTTCTTTAATCTAAAGAACCATTTTTGCAAAAAAAAAGCATTTTGTGAAACAGAAAGGTTTTTCGGATGTTAAAGGTTCTTTATGGAACCATTTAGATAAAATAGGTTCTTCTACCTTTTGAAGCACCTTTTTTTTGCTTTATTTTATAGTGCGTTTGTCTTTATTATTGGCTTCAGTCAGTCCATTTCTTGAAGCATCCGTTCCACATGTCCTCGTGTGTCTTCACTGATCTGCTGTGTTAGTTAGCACAAATTCAATGGTTTTGCTGTGCACAAGGTCCTAAATTACAGAACAAATGCATTTCATAACAATCTATTCACACAAATATGATATTTGTGAATATTATATGATATATGTTTTATTTCACTCAGATGTGGCATCTGTCAGCCCAAGGTGACACAGAAGTCTCAGATGTTATGATTGTGAGAGAATCCAAGACCGGTGCACAGCGGTGATGTTTAATGGATAAATACTGTACAAAGATCATAAATTAATGATGTGTTAATGGTGCCGCTGGAGTTATGAGTCACTCGTGTTAGTTTTCACAGCTGGAGAGCTATGTGATGTCATGAGCAGTGACCCCTGTCCAGTGCCGATCCTAGACGTCTGGGGCCCTTGTACAGATAATTAAAATTAGGCCTCAACATAACTGTGAACTAAAAAATAACTCCATTAACACACTTAAATGAATGAAGACTGTAAGATAAAAACATTAAACTGGGTTAACATTAAACTACACACAATTAAGTATAAAGTTAAATAAAAAACTTAAATGACCAAATGCGTGGCTTTGAAACCATCTAGCTGTTTAAAAACGATAACATGCAAACGCTGTGATTTTACTACCAAGTGAGTGATTTACTATCAAAAAAGCATGATAAATAAAGTTTTCTCAAAATAGCTAAGCATACGAAAACATATCAATAGTTCTCGAAAAATGACATATTAGGCCCTATCATGGACAAACCAAATATAGTGGACAAAAACTGAATTTGTAAATATGTACTGGAAATTTGTTTTGTAAGTAATTTATTGCATAATTTGGCAAATCTAAATAAAGAATAGTAAAAAACACATTCTGTCTTGTTCTTTGGTTTGCGTTTTTGCCATGTTTTTTCTGTTTGTGGAATACTTTGACACTGAAAGTGTGAATTAAAGATGAATGGCGCTCTGCTCGTGCTTTTCCTCAGAAGTGTTAAATGTGGACCCAAACATGATCTAAGTTAAACATAGACTGTGTATTTGACTTAATGGCACACAAATCCAGCGCCGCCTGTGTCCTTCCTGACATTTTAATTCTTATAAATACAGAGAGAAAATAAGCACATTTGCGGTGGTCTCACACATATTAAAGCGTGAGTGTTTGGAAAGCGAGCCATTAGACTGTATTCACCAGCACAAAACAATGAGCTGTGAATTCATCATAGTAATTACAGTAAACACTCAGACTCAGATTTATATCTGGACCCTTGTGTTATACTTTAGTCAGAAGAGTATTGTGTGTGTTGTGGATTCTTTATTATAGCTACAGTATGTGTTTCACAACCCATTTGACTTTCTTCTGGTTTCAATTTCAGTCCTCGGTTGACTTCAGAAGATGTGCTTCATAGCAGATTAACATGTGAAATCTATTAAACAAGCCTTTAAGGAATTTAAACGTATATATATGAATCTATGAATATTTGAAGCGTGATATTTTAGGAATTTGGAGTATGATGTTGAGATCTCAGACACATGCTGTGTGATGAAATGATGATGTGATTCATGTGATTCATGTGTCATGCTCAGACATGTTTCTCACAACATTAAAGATCAATGACATGTGTCGTGTAATCCTTGAAGATTATCATTAATATTCTGTTGTTCCTCTGGTTTTACACACCAGGAGATCCGGATTTACTCGGGGTTTAAACGTCAAGTATTTTCATAGCTGCCAAAAAGGACTTGAGGAAATAAAAGATTTCCAGACGGTTATCAAATCTCACGTTCTAAAATGAGTTAAAATAGACGCACATCTTTGACTGTGATTTATGTATTCATTTAAATGTATTGTGAAATGACTGACATCTGATTTTACAGAATAATGCTCAACTTTTCCGTTTTATAACTGTAGATGGTTTGTGTTCTTCATAAGAAGCAGTAATGGTTCTTTACATTGATAATGGCGGTGTTGAATATTCTTCCGCTGGTTTTCCTCCTGAATGGAGGAAGAAAAGGACCCGTTTGAGACAGCCGTTCTCTGCAGACGGCTGTATTGATGATCAGCAGATTCCTCAGCACATGCTTTTTAGGTCCAGTGACGCAGAGATGTTTCAGACTTTGTCTTCAGGGTCTTAGACCTTTGTAGAGAATTTACTCTGAAACCTTTCATGCTGTTCCTTGTGTCTTTGTTTTATTTTTGAAACAATGGATGTAAGAATCACACTCCTATCTGTGGCATTATTTTAATGGTTCACATAACATTGCAAATATGTTTGGAAATGTCCATGTAAAGTCACCACATGTGAACAACACGTCAGCATCATGTGAGTGTCTCTGTAAAGGTTCAGTAGTTGTGCGTCACAGAATTGAATTTAAGATGTTGATGTACATGTCGTAAGAGCAGAACAGAAGAGACAACCGTCGTGCTCTTTCCTCTGTGTTGATGCTGTTTGTTTTCCAGTCACATGTGATTCACTGCAGATTACCCATCATGCATCAGTACTACACTGTTTGTGCCCGAGGGCCGATCGTGCCCTTGATTGTTATTGATAAAGAATTGTTTATTTAATGACATATTCTGAGTTTGCATGCCAAAATATGACCGAATGTCCAAACAAGTCCCAGTAGAAGTTCAGCATATCTGAGATGTGTGTTTGTGTTTCTACACTGACAGATTTCTTTTGCTGGCCAATTTGATGCATGTTGTGTATTGTGTAGATGTAGTGTTTGCATCACATCTGTGTGTACTCATTAACTCTGAACCTGTAGGCGTGTTATGACAAATGACATCATTACACAAGCACTTGAAGGTTCTAAATTATCTCTAACAGCTGTGTTTTCATGTATGTGTTTACCACGTGAGGTTTTTTTCATAATATACCTGGCGTGCACTGCAGCGGCTCATTGTGCTCAACTCTTGGCTTCAGGCCGGGAGCTTTTATTTAAGGTTTCCACTGTTCCTAAAGCACTTTAGTGTGTTGTGAGCGTCTGCCGGTGAGGACACGTGAACCCGTGATAAAGAACACAACACTGCAGCACTTTGTCTTAATGTCTTCTTCAGTACATCGAGTCTTCTGTGGGGCTTTAGTGAAGAAATGAGAGCTAAATATAACCTTACAAAAACAAGCATACTTCAAGTTCCTTTTAGGTTACTTTATCTAGTAAGTATACTAATATCAGTGTACTTGTAGTATACTTATTCGTCTCACTGCAATTATTTCAGATAACTGAATTTCAGGTCGAATCGGCCTAGAAACATCGAAACTCTTTGGTCATTTTTGAACGCGATGCTACTGGTCTAATTGGATTCAATGATCTATGCTAAGCTATGCTAAAAGTGCTATTGCCAGACCCGGCGATCGGCAGAATACATTCCAAAATGGTGAAACTCAACTTATTAAATCTTGGGGACTTGGATAATGAGCATATTTCCAAAAGAAGTGGACCGTTCCTTTAGGGTCACTCTAAAGTAAATAGTATTAGTTTTTTACAAAACGTTCACATTTCATTAAATAAATGAACGGTCATTAATACATGTATTGTCAAAGCCTTAAAACAGACAATTAGCTGCCATAATCGCAATTATTTAATCAACAAATTTCATGATCGTGACTGCCCTGCATTCAATAGTGCACTTCAATAGTCAATAAAATACACTTTTAAATATGAAAGTATATTGAGTACACAGTTCTAGTTTACAACTACAGTTTGTTTGTACTGCAACTAATGTTCAATGCTTGTAGTACATGCTTTAGTTTTTGAATTGACACTTTGAAGTATACAGCACTACTACTAAACTACTAGTTTATTTAGTTGTTATACTTTTAAGTTTTTTCACTTAACTTCTTAATTAGTTCTATAGTATTTTTGCATTTTAGGTATACATCTATTTCTAGTAAGCTAAAACAAAACTAAACCCTTAACCCTTAAACTTAACCCTTGTGCATCAATTTAAGAAACTCACACTTAGGCTGAAAATGGACAAAAAATGTCCAAAAACGGTCATAAAACTTTCACACTTTAAATGACTTACTTTTCTTCACTAGAATCAGTTCTTATCATAACTACCAAACATTCATTCATTTTTAGAATTTTAACCCTTAAAATACCAATTTGTTTACATGGTGACCCTGTTGTTTTTCATGAAAAAAAAGAATAATTCTAAATATTTTCCATACTAAAGGTGAATCCAATCTTTTTTTATTATTAATACAGTCTTGAATATGTTAATAATTAACAACCACATGATTTTATTGCATTATTACTGTATTTGTTTGAGCAGTGTCAGATTTTCTTAACAAAATTACACTTAATAAAAATGTCCAAAATAGCGCACAAGAGTTTAGTGTAATTGTAAGTATATTTCTGAGAAGAATAGAGTATGAAGCATAACTTTTTCTTTTTGGTTTGAAAGAGCTCAACTATAATAGCACACTTGAATAAGGTTCTTCGTTTGTGAGGGATACAGTAGCAGCCCTGAAATATCTGCAGAATTGTCCCGAAGTCAGTTTTTTTTCTAGACCCTGTCTAATGTGCAGAAAGTTTATAAATAAATGAAATGAGAAGAATGTTTCAAGACTTTCTCCTCCCGAGAGCTCAGTGTCCTGTGTGCATTGTCATTAGTTAGAGTGCTGTGTGTGTGGCGTGTAGACAGGAAGACAGAATAATGACTTCCTGTGTGTGGGTTTGTGTCTCTGCCCACCAGCTCTGAATCTAATGGCTCGTCGTGCTGTCTCGGGAATGTAATGTAGTGCTTTAATGCAGTGTTTCTCAAACTTTCCTTCTCTCTGAACTCACACATATAATCACACCACGTGTCTTATGTAAGAATATAAAACACCTCACAACAGCATGAGTGTGTGTCTGTGCTCGGTCACATCTGATCTGCTGGCAGTGCGTTGGGTATCACGGCTCTCTTCTTGTTGGCGTGGTGGCATTAGAGCAGATGAAGCGATGCCAAGAGCTGCAGCTCAGTCCAGCGTCTGTGAGATGCTGATTCAGCCTCATCTGCTGATGGTGTTCGTGAGAAAACCGCCGAACAAACAGACAGATTGTGTTTCACTTTCTGTGTGTTCAGCTGTAATCTGCAGGAGATTCTTCTTGTCTGTGAGTCATATAGTGTAGTATATGTGTCACTAACAGACAGCGTCTTCCTCATTTATATCAAGTACTGTATTTTAATTAAAGAAGTTAATGGACTCGGTGTTTCATTTGATTATGGATAGAGTTGGCAGCAAGTAGAATACAATGAAATAGATCAAACGTTACATCAAAGATTAAAATTCATTATTTCATTTTTGTTATGATCTTTTTTCCTCGAGCTTTGGTTTGTTTCTAACCCTGCCACACTAATGTCAAATGTACTGTTGAATATTACTGAATGAAACTGAAGTGTTTTCATAAGCATGATTTCTTAAAGATTATAGGGGCGATTTCCCGGACACGGATTAGTTTAAGCCAGGACTTGGCTTTAGTTAAATAAGATAAATTAGGATATTTAAGTTGGTTTTAAAATCATACTTTACAAAAAAACAATACTGGTGTGCATCTTGAGACACTGATATATTTTAAAGATGGCGTATCACAGGGAGTTTCTGCCAATCTCATATTAATCTTGAGTGTCTATACAGGAGTATTGCATACATCGTATCTTCGCAGAGTATTTAGTTTGATCACATTTATAAAAGAGAGACACAGCTGCACGATTATTTCCGGAAAAACAGGAGCTGCTAGAGGTGGGACAGGCTCAGAGGTCAGAGCGTGGCGCTAACAAAGCCAAGGTCATGGGTTCGAGCCCAGGGGATTGCACATGCTTAGAAACAAAATATATAGGATAATGCAATGTAAGTCGCTTTGGATAAAAGCATCTGCCAAATGCGTAAATGTAAATGTAAAATGACTGGTGATGGAACTACAGCACGAGCACACAAATCCCTACACGTTTTATACATTACGCACGTACACGCAGATCGGCAACAAAACACAGACAAATGACTCAGTTTGACTTACCGCGTGCGGTTCATGTCCGGCATCTTTTAGCGCTGGGACCGTGCCATCTATCAGTCTCCAAATCCAGCGTTAAATCCACCGTTTCTATAACAAGAAGCAGAAGTGCTTATGGCCGATAAAAGGACACAGGGATTCAGAATTAGAAAAAAACTAGAAACAATTTGGAGTGCTGGGGAAGTGAATCAAGTACATAAATACTACGTCCAATTGGTTTTTTAACAAGTCGAGGCAGCACATTTAACAGTGTAAAGAAGTCAGAATGCCCGACATAGCAGGATAGCTCCGCTCTAAGTTTTCGATTCCCTGTTTGGGAAACCGCCCCATAGAGACTAATTAAAGACACATTTTTAGCTCAGCTTTGTCTACATTTGCCTTTATCTACATTGTTTCTCACCCCAATGTCACAGTATCATTAGCTGAATGTGTTATCATCAGAGATTCTGACTGATGTTAGTTATATCTGGCCCGAGTCACTTCACAAACCACTTAACATCATAAATATGATTTGCAGGCTCGCAAGCAGAAACTTTCCAGAAAGTCTTGAAGGTTTTAACGGGAATTGATAAGTCATATGTGCTCTTACTATTAAAACTACATTACACATAATTCAATCTTCTTTACAGAAGCAGTGATGCACTGAATGAGAGATCCACATAATGGGACAAATTTAATTTGCTGATGCATTTGAAAGAAATGTGTATTAGAAATATCATCAGTCTGTCGTGCTGTGATAAACAAACAGACTATAGTGAGAGAAGCACAAACACTGACATCGCGTGTGAAAGGTCGAATCGATCAAATGTCAAGTTTGTTTTCTTGTTATATGACTGTAGTTTTTCATGATATGATGCATGGATTCATGCGGTGTGATGGAGAATCAGAGGAACAAACACTGAGACATGGCGGCTCATTCTGTGCGTCTGTCAGATTGGGCTTTTGCTGACAGCAAACAAGTGAATTTCAGCCAACAGCACAATCTGTAAAAGTCTTTATTTTGTGTATTTCTCATTTATTTGATGGGACAAAACAGGATCTATAATCTTAATAAAATCATTGTGCATCATTTTTAATCTACTTTTTCTTTTTTCTTCGCAGTGAATTTCGATCACTTCCAGATTCTCCGAGCCATCGGTAAGGGGAGCTTTGGGAAGGTGAGATGACTTTTTGACATCGGTTACATCGGTTAAATAGAAGCTGTTTGTCATGATCGTTATTGATCCAATAAAACAGGAAGCAGATAATGAATAAAAGAGGCTCATTTGGATTGATTTGATCTTTGTGTGATTGAAATCAATGCTATGGGGAACGACACCCTGGATACTTCAGTCGGTGTGTAATGAGAGTCAGTGATTGTGTTATCTGAAACGGGACGCTTTGAGAGTCACCGCCGAAGTAATTACATTTTCATTTTTCTATTAATCTGGACCGCGGCGGTTAATTAATTTAACACGTGTGAGATTTAAACTCTGAACAGACTCGAGGAAGATGATAAGAATGAAACTGTGAGCATCAGAAGAACTCTCATCAGATTCATCTTTACCTTTTTATAAAACTTTGTCTGATACCGAGATAGAAAACCACAAGCAGGGTTAAATCTAAGTGAAAGAGAAGCATTACTCGGTTCAGTTTAATTCATGTATACCACTTTCCACGATTTAATATTTTTGAAAAGCAGTTTTACAGTAAAGGTCAGACAGTAGAGACAAACACAAAATGAGGGTATTATTAATTACATAGAATATCTGCTCATTGTGCATTGTTTTCCTCATAAGATGTACATCTGTCTGAAGGTCTAATAAAAGGCTGTTTTATTAATAGCGCTGTTAAACAAGTCGAAGAACTTTCACTTTATTATACCATGTACTCTGCCTTTATTTCTTCATGTTATTTCTCTTTAGTAGTAACCACTGCCTTATTTATTTACTGTTTTGCAACAATTCCAAATTTGTGAATTGTGTTGAATTGAAGTTTTTTGTAAGATACTTAATATAACGTTATATAATCTCTAGAAATATGTCAGAATTGATGAGAAATGCATCACATTTTGACCATTTTAAGATATGGACAGCTGTCAGAAACGCCTTTAGTGTCATCTCAAGTCATGTACCACATTACTAAGACAGCTACGAGTACTAAAACCGTGTTTACTTTTTTCTGTGAATAATGTTGACAGATGTGAAGGAATGTTGTTTTTGTGCACAGTTGTGTTGCAGTTGTGTTTGGTGCAGAATTCAGGTCCGTCCGTTCATGTGGGCCAGTGTTGGGTGTAACTGGTTACTAAGGAATTAGTTACTGTAATTGAATTACTTTCCATTGAAAAAGTGATTTAACTGTGATTTAATTACAGTTACTTCGGATGTAATTGAACTTAATTCTGTGTTATATATTCAATAGTGGAAATGACATCAAAGTTATAAGTCTAACTTTAAAATGAATGCTTTATTGTGTCCTTCTCACATTTGTATACTTAATAATAAATTATAAGAATAAATAAATTATAAGGTAAATTAATAAGAATAATTTATGTAGTTTCAGATTATTTGAATGAATTAAAAGAGCCGTTTCATGTCTATCCTTGAATCTCTTAACTAATTATCGGTTGATATAGGATACAGAAAGTCATTAGTAATAAGTCATTAAATACTTTTGGAGAGAGTCATTTGTACAGTAATCTGATTACACTATTAAAATGTAATTTGTAACCAGTAATGAATTACTTTTTCAGAGTAACTCGCCCAACACTGATGTGGGCAACACCCAAAAATGTCATTGTCGCATCTTCTAATATTTTGCATAACTTTTATTAATAACTTTTTATCAGTAGGGTTCATTTTCATTATAAAGTTCTGGAATTACAGTATTTGTGGAAATGCACGTTTGCTCTGCCAAAAGCATAAATGTAATGCGACATCTCGTGTAGAAAGCATGCATCTTCAAAAGCAGTCGTTTTATTATCCGGGTCTTTAATAAAGCACATCAAACATCCATCAGATGAAGACGTCGGAAGAATCCTCAGTGGTTTGTTGCTCCTGTGTGTGTGTCTGTGTGTTTGGTTTTGGTGATGAAATAACTCCGTCTGTATCTTCGTTCACCTCGGGTCATATTTGTTCTGCTCTCATCATTCTGTGGCTTCACCTCTTTGCTCTTCTCAATTGGTCTTTTAGGACACAAGTTGAAGCTCATGAACAATAAATGACAGTATCTTCCTCATCACATCTACAGCACACCTTCTTTACTCCGTCTTCATGAGGGCAATAACCATAAAAATATGAGAAGTGCCTTCAGATGGCAGATGCTTTCTGCCGTCGTCTCTCATGAGGTTGGATGAAGAGAGAGAGAGAGATATTACCTGCGGTAGAGAGAGAGAGAGAGACTCAGTTGTCCTCTAGGATGAGAAGAGTCTTTAAAACACAGCATGTCTGTGAGTAAGCGTGCAGTAGGAGAGAATATTAAACCCTGTCTTTGCTTCCTCTTAGAGACCTCATACAGATGCTAAAAAAGCCCCCCCGAGGGTTGAGAAAATCCTTGTGTTTCCCACAGAGAAGCTCAGCTCATGTCACGAACACACTTCACACACACACACACATAAAACACTGCATGTTATTAATTGTTATCTGTCTTAACAGCTCTGATCTGTTTATCACTTTGCGCTCCTGTGGCTGGGATGTATGGTTGCTTAGTAACTAGTGGTTTCATGAGCAACATTTAAAATGCGAGAGATTAAAAGTCCTCTTGAGACCCTGAGATTCCACCAGAGGAGTTTGGTGAAGTTCTCATGACCCGCTCGACCGCAGAGCATCTGACATTTCATCTTACTCTGTTATATCAATGTTTCAATCCACAGCATCTGTCACAGTTTCTTTCCGTTTGCACTGTGGTGAATTGTTCAATGTCTTGTGTTGAATAGAATAGAATAGACTTTGAGTTTTATTCTTGGTGTGTGACCATTCAGTATCTCATTCTGCCTTGACAAATTCTTAAATTTCCAAGTATGTTCAAATGTTTATAATCAAAGCACGATTACAATATCTTCCGACCATGTACAATCTGTCAACGTGTTATCCATCAAAGTACAACCCATGTTGCCTTTTACATCAAAATCAACAGGAAACAGTTATAATGCTGATATAAAGGACTGTGTGCGGCCAGACACGATCGTCTGGTTGATCTGATGGTAAAGGATTTGGAAACATTACATAAAAACAGTCAGATTTACCAACATACTACTGTTGAATTGAACTGGTCACATCACAACATAGATGACGGAGATATTAAAAACATCCCAAACACTGCTGACATCGTGATGGTAGACGAGGCTCTGAACTCTGTATTTGTCCTTGAGGTTGTTTTGATCTGTTTTTGGAGACCTGTTATCTTTCCAAACTTCTGAAATATCAGCCATTGGTTGACGCCATCCATCAACTTGACTCTCATTGGAAGATAATCACCTTAGTGTTTGGAAGTTTAGGTCATGTGCAGAAGAATGTGATCACAGGACTGCACTTGAGTGGATTGCAGAATAAAATTGTGTTCAGTACGCTGCACAAAATGAGATTCTTATTAAACATTTTGTCTTGTTTTTAGTAAGAAAATCTAAGACTTCTTAATTCAATATTCATTTACTTGACAATAAAAGTGACCCAATAATTTTTTTTGTCTTGTTTTATGAAAAAGAATGTACGAATTACGTAAGTTAATGGTAAAAACAAGCAAAAAATCTGTCCGTGGGGAGAATAAAATTAACTTGAGTTTAGTTTGACCTTATTCTCAAGTACCTGATTCAAGTTTATTTTTCTCACCCCATGGTCAGATTTCTTTGCTTGTTTTAACCATTACCTTACTTATTCTTATATTATTTTTCATAAAACAAGACCAAATATATATTTTCAACTAATTGTATTTTGATTAAAGAATGTTTAGATATTTGTACTACAAAACAAGACAGAGTAAGAATTTTATATTTTGCAGTGTATAGGGAGTATGGAAATATGGAAACAAAGATGTTTTGTCTCCTTTATGGTAAAATGATATGAATCTAAGCAACTGTGAAGTGTGTTGAGAACCTGTCATCTTGCAAACTGACATCCCGAGGTGTTTGGATTGTGATCTTGAAGCTTGTCTTGTGGATCCAAATAAAAAGTGTGTGTGTGTGTGTGTGTGTGGGGGTTTTTAATTGTCATCTGATGACACAGAGTCTAACTGTGTTCTATGTGGAGTGATGTTGTGGCAGTCGGGGGCAGATGGGATTAGATTTCCCCGGGCACCAGCGGAGGTGAGGGGTGCCGATTGTAATGACTTGAGCTTTTTAAGAGCCATCAGCCTGAAGGCAGGAGAGACGGAGCCGGAGAATTGCTTTCTTTCCCTCAGAAGTGTTTTACAGCACGTCTATTATATCGCCTGTGTGACCTGGATTCAGACTGAATCTATTCTCCATCATGTTGTATACCTGCACGTACAGTCGTGGCCAAAAGTATTGGCAGTGACATGAATGCTTGCAAAGTTTCTGCTCAAGCCGTTGTGGTGTTCATTCACATTATGCAGAGTGATCCGATGCATTTTAAATAATTGCAAAAAAAGCAACTCCCCAGATGTCAATCGCACATAGAGGACCTGCGGTCAATCCTCAAAAAGTGAGTGAACGAGCAGAAGCACACAAATTGTGATGATGTCAGAGCACTAATAAGGCAAGAAAGGTTCGGCATCAGTCAGGATTTAGCTCAGAAGATGATATCCAGCGTGCCAGAGCCAAATACAGAGGTTATGAAAAACATTCAGAATACCATAGAAACCATGTGGAAAACTAATCTACAAGTAGAGAAGCACCAAACTTTGCAAAACACATCATTTATGTCACTGCCAATACTTTCGGCCGCGGGTGTTTATGCCTTCGCATACAAATGTTCAGTATTTTTGGTATATTTTTTGTTGAATCAGTCACTGATGTATATGATATGAACTGTAAAATTGTGCGCTTCAACCACAGCTTCTCGAACAGAGTTTAGTTCTATCAGGAACTTCACGCTGAGTTTAGACCTAAGTTTCAGTTGAGTAACAGAGACGTAGATCGTGATGTTATCTGGGTCGCATCAAACCGACTCTCATCAGAAACACTGTTTATGAGAACCGTGTGTGTTTTATTGAAGAGCTAGCTGCTGTTTTCACTGCTTATAACATTCCTCTGTTGTCTGATATCATTCACAAAATAACAGTTTCAACAAATGAATTTCCTAATTCCTAAAACTAATGAACTCTCTCTATTCCTCATGAACATTTACTCAGTAACTTTTCATCAAGTGAGTGAGTGCAGCTGTGACGCGTCAGAGGAGATCTGGTCCTCCCGGCTGAGTCTGGTTTCTCCTGAGGTTTCTTTCTCCATTTCTTTCTCATTGGAGTTTGTTCCTCGCCACAGGGCATTGTTGGCTGGCTTGCTCACCGGGAGACATTAGATATTATTTACTAGAATGATCTTGCTTGTTCTATAAACACACTGTGCTGTGCTTTTCTCCTGTAAAGCTGCTTTGGAACAATCCACATTACGGAAAGCGATATATAAATAAAATGAATTGAATTGAATTATTCACATCAAATATAAATCTACACGCTTTGAACAAAGTCATAACACACTACACTGTCCCTTAGAACGCAGATAATAGTTTTTATCTGTGCACGTCATCACACACTTGTGTAACTACACATAACGCTCATATAGAGTACTGGACATCTGATTTCACTGACTTGATTCTTCTCATGTGTTTCTGACAGCAAAAGTTTTCCTGTAGCTCAGTGGTAAGAGCATTGTGTCGGTTGTGGGTTGGATCCCAGGGGATTGCAAATACCTAAGTATAAATGTATAGGATAATGCAATGTAAGTCGCTTTGGTTAAAAGCATCTGCCAAATGCATAAAATGTAAATGTAAATGATGTAGATGAGCCGGGTGAATGAATCTTTTATGGTTTACGAGGACATTTCCTGCGTCCTCGTAAACTAAATCACTTAAAAAGCACATAATTAAGATTTTGAAAAAAAGAAAAATATGCCAAAGGTTTTCTGTGATGGCAAGGGTTGGGAATAGAATATACAGTTTGTACAGTATAAACATCATTACGTCTATGGAGAGTCCTCGTAAACCATATACACAGGTGTGTGTGTGTGTGTGTGTGGTGTGGGTCGATGGCAGCCGCTCTCTGTTCTCTCATTTACATGTTTTTTTCAATTCAAATCTGCTTTATTGGCATGACAGTTGTTACAATGTATTGCCAAAGCAGTTCTAACGTTTACAATAAATCTAGAGCAGATGAAAAAAGATATATATATATACATAAAATCTAATTTTAGAAACAACAACATTTATACGCGCATCACTGATTGGTCGGCATCAATGTATTGTGCTGCTAGTAAAATACAATCCTGCTTTTCTCCTGATAAATATTGGAGTTGTGTATTCTTGTCTAATATCCTGAAGTCTGGGCAAATGATTTCAAATTTGGGATATAATTTCTTTCAAATGTCCTGATAGTTGTGGCAGCTGATGAGGAGTGTTGTTCTGTCTCTACATCCCCTCGGTGACAGTACGGGCAGATGCGGCTCTCTTTGGGTAACCAGTTCTGTCGATGTCTCTCCTTCTCTATGTGAAGAGTGTGATTGCTCAGTCTGTATCTCGTCATTCTGCTTTTAATTTACAGTCTTTCACTGTACAGATATTCTGCTGTTGTTTTTCAATCTAGGTATCAAATAACATTCCAGTTTACTTAGTTTTCTTGTTGATTCGGTCCAGCACAGAGTCTCTCTATGTCACGTGACATCACTTCCTGTCACTAGATAATCATTGGAACATTTAAGAAGAAGTAAATGATTTCTTATCTCTTTCTACCTCTCTCTCTCGATCACCTCTTGAGAGTCCATGTTTGTGAATGATGAGGTTACGCCGGTCAAGTGACTTCCTGTCACTACAGTGAATGAGTACATGGCTTCTGACCTCAGATCAGGAATATCTGGATCATGTGCGTGTGTTATATATTCCAGAGGAAGATCCCTGAGCTTGTTGCAGTCAGATGTGTTTAGTTCAGCTTCAATAGATGTGAATGCACTAAAGTTCATCTCACGGATGACTGGATGAAATATAAAGTCCAATGCCAGCCGTTTATTACAGCAGAGAGATATTTTACACGTCTGTCTTGAATCGTTGCGTTTGGAAAGGTTCAGATCTGTTTCTCAGGATAATTCCTGCTCTGATCAGCGCTTCTGTGACCCAGAAACCAAATGCTTTTCATTGAAGTGTCCTGTAAATTTAACACAACAAACTGGTTTCTCTTTACCGGGCCGCCCCATGAGGAACACAGTGACAAGAATGAATTGAGCTGCTATAAATACCAGTCACGTGGATAAATGTTCTGTATTTATAACTGTGACCCATTCATTTTAAACTCTTTCTGTACATGTAGAGTGCACGTCTTCCACCTGACACGCTTCATTCTTCAGCACAGAAACTGCTCGAGCTCAGAGGACGACGAGGAACAGATAAATATAAGATGATGGAGTCGTGGACATTTAGGGGTATTTATATTGAAAGGAGCAGTTCACAATAAAATTCAAACTTCATGATATTTCTCTCAACCACATGTCACACAAGCCGATCAATTTCAAAATCAATGAAAATCAATCAGTTTTCACTCAGAATTTTGTCAGAATACGGAAGTAAAAATGATCGCAACTTCCAAGGGGACTTTAAGGTCCAAATTTCAGTTTCGTCGCAAACAAAAAACATATATACTTTGTTAACATAAATATATGGCTTACTTTGCCTCGGAGGTCCTCCAGGATGCGCGTCCACGACTGTATTACGCACATGTATCCCTGATATGCACACAAACTGACCCTTTTAAACAATAATCTTGCACAAAGACATATAACGTGTCATTCAACATCCAAGAACACTGGGTTGGAACTTCCGCTTACGTCACCGGTGACCTTTCCAACGTGAAGTTGTGGACGCGCTACATGGAGACACTCCGAGGAAGAGCAAGCCCTATATTCATGTTTAAAAAGAAAATGACCAATCGTTTGGCTAGAAAACACCCTTATTCATCGGATGGTGTTGTGTAGAGCCTTTTGAAGCTGTGATGAAACTGAAATTTTTGACCTTAACAAACAGCCCCCGTTGAAGTCCATTATATGGAGAAGAACCCTCCAAAGCTTTCCTCAAAAGCCTCAATTTGTTTTCGACAGAAGAAATAAACACACAGACTGCTTGTATACATGTGAGTGAGTGAATTATCACGACATTTTCATTTTATAGTGAGCTACTCATTTAAAGCCACGATAATGTCTTAGTGTGTTTGGTAGTTCAGAAAGAATAGAGCAAAATAAACTATTAGTCAGGGTGTTTCATGTGATCCTGTGACCCCTCACCTTTGGCCTTTAATATACAATAATATACTGTATGACATGAAGCTAATGGAAAAGTTGATATAATAAAGAAAATGTATTACTGCTTTTCGAACAAAGACCAAGAATGTCTCATGTGTGGCATTAAATGTCATTACACAGTCTAACACTGAATAGCTTTCAAACTGAAGCACAGAGAATGAGATTCAGATGTGTGTGTGTGTGTGTGTGAACCCTTGAAAAAAATCCCTGAAAACACACAGTTTTTGTTATTAAGTGACTACTGAAGAATACATCATACAAATGCTCAGAGGACGTAACCGTAGCAACAGCATCAGTGTCTGCTGGAACATTGATTAATAATCAAAAGACATTGATTTACAATTTGACAAATATGCGTGATCTTTAAGGAGCCGTATTTAGAAAAATTCAATAAGACTCTTGCTTCAGAATGAAGGGGATTGTGGGATTGATGTCTGGTATTTGGCACTGACATATATGAACTGGGCCTGAATGTTATTTTCCAACTATGGGAGTCAATGGGGGGCAAAATCTGTCTGGTTATAAGTATTCTTCCAAATATCTTTCTCTGTGTTCATCAGAACAAAGACATTTATACACATTTGGAACAACTGGAAGGTGAGTAAATGATGACAGAATTTTCATTTTTGGGTGAAGTGTCCCTTTAAAGGTTTGGGTGAAGCATGATCATATAAACCAATCAATCAACTGGATCAACTAAAATAACTTGATTATCTGTTGATTCATTATTTAGCTTTTATTTCATGTTTGGGGTTTGGAATGATGTGACATGATTCATGAAATTGGCTTTTTTATGTTTGAGGTCAGATCTTGGTGTGCGTGTGTGTAATGTGATGAAGCAGTTTGAAGCATTTGTCTGTCGGTCTGGTTGTGTCTGATGGATCTCAGATGAATCAGATATATGAGAGTGAGCATCATCTTCAGTTGTGGAATCTGATCATATTGTACGTTCAGATGTGAATCTGTTGTGTGTGTTGTGCTCAGATCTGATATCTCATCAGCTTCACACAATGGCTTTGCCAACTCGTGTTGAGAAATACAGACGTGAGCTGCTTATTTCATTGATTTGATATTATTAATAATAATATATCATAATTCTTTTGTGTAGTTGAGAGACCTTCGAGTCAGTTTGTATTGTGTGCATGACAGATTTTAAATAGAAAATGCAAAAAAAATGATGGCAGTGAATAATAGGACCAGCAAAGTGTTCTTGCAAAACTGTGTCTACACCGGACGCCACTCGACAACGGTGGGTTCTAATGCGTTCTATTGTCTTTGACCGCGTCGTGTAAACACGGTGTTAATGCTTTTAGCTCCTAATAACAGAAGAAGAGTCACCGCTCTGTGAAACACATGCCCTCATGAACACAATGTTGCCGTGTTGTGGTTAGTGATGTGAAAAACGTTAGATCTAATATTGGTTTAATGTGTTTATGTTCTCTCTCTCTTTCTCTCGGGCAGGTGTGTATCGTGCAGAAGCGGGACACAGAGAAGATGTTCGCTATGAAGTACATGAACAAGCAGCAGTGCATCGAGCGGGACGAGGTGCGGAACGTCTTCAGAGAGCTGGAGATCTTACAGGAGATTGAACATGTGTTTTTAGTAAACCTCTGGTGATTATCCTCTCCTCTCTCTCTCTCTCTCTCTCTCTCCTGTGTTACGCACTGCTGACACGAGTCTTGTGTGGATCTTTTCTTCATTATCTTCCTTTGTTTATCATTTTAATATATTCCTCTAAAACAGCGTGACATCATCATCCAGGCGTTGTGTAAATTCATCCGTCACATGATTTGTGTTTGAAGTTGAGAATGATTACCTATTATATTTAAAGGGACAGTTCACCCTAAATTAACAGTTCTGTTCTCGTTCTCTTTTCTTTTAAAGTCCCAGTGAAATTAAAATTGACAATTCTTATTTTTTCATGAAATATTGCAGCGTTTATAGTAAATAGTTTATCAATGTGGGTCGTTTTCTTTTTAAAATTCATGTAGTCTCATAATCTAAAGTTAAAATCTGAAAATACACTTCCGCCCTGAAATGACAATCCATCTCAAATGACGTATATTAGACGACTTGGGCGGAGCATCCGTTAACTCCTCCCCTTCAACTGTCAGTCAGCTGCTAGTTTCATTTCAAGATCAATGCAACAGCTGTTTACACATCCAATCAATTCGCAGTGAAAAAGGCAAGCCACGCCCACTCATTTTCTCCTTTTAATTTTTTTCTCATTCAGAAATGTGTCTGAATTCGAAGTAAAAACGATGGCAACTACCGGTTCATGGGGACTTTAATGGCCACATTGTTGTCTAGGCAACAACAGCCACTTCCGCTTCCTGTCAGTATGTCCCAGTGCGTGCATATAGAGGGCATGCACGTGTCGTCACTTTCCCACGTGAGCA
The DNA here is from genome assembly GCA_006030095.1 of Triplophysa siluroides. Lineage (NCBI taxonomy): Eukaryota > Metazoa > Chordata > Actinopteri > Cypriniformes > Nemacheilidae > Triplophysa > Triplophysa siluroides. The sequence goes on from VCII01000437.1 coordinate 349,997, forward strand.
CGCCGTGACGCGCCTGCTTGAGCGGTAAAACACTGGGCAAAATGAATGCTTACAATATCATTAAATGCAATTCCGCGCAACACTTCAGTGTTAGAACACCTGATTGCTTTGTAATTCATAAGGTAGTCGTAAGTTTTAGTCCAGTTTTTTTGTTCCTCCTATCGAATGCAGCCATTTTGCCTCAGTTTTACCCCTCAAGGGAGCGTGTCCCGGCGTGTTCACGTGGGAAAGTGACATCAATGCATACCCTCTATTGTTTAGTGCATAGTATAAGTAGGCGAATTGGTACTCAGCATGGCTGCATCTGAAATGGCATATTGTGACAGTATGTACTGAATTTGAATAAGTACACACCTATCGGCGTTCTATATAGTATGAGTGGGTTTAGTATGAATAGATTTCGGACATACTGCGTCCGCCATGTTTAATGGTCATGTGACCCGTATGCTCTTTGACCTGTGACAACGTCCTACACGTGAGCGTTGATAAAAACATAATGTAGTCACGAGAAATTCATTTATTGGCACTTACATTGTAAACAAACTTACGCCTTAAAGTTTTCCGCTTTATTTATTTGATTTACTTTTGAAATGTGAGCGTTGCTCACCTCCCGTGGCATCATGGGATAGATAAGTGTCCATCCGATCCAGCCCGATTGTTTGACTGTTTGTTGAGCAGCGTGAAGATTGTGCTGCGCAGAAGAAGAGAGAGAGTTTTATTAACATGAGGGACAGTAAATGTGGATGGATTGGGGTGCACAAACCCTTTGAATATTGTTCAACTCTCTTCAGTGACAGTGGCAGTCTTAATCTTAATCTGTTTAATGCAGCAGCTCAACCCAAAACAAGATAATCCCACTAATCCAGCATCTCGGACGTGTGTTTGACGTCACACTACCACTTCAGGAAGTGACATGACCGTGTGTGTGTGTGTGTGTGAAGAAGGGGAGCGAGCAGGTATCTTTATGAGCAGTGATGAGTCTTCATCGCCTTTATACTTTCAGGTCCGTTTCCATAGAGACGCTTCTTCACCTCTTCTGACACACACACACACACACACATACACTTGATGATTCAGTCATTTGCATTAGTGTGTGTCCTGTTAATGTGATTAGTTGTGCGGCGTGTGCTTTAAAGATAATCACTTCTCTCCTCATGTTTAGTGTATTAGCTGTGACTCCTCATGAGGAAAATGATCTGATATTAATCGATTAAAATTCAGCTCTCGTCTCAACCAACCCATCTGTTCCACAAGTGCTGTCTTGAGTGATATGTTTTCTTCTCCAGAGCGCGGCAGCTTTTTAAGACAACAAAAAATCTAAATGAGAGGTAACTGATTGCAAGGTTATTTAAACGTTCCTGTTCATTGACTTCAAATCAAATATTGACCTAAAAATGATTGGAAAACTTAACTCAAGGAAAAATGTAAATGTTACATTTCAAAACAAATCTATTCAGAGGTGTTTGAGGACCTCACGTGATGAACCGTGATGTTTGTATAACCTTAGAATGAGCTATTTCTATTTGCACAGGGAGCGTGCCTACGTACATGGAATTAGCCATGTTGCGCGCCATGTTTTGTACAGTAGTCATAAAGGTCAAGCGGCTCTTCAAAAAGCGTGTTTTCGGATATATGTTGTAGTTCTTCGTGAGTTTATTTAGAGGCAGTTCGCATCGTCACTATGTTGAAGAAGAACTAGTATTAGCCGTCATCATCTGGCTTATTCCAAGCATAGATCGTAGACGTTTTGATCAAATGGAGGATCATGCATACAAGAGCCGACAGAGCATAATATTACGGATGTCTCAAAAACTATTAATAAAGGGAAATCAATGACAAGCTTAAGTTTTTTCTTTAAAATGTTTTAGTATAATATATAATAGTTCACGTCTCGATATCAAGTCTATAAATACCTGAAGATCAAACCTTTTTGTACTTTGCTGAAATTGGTTGAGAAATGTAAATGTTATTGTGTTTTTATCCAGGTTTTAACCCCAGTACGCCAGCACAGTGATTCCTCACGGTTCAGCGGCGGCTGTGACGTCTGTTATCTGTCAGCACGGGCAGCGGCAGTTAGCTGAATACAAAAGCTTGTTTATGAATATTATCTGTCATTTATTGTTCGCATATGGAAGGAAACATCGTGTTTGCCACACACATGGCCAACATCCACTCCACCGTATCTCACACAGATGTTCAGGTGTCCAACTTTCTAACATGGAGACAAAGAGAGAAGGAATGACGGACTGGAAAGCATCTGCCCTCTTTCTGCTTCTGAGCTGAGAGAGAGAGAGAGAGAGAGAGAGAGAGAGAGAGAGAGAGAGAGGAGAGAGAGAAAGAGGCGGGTACTGTAGAGTCAATCAATCACACTAGCCTCATTGTGTATCAGCTCATCACTGACTGAACAAATGATGTGTAGGACAGATCTCAGAGAGAGAGAAAGTTCTTTCAGAGTTCTGCACAGTTTTAAAGTTGAAGTGTCATTGTGAACGTGAGGTTAATCATTATCCTCCAGACATCTCTATAAGATATCAATGAGCTTACATTTACATTTAGTCCTTTAGTAGACTTACAGAGAGTTCAGGGAGCAATAAGTGATGTGTCATACATCAGCAATAATACAATAGGTGACAATACAAAGTTACTAGTTTCAAAACATAAATCATAAAGATACATAAAAATCAAAGTGAAATTTCTGCTTAAAGGAAAACTCCACCCAAAAATACAAATTCTGTCATCTTTAAATTACTCTCAAGTTGTTCCGAATTTGTATAAATTTGTTGTTCTGAAGAACACAAAGAAAGATATTTTGAAGAATGTTAGCAACTGACATAAAAAAACACAAAAAATATGAAATTTCATTGAATTTGTGCTTAAAACAAGCAAATAAATCTGCCACTGGGGTAAGAAAATCAACTTGAATTTAGTGACTAAGACAAAGTGGAAACCTTTCCCCATTGGCAGGTTTTGTTATAAGCACAAATTCATTAAAATTTCATATTTATTGTCTAAAAACAAGACTTACTTTCTTAGGTTAGTTTGCTTATCTCGAAAATGCCTCTTGATTCAAGAATTTTGAGACATTTGCAGTGGAAAACAAGACAGACATACTACGTAAGAAAGTCATTATTTGCAGTGTGAAGGGGCTTATTCGACAATAACAGCTGGCTGCTTGTACATTATCCTGCTTATTACACGGCTCCCAAATTTGCAGTATAGACATATTTATATTTCATCCGTCAAAAAAACCTGTCCAAATGATTCGCTGCATCTGGGTTACCGTGTGTTATTAGTTTTGAGCGGTTGTTATCTGAGAATAACGAACCTGCAAGTGTCGCCACAGGCCAATCAGAATCAAGCATTCCAACAAGCCGTGTTATAAACTATTTATAACAAACACAGCAAATTCCATGAATAAATAGAAATTGTTATTTTTAATTTCTTTAATTCTTTAAATCTATTTTGTCCCTCAGATTCTCCTGAGATGAAGAACTGGACGTCTCACAGGCGTCCCTCAAGTTTAGTTTTGCTCCAAACATGTGTCTATAGTTGTTCCACATGCTGTTCTTGAAATGCGGGAACACTTGATCTCTCCTGTAGGGAACCGTCACTTGAGTTCTTCTGGAACTTTCTCTCTTTCTGCTCTCCAGCAGCTGTGAGGTTCATTCAGGATGTTGCTTGTGAAGTTCACCTTGTGAAATAAGGCCAGCGATGAGGACTTTGGGACAGAGAGGGAATGACATTGTTCTCCTGCTACATTCATGAAGAATACTCAGAGGAATGAAGTTAAATGTGTGTGACACATACAGTACAGTAGAGGTTCGTGTAGCTGAAGCCGGACGTTGACTTTTCTATGTAGGCACTGCAAAATTTTTAAAGAAATGTTGTTCTCCCTGTTTTCTCTCTCTCTCTCTCTCTGCATCCCTCGTCTCATTCGTCATCATGGCCTGATTATTTCAGCCTCACGGACTCTTTCCAGTCTGCTAACCTTCTTCTTCCTCACGCCAGGTCTCCTCGTCTTCCTCCTGTGTTCTGATCTCAGATCAGGTTCCGTCTCTCTCACAGCTTAGTATAGCGCTGTGCGTGGAATGCTTGACTTTGATTGGTTGATGGCAGTATTCTGTCAGATGACTTTGCATATGACACTAAATGTCTGACGGCTGTGCTCGTTTCATCCCACCACACGATGAAAGCAGAATACAAGACAAAAAACTACTAAATTAAAGTCAATCGATCAATCACTAAAATGAACATTCTCATAAATCACAGCTGCCCAGGGGAAAAATGTGCACTAAAAATACACTTGTGCTATATTTGAAGCGCTCTATTTTCACACATATTTTGTACTTAATATACAAAACAAATTTTAGTTTTAAGAGAAATTTAAGAAAACCGAAGTGTTCTCAACGGTGTTATTTTGTGACACACATGAATAGAAGTACTAAAGACTATATTTTAAGTACAAACTTACTGTAGTGTGTAAAAATAGTTCACTTTAAGTACATTTATGGAAGTGTAGTAAGTCTGACCAGTTCAGTTTGATTGTAGACCAGTTGAGACCTTTCACAGATCTGTAAACATAAGATGACAAAAGAGTCATCGCTGCCGGACTAAGTAGTGTATGAAAAGGAGTTATTTGCCCACAAGCTTCAGTCGTTTTGGTGATATAGACATGAAACATCACCTCTGTCTTTCACGGCACAAACGCGTTCAGCATCTCCGTCTGACGTCCTCACCAGGCTATTTTCTCTGGGCTCTGACCCTTGGATGTCTCATATGAGAGTCTGATGGAGCGATCGTGAATGTGATGGTGTTTTTGGTAGGAGCGTGTGGAGTGTTTGAATGTGTAATAGATGTGATGATTGCCTCTCGCCTCTCAGACCCGCCGGCCTCGTACTGAAGGAAATGAGTTCTGAAGAGCTCTGAGAGAGAGAGAGACTCATGAGTAGATAATGAGAGCGCGGGACACACAGATATATTCAGTGTGAAATAGAAACTTTAGTGCTGTGAAACACGAGGAGTTGTGTGAGGTCACATCTAACCGCAGATCTCTCTCATTCAACCATACAGGCGCACATTCACAAAAGAGCTTTTGATAGAGAAATACTTCAAAGTAGAATGACTGTGATTTGTGACGCAACTGATGCCGCTGATGTCATCGATGCTGTGATGATGATGATGATGATGATGATGATGATGATGTCACTCACTTTCACATTCATTATAATGACAGAATCATTTTGTGTGTGTGTGTTCCGTCTGGTGTGATGTCACATCCTGTCGTCCACCGTGTTTGTGTCTGTCGTGCTGATGGTGATGATGACGGGCTTTGACCTTTGACCCCGTGTCTCAGGTACTCGTTTCAGGATGAGGAGGACATGTTTATGGTGGTGGATCTGCTGTTAGGAGGAGACCTGCGGTATCATCTCCAGCAGAACGTTCAGTTCACTGAAGAAGCTGTGAAAGTTTACCTGTGCGAGATGACGTTGGCGCTGGACTACCTGCAGAGCCAACACATCATACACAGGTGTGCACACACACACACACACACACACACCAACGTTACTAAACACAAATCCATTATGTCAAGTCAGTGTTGTGTTCTGAGAAGTCGCACAGTAAATAGTTTTTCTGCTCAAAGTGCTTAAACATGTCCCTGTGTAGCTGAACAGGCCGTTAGCGCGGTAAATGAGTGTAAATGTGTAAAAACCGTAAGACTGCTAAAATGTTATACAGCATTATACAGAATTAAAGAGCTGGCGAGAGAGGAAATGAATAATACATGTGTGTGTCTGTGCGAGCGTTTTTTTCACAACCTGCAGAATTAAAAGGACAGTTCACCCAAGAATGAAAAATCGGTCATCATTTACTCTCCCTCAGAGTGTTTCAAACCTGAATAAATGTCTTTGTTCCGATGAACACTGAAGAAGATATTTGGAAGAATGTTAGCAATTTTCAGTTCTGGGACATAATCCACTGCCATAGTAGGAAAAACATTCCTGTATTTTTTTGGTTCTGTTGAACACAAAAGGAGATATTTTAAAGAATTTAGGAACACAAACAGTTCTGGGGCACATTTAACTACCATTTAATTCTTACTACTAAGGCAGTCAATGATGTCCCAGAACTGAAATTGAATAACATTCTTCCAAATATCTTTCTCTGTGTTCATCAGAAAAAAAGTAATTTTGTTTGTGTTTACCTGTGTATGATGTGTTGGTGTGTGTGTCTGTGTACGGTGTGTGTGTACCTGTGTATGACGTGTTGGTGTGTGTGTGTGTGTGTGTTTGCAAACTCCAGGGCTTTATTGTGTATAGAATGCAGTTTGTGTTGTTGTGTGACAGTGATGATGAGATCACAGTTAGTGTTTAGACTTTGATCTGCAGCGTGTCTGCTCATCTCTCGTGATGCGCGTCTGCTCCGTCTATACTGTTATCTAGTTGTTCTAAATTGGGCAGAAGTGTTTCCTAGCAACAGTGTGCCGTGTCACGCTGTCAGGGAGGTAAAATTAGTTTAAGAGGAGGATTTTCCAGCAGCAGAAGAAAGAGACGCTCCCTTCCGTGAATCCGTCAGCAGCCGAGCCAAACATCCGTCAGATCTAAGGATCGCTATTACTGTTTCTCATTCTGAGGGTTAGAGAGAAAACCCCCAAATGCAAACCTTTTCAAGTACACTTTGTGTGTGTGTGTGTGCGTGCGTGCGTGTGTGTGTGTGTGTGTGTGTGTGTGTGTGTGTGTGTGTGTGTGTGGGGGGGGGTGATTCCCATCATGCTCTCTGGCGTCAATGACATATTGCTGTTAATTAACTGTGATAGAATGTGTCTTTTTACTGTGTGTGTGTATGTGTGGACTTGGTTTTTATATGCGTGCGTGCGCGTGCGTGTGTGTGAGACACAAATGCAGCTTCCCAATTCGCCTACTTATACTATGCCCCTAAAGTATGTACTGTTTTTGTTATGTAAAAGTATATACACTTAAGTGTGTAGGAAAACTGTATGCACACACTGGGACATACTAACAGGAAACGAAAGGGACCGTTGTTGCCTAGACGACACTGTGATCTTTAATTGTCACGAACATCCAAATACATCTGCATTTATTCCTTCATTATTTCATATGTAATGTTTACTGTTTACTCACATTTATTAATTAAGCGAAGCCTCTTTTATTTAATTTTATCAAATGGTCAGTTATGGTCCTTGATTCTGATTGGCTGTGCCGAGTTCTAAACCGTTATAAAATACCCCGATTTATAACGGCTGACCGGATTACACAGCCTTAATATCATTTTAATGACTTTATTTTATGAAACCTTGCTACGCATATATAATAAGAGTTTTATAAAAGCAACAAGCCCGTGAAGCAGTGGACTACAGTGCATTTTATAACAGCGTAAGGGGTTTTAATGGCTCCACTTCACGTCATGCCACAACACCCTTAGCTGTTATAAAATGCACTGTAACCCACTGCTTCACATGGCTTATTGCTTTATTATACAAAGGTTCTTTCTGGTTAAGAGAGTAGTTCCCCTGTTCCTTTGGAATGAAATATATTTAGGGCGTTATAGTATGCGAATTGGGACACAGCAAAAATAAATGCAGTAGTTAAGTGAGTACAGGAACACAGTTAGAGAGGAGCCGCACAGATGGTGAAGAGAATGAGATCAGGTGTGAGATAAAGTGAAGTAACCCGTGTAAAATCTCTTCGTACAGGGACATCAAACCTGACAACATTCTGCTGGATGAACAAGGTGAGCTCATCACGTGTTCTACACTACATACAGTCCATGAGACAGAAATGGGTTCAAGGAGAAATCCAGGAGGAGACTGAGAGAGAAACTCAACGCATCTGAAGGACTCGCTGCTCCACTAAAGCATCTGTGTGATCCGCCTGCTGCTTCTATTTGGATTTTCTCTTTTTTTGAACGCGAGATGTCCTGGATTCCTTCAGTCGTTCTTCTTCGTAAATTTGAGTTTCCCTTCCTCTGAATATCAGCTTTTGGTCTGGTTAGAGCTCGTCTCTGTTTTCTTCTTCAGGTCACGCACATTTAACAGACTTCAACATCGCTACGATAATAAAGGACGGTGAGCGAGCCACAGCTCTGGCGGGAACCAAACCTTACATGGGTGAGTCACACGCTCGTGATGTTTCACACGTTCAGTTTCTTCAGATGATCTCTGGTCAGATTTTCACTGCACGTTTATCATGGCCAAATTATTCAAGATAACAATATTATCACGGTATCTTTAGGAATTAGAATAAAGGAAATCATTCGTTTGTGTTTTCTCCAATATAAAAGGAGAGAGAGAGTTTCTAACTATTGCGACGCTTAAGGCAAACTTTTATCACGGTTTTTATTCTGAGGATGATTGTTGGTGACGTGATGTCATCGTTCTCTGCAGCTCTGTGTGTCTCATGTTGTCATCTCTGAACAGCTCCAGAAATCTTCCAGTCGTTCGTGAGCGGAGGAAGCGGATATGCCTTTCAGGTGGACTGGTGGTCGTTGGGTGTGACCATTTTTGAGGTTCTGCGAGGTTGGGTGAGATGCTGATCTGTGCTCCAGCGAAGGGATAAAAACACATGACTTATTTTCTTGTAATGAATGATCTATTTACACCAAGGCCCTGTACCATGATCTCTTTCTTTCTGGACCAAAATATACCTTTTCAACTGTTCAATTTGGTCAATCATGCTTAACTCAACTCTATTATTTACAATTTTCAAAGCATTAAGCTAAACTTTCAAATGTATATGAGTTTACAGAACAAAGTGAACAGGATAAGAATTTGCTTGAATTTAAAATTTAGCTTTTTTGATCGGTGGTGTTATGATGATGCTCTTTCAAAATCTCAATTCTGTCATCATTTATGCTCTCTCATGTGGACTCTTTTCTTCAGTGGAACACAAAAGAAGATATCTAGAGAAATGTCAGAAAAAAAGTGTTTTTGTGTAGAAGTCATTGGAATTCAGTGTTGTTTGATGATCAACATTCTTTGAAATATCTTCTCTTTTGTTCTGAAGAAGAAACTCACAAGGATGAATAAATGATGACAGAAGTCGGATTTGTTTCGATTAATTACTCCTGCTACTTCTTGATATATTTCTTGAATATTCTTTTGAGTGGGAATTTTTGTGTAAATGTACTTTGTATGATGGATGAATGAAATAATTCTCTCTCTCTGTGTGTCAGAGGCCGTATGACATTCACTCCAGTAATTCTGTGGAGTCTCTGCTGCAGTTGTTCAGTACCGTCAGTGTTCAGTATAGTTCAGCCTGGCACAAAGATCTCGTGTCACTGCTGAGGAAGGTGAGACACCCACCATCAACACATTCATAAATCACTCACCGTGGGACTTGAAAAAGGGAGAAGAGAGAAAGAGGATAAAAGAGTTTAATGACACACAATGAGAATTACACACAGATGAGTGACGAGAGAAATCTTAGGAGACATTGAAATCATTTGGAATGAGAGGAGTGCAAAGGATTGTGGGTGGAAGCTTCGCTTTGACTGGACAGATGGACCCAGAGAAAATATATTGCTCAGATGTTGTTGTTTTTCATCATTCCACTTCACATTTCACATCCAGTTTTCTCTGGGAGTCTCTGGGAGAAGTAAAGACGAGACTCAAATGAGACAATTGTTGACACACAGTACATCTATAGGACTGAATAGAGACACGAACAACATAACTCAGACCTTTTCTTCTGACAAATTGTGCTGAGAATTATTTTGAAAGCTTTTTATTGTAGACTTTTATATGTCTTTTATATGAAAATAATGATTTCTCCTAGACATATGTGAGATTAATTGGCGTGTACATGTAAACTTTTGCTAAATCTCAGATATTTCTCCTGAGAATCTGATAAGTGTGTCTGTCATGAGAGTTTGAGAAGAGATGTCAACTGTGTCAAACTGAGCTCAGATTCGTCTCGTCTGCAATCAAAAGTCAATATGACTGAAGATCTCGATATCAACTCTCATCAGATTTACTCACATCCAGATTATTACACACACACACACACACACACACAGTCAGGTCTCAGTTTCTGCTTCAGTGCTCGTGGTTCATGTGCGTCTGTCTGATGGATTCCTCGTTTCTGGGCTCCAGTCTGAACCTTTAAGAATAGCAGCAGACGGTAGTACCCAAAACCATCCTCAGATGCCGTTTCCTTGACAACAGAGAACACAGAGGAGCACTTCCTGTCTCAGCATCACTGTCCTGTGACAGCTGTCAGCGTTTTGACACACTTAATACAGTCACTTGTATAATGCACAGACAGACACACGCACCTGATGTCCTTATACAATAAAGTCTCTTATGGATCATTATAGAGATGACAGGCTGAGTTTTGTCCTGCTGTAAACAATCACAGGGTTTTTCCTGCATTGAGAAATTGCAGAAATCGGCCGCTTCCGTCAAATGTCGTGCCGCCTCTGCTGCGTGGATTTAAGTGTCATTTGTAACTGCAGTAGCGGCATTACGCCACAGTGGCGGCGCTGTTTCTTTCATCAGCGCACTGAGGCGCTAAAAAGAGTCGCAGAACAAGAGCTGGCTGTGTTTCACGGCTGTTTGTTTGCATCCAAGTACGTTTAATTTCTTAAAGTGTCTTAAATTAACACGACGAACATCATTGTGATGCCTTTACCTGTGAAGTTGGATCGTTGAATCAGCGAATAATGTACACAGCGAGTTCGCCAGTATTAACGCACATTACGTTCACAACGACTCGCACACAAATGACTCGTTTGAACCGATTCATTTAAACTATTGAACTTTTCAGTCACGAGCGAATATAAGAGATCATTGAATCATTTAAAGTGAACCACAGACAATGCAAGATGTGAATGAGCTTTAATCATTAGTAAGTCTGGTTAATTTAGTTGGATATTGTGGGCTAAAAAGTTAGTTGAAAATGATAAAAGAAGCTTTATTTGATAAAAAAAAGTCTGTTTGTTGAATAAAAGTATTTTTTTATATGACTTAATTGTCATTTTTGTCTAATTTTATTAGAACTTTTAAAATTATGTCAAACACAAAGCCACTTAAAGGTTCGGTAGGCCTACGTGTGTGTACAAGATCAGGATGGCACCGCCTCAGTTTGAGCCAGAAAAACCCTCAATCATCAAGGCACATTATTCAAAAGAAAAAACCTCTCTAGGTTTTGTCCAAATGTGAAAGCTCCGGATGTATTTTCCTCAGCTGATCTGTCATGTCCCACATGTCCTGCGTGTCTTATTGAATATCCTGTGTGTGTGTTTGTGTGTTTGTGTGTTGTAGTTATTGACGGTGAACCCCGAGCATCGTTTCTGTGGTCTGGCTCAGATGCAGACGGCTCTTTACCTCTCTGATGTTAACTGGGACGATGTTTATGAGAAGAAACTGGAGCCCGGGTTTGTTCCCAATGTGAGATCAAATCTAGTGTCTATAAAACACACACAAATGAGAAATAAAATGAGTTTATCTTTGACGGTTTGATGCATGATTTAAATGATTGCGTAAGAGTGTTCGTATTGAAGTTTTAGCTCTCCTGTCATCTGCAGTACATGCTCCTAAACTTCATATTGAACATTAAAGAAATGGACTGTAACTAACAGGATTGGGTTATTTTTACGTGTCTGTATGTGCCACAACAGAAAGGGCGTCTTCATTGCGACCCGACCTTTGAACTGGAAGAGATGATCCTGGAGTCTCGTCCTCTTCATAAGAAGAAAAAGCGTCTGGCCAAAAACAGATCTCGAGATAACAGCAAAGATTCTCAGTCTGTGAGTGTCTGTTACACACATCGCTGTGAAGACTATCGCTGGACGTCTGGAAACCCTTTGCCTGAAAATGTTGAAATGAAGCCACCTGTTCATATTTCATCTGCAATATTGACACGTCATGATGCTCATATTGTGTAGTTAAGTGAACTGATAGGGATACTCCCCCCCACAATGAACATCCTGTCATCATTTACTCACTCGGGCTGTTCCAAATCTATATGTCTTTGTTCTCCTAAATACTAAGGAAGGTATTTGGAAGAATGTCAGTAGCCAAACAGATCTCATCGCCCATTTACTGGCATTGTATTTATTTTCGACTATGTGAGTCAATGGGGATGAGATCTGTTTGGTAATGCACATTCTTACAAATATCTTCCTTTGTGTTTAGTAGAACAAGGACATTTATACAGTAAATGATGACAGAATTTTCATTTTGGGGTGGAGTATTCTTTATGTAGTATTCATGACTCTGTCAATCATTGAACGAACTTCATTCTGCACAAAAAATTACACCATTTTTGTATTTTGACATGTAATTTAGTTAAAAATAATATTAACGATCAAACAACTTTAATCATATTAATAGTTTAAAAACATCAGATTTTATTTTTAAACCAAGCATACGTTATCTCAGTGTTCAGATGCAAGGGCTTCTGGGTATTACTTGTGGCGTTTTGTACTGATAATGGTATTTTAAAGTGATGTTTAATTGACGATAGACAACGTTTGGGTTTATAGTGGACCATCATCTCAACTTTACACTCCACAAGAATCTCTCAGCGTTTCACAGATAAAACAGGATCGAAAGGGTCAAATATTCATCGTGTGTTCATCTGTAAGCGTGACACACTGATGTGTGTTTCTCTGATGACATCACATCTGATGTAAATGATGCTGAAGATGAGTTTCTGTGATGTGCAGATGCATGAACTCGAGCGATTATTACCTAAATGATTCAATTATGAAGCTTTCAGCACTTCTCCTGGAGTAAAGGAGGATATTTTAGTGCTGATGGTGTGTGTGTGTGTGTGTGTGGGGGGGGGGGTTTCCAGTGTTGATGGATTAACGTGTTGTTGTGTTTTTCTTTGTGTGGTCCTCTCAGGAGAACGAGTATCTTCAGGAGTGCCTTGAAGTCGTCCAGCAGGAGTTCATGATTTTCAACCGTGAAAAGTGAGACATTAAATCCAACAAACCATGAGCTGACTGTGTTCTAGAATGTGCGAAGCCTCACTTGAGTGTCCTCAAAACCTCATAGTGTGCTTGAGGGGCGGAAAAGGAGCGAGAGTAGGACAGAAAGGGAACGGAGCTCATAGAGAGGCTGTGCGACGCAGAGATGCGAAGGCGCGAGAGAGCGAAGGAGGAGCAGAGAGAGAGAGAGAGAGAGAGAGAGAGCGCTGAGAACGAGGAGAGAGAGAGCGTCGAGAGGAGAGAGCAGCAGAGAGCCGAGAGAGAGAGAGCGAGAGATGAGAGAGAGGGAGAGTAGAGAGCGAGGAGGACGGAGCGTACGCGATCGAGGAGGGAGAGGGGAGAGAGCGAGGCGAGGAGAGAAAGAAGAGAGAGAGAGGAGCGAGCGGAGAGAGAGAGAGAGGGAGAGAGAGAGCGAGCGGAGGGACGAGAGACAGAGAGAGGACGAGCAGACGAGGAGAGAGAGGAGAGAGAGCGAGACGAGAGAGAGAGAGCGAGAGAGCGAGAAAGAGCCGAGAGAGAGAGAAAGAGAGAGAGAGCCTCTCCTCTCGTCTCTGGTCTCTTGTCTCTCTCTCTCCCTCGCTGCAGTCGTGCTCTAAGTTATAACCTCATTTATTATTTACTCCTGTCTGTGTTACTGCATGAGCTGCACTCTCTCTCTCTCTCTCTCTTGTTTGTCTTTCTTTTTTATCTTTTATATTTTCTGTCTTTCTTTCTCTATTATCTCTATCTCTCTCTCTCTCTCTCTCTCTCTCTCTCTCTTCTCTCTCTTTGTCTATGTTTCTCACTCTACCACCCTCTGTCTTTTTCTCTTTTCCTTTCTTTCACGCGCTACTATATCCCCCTCTCTCTCTTTCGTTCGCTGGCTCGCTCGCTCGCTCTCTGTCTGTTGTAATTTATGTTTCTGCTGCTATATTTAAAGCTGTCTCATTATTGCTGAACATTTATTTGACTCACAGAACGTTCTGCTCCTCTGCTGCACGCGTTTGTCATCACTTTACTGCCGGGACTTTTTAAGGCAGACAGTAAAACTCTTGACACTGACACGAGTCTTAAATCCAAATATCACAGAGACTTGCGTTTGTGTGTGCGCAGGTTTAAGCGTCGTCAGGAGGAGGAGAGTGTCATGGGAGGTGATGGAGAGGCAGCGGAGGCTGATGATGGAGATCCAGACGCTGAAGGAGGAACAGAGGATGAAGAGACCGAGCCTGAACCCGAGACCTCTAAACGGAGCATGTGCGGCTCCGTCTGCTCGTCTCCGGGAAGCAGTTAGCACCCGTCCCGTCGGCTCTCACCTCGCCTTTAAAATCCCAGAGAGAACTCTGAGCGACTCATCGTGAACCGCCGCAGGTGTAAAAAACAGTCTCCATGTTGTGTGTCGCCTGTAGGTCGCTCTCTAGAATAATCGCAAACACTTCTATGCAACGTGATCTTCAGCATGATGTAAATAGAGATTTAAGAGGCTATTGAACATTTTAAGACTGTACGCTTGTATGTGTGTGATGATGATGATGATGAAACCCAGAGAAAGAGACAATTGAAGGAAAGGATGGAGGATGTTTCAGTTCTTTTTCAGAGAGATTATCAGGTTTATGGTTCAGCAGTTTAGAAGCTTGTAAACCAACCGCTAAATAATTAAACGGAGTTAATGGTGAACATAGTCATTTTAAAAGAATTTAAAGGGTTAGAAAATACAAGAGCTTGGTGACAAAAAACAAATAAGCTTCAAATACGTTTTTTATTAAGTATACCTAAGCAAAGCATATTTTAGGTACATTTGAATATATACTTTTCTAAGCCTGACTTCAAGTGGTAATGAAATAGGACACTAGTAGTATATTGATATTAGTATACTTACTACATAAAGAACTTTTTGAACTTTACTTTAGTATACTTAATAAAATAAACTTTGTGCATACTCATTTTTGTAAGGATTCGTACGAAGACAACATCAGTAAAACAAAAATATGATCTTTCTTTCCGCGAGTTCTCCTCTTGTAGCCTGAACTGATTTTCATTTCCATTTCGAGGACTTAACTCATCATTTTTGCTGTATTTTTCCATGAAGACATTTAAAAGATTTGATCTGCTAAAAGTTGTTGATTCCAGACAGATTGATCATTGAGAATTGACAGATTGAAGTGAAAGTCAGAAACAGTGTTATTATGAGGTCTTTAAGACAGTTTAAGGCTGTTAGTAGCTGTTTTTCTTTCATCTTTCTCTCTGCTTGCTGCTTTCGGCAACACGTTCGTTGCCAAATTACCTTTTCGACTGTTAAACTAGTTGTTCAACTTTTGTGGAGGGTTTGTTGTTGCACATAGTCTTTACTCTTCTCTATTGGACTCTATCAGTTTAGGATTGATTAATACTTGGGTTTGTGTTAACATGGCTTCAGCCGTAGCATTAGGAACAATAGGAATCATTTAAGGCGGTATTGTTAGTTTCAGCAGTAACATCTGCGTGTAGCATTCAGAACGCTGCAGTCTATATACTGAAGCAAAACACATCATCCACAGTTTTATGTGGATTTGCCTACACAACCCAGTGTCTATAGAACAACAATTAAGATAAATGAAGTAATTGCTTACAGTAAGAGGTTTTATGAAGCTCTGTCTTCACACAGTGGCGTTTCAAATCTCTATCCAAGTGTGCAGGCACAACTTGTAGGCAAAGACGCCAAAGCTTTTGTACCATTTACATATACATTATATATATAAACGAGTGCCTGTGTGTGGTGTGTGTGTGTGTGTGTGTGTGTGTGCGCGCGTGCATAGAGCCAATATAAACATGTAACATTTGTAAACAAGCGTTTATTATCATTAGTATGGAATGTTTCTGAAATCTTATTAAAGCTGCAGTTAGTCTGAGAAACAGAAGCGGTGGAGAGATTCAAACTCCTGCATGTTTCACTGTATTCTGTACATTTAGACTGGAAGACTCTATAATGCCGTACCCGTGTGTGTGTGTGTGTGTGCATGCGTGTGTGTTTGGACAAACGGTGAGACGTCTGCTTAATGAACATCTCTGTTCTTTTCCATTGTTACTGTATGTGGACAGCATGACCTGTAGAAATAGATTCTCTTGAACATTTCGGCAACTCATAGATTGTTTTGATGATCATTAAAGTATTAATACAATTAGAATGTGTGTTTGTGTGTTTTTATTCTGAGTGTAAAGTGTGTGTTTGTGTTGAGTCATATGTAATGGATAATGTACAGGCAGCTGGTTGTTATCGCAGAAATAAGCTCCGACAGTGTGATCAGGACGCGACGCGAAGCCGAGGGTCTTGTACATTGTTGGACGTAACTAGTTACTAAGTAATTAGTTACTGTAGTTAAAAGTGATAGACAATTCTGTCATCATTTGCTCACCCTCATGTCATTTCATACCTGTATAAATTAAGAAAGATATTTGGAAGAATGTAGCAATTTTCAATTCTGTGACATTATTGACTGCCATAGTAGGAAAAATGTAATGGTAGTCAAAGGTGCCCGAGATCTGCTTGTGTTCCTCAATTCTTCAAAGTATCTCACTTTGTGTTCAACAGAACAACAAAATATATACTTTTGTACCTACTAGGATGATGTCACAGAACTGAAAATTGAACAGAACAAAGAAATGTATGTATGTTTGAAACAACCTGAGGGTGAGTAATGATGACAGATTTTTTTGGGGTGAACTAACCCTTTACTTACTTTCTCTAGAGAAAGTAAAGAAAGGGATTACTCTTATTATTTCTGTAGTTTAATTACAGTAACTACTGATGTAATTAAAGTAAGTACTGTGTGTAATATATGTGTGTGCAATAGTGACATCACAAAAATCTAAATCTAACTTTAAAATGCATGATTTAACGTGTCCTAACATTTATAATACTTTGTTCAGTTAATAAGATTACTTTATGTAGTTTATATTATTATTTGAATGAATTAAGAGCCGTTTCATGTCTATGCTTGAATCACTGAACTAATCCAGGTTGAATAAAGGATATAGAAAGTCATTAGTAATATTCATTAAATACTTTTTGGAGAGAGTCATCTGTACAGTAATCTGATTACACTATTAAATATGTCATTAGTAACTAGTAATTAATCACTTTTTCAGAGTAACTCGCCCAACACTGTGTCTTATTTGATTATTTATTACATGAAATGTGAATTTTTTATATTTGATTAGCTCATTTTTACCGAATGCAGAGCTTCTTGAAGAAAAGACGTTTACTTTCGGTTTTAAGGTAAGAAATTAATTTCAAATGTCACAAAGAGGCAATTTGGTTGAATCATTTGTAAAATGATTATTAAAAGACATTTGTTTAATTTGTCAAAAAAAAATGGTGTGTTAGGCTATTAGTTTTGAGAGGTTGTTATCTGGGAATAACAAACCTGCAAATGTCGCGACTGGCCAATCAGAAGCAGGCATTCCAACGAGCCGGACAGAACAACAAGATGTTTTTCTCCATCACTTCTATATAAACATGGCCTCCTGCCATCTGCTTAGATTTACACCATCTGCCGATGCACAAAATACAAGAAATCTTCAAGAAACCACTGAGCCTTAAATCTCCAGTCACAGAAAAAGTGTCTCAGTTGTTTTTATACACACAGACGACTTATAAACTCTGCACGGTGTGTAAAGAAATACATCACATGAGACGTAACGCAAGTAGAAAAAATGACAACATTTATTTATTAAAATGATCATGTAAGTGAACAAAGGAATCATGCTTTTATTTTTTATAGAATCAGAAAACAGTAAAGGAAATTATCTGCTTAATAATTGCCAAAGTCTCCTTAAGGGGTTATTTATAAGCACATTTTAATTCACAATGATGAGAAAACAAAACAGTCATTTATATAGAAATGCTCATTTATAAAATCATGGACATTAAAAAAAAATCAAAAATACTTTAAAAATATTTAAGCAGAACTAACAATAAGCTTTAAATGTACAGAGTTGTTATAAGACAGACTGCAGTAATTTAGATTTAAATGTGGTTTCAAAGAATGAGACAAAGCAATAAAAACGTAAATAATTCCAACAATCCATTAAACAAATTCTATAGGGCCTTTCACCATTTAACAGAAGAAACGTTAAGTTTAGAAATGTCGAAATGGTATCAAAACAAAAATGTATAGAGAGATGATTGCAAATAAACACTGCCAATGGATGATTTATAATGAACTTGATTTCAATAAACATTTCACATCATGAGACGATTTTACACAGACACAATTTGGGGTGGGATAGTTGCAAATAAAAACAAAACAAAAATGCTGTAGCGTAAAACCTTCATGGGTTTCTGAAAATTGGCTTCGATTTTTGGTTTGACATGTTCATAAAATGAATCCCACACTGAAACTCCTTAAAATCAGATGAAGATGGTGAGATGATGATGAGGATGATGAGCTGTCGTGCAGTGATGTGATGATGATTCATCAGGACGGCAGGTTTGTGTTACTCTCCTGCAGTATGTCTATGACGGGTGGGCTGCTGTCAGTGTCCAGCAGGGGGGTCCACTCAGGGGCTTCAATCGCGTCCAGCAGATCCGCCAGTTCAGTTTCCAGCATCTGTACTGTGTCCTCCAGCCTCTGAAGACACAAACACAACACAAGATTTACAATCACGCAAATGCAGCTTCAGTCATGTCTTCTCTGCTGTGGTGATTTGACAGTTGTGCAAAAGAGAATCAGAGTAAATGAGCTCCTTAGAGAGAGATGTTCACTAACATAAAATTTCAATGGTTTGCTGGTGAATAATCGCTCACAAAGCAGCAGAACATCTGATTCCTCACAGCAGAAAAATCCATCAGACATGAATCAATCTGTGATCTTATGAGAGAAATGAAGGATTTACCTTCTCTACGGCGTCCATTCTGTTGTGAAGCACATTGTGATCTTGACATGAGTTTAATCTGCTGACTGTGTCGGGTCCTGTCACACATTCACACACACACCCGCTGTTAATATTCCATGTTTTGAGTCTGATGTGGCATTTAATCTGCTGTCGTGAGAATCATTTTAATGGCTCTTCCTCTTTAACACAGCGAGGGTCTAGAAACAGAGCCGGACGTGTTTCCATGACATCATAACACATTCTGCTTTTACCAGCATTTGTGACTCAACATCCAGAACCAAAGAAAATCCTTTCATCACTTCAAAAACAGAGTTACAATAGAAGTAAATGGAGCCGTTAGAGTTTTTTCACTTGAACACATTTCTGAATTTCAATCACTTCTGTAAAACAACAAGCAGTGGTTAAACTGAGGATCATTTCTCATTACTTGGGCACAAAATGCATTCAATGATTTCATCGTTGAAATTACGTCATTTCTTTCATGAACTGAAATGTGTAACAAGTGTTCAACTAGCAGTATATCTAGCAGTCTGTGTGAGCTAAACTGTCAATCAACTTTCATTGCTTTGGCACAAACTGTGTTCAATGACGACATCTTACAATTGACACAAATAATAAAATAAATAAAAAAATTGAAATATATTCTGAATCTAAAAAAACTGATTTTATTATCATCTATTCTGAAGGTGAAAACATGTTTTGCTGTAGTCATGCAGCTAGTTGCCAGGAACTTACTGCAGATGTATATTTGTCTAATTTATTGGCAACAGTTTGTTCAAAGATAAATGAACATTAAACATCTTTACAGAAAAAAACTATAAAATAACAGCCTCATGCAAAGCATTCTGGGAACAGGAAATTCTCATCTACCTTTTTCTGTATCTTTTATAGTTTTGGTTCCCAGAATGCTTTGCATGAGGCTGTTATTTTATAGTTTTTTTTCTGAAAAGATGTTTAATGAACAAACTGTTGCCAGTAAATTACATGAACGTAAATCTACAGTAAGTTACTGGCAAACCGCTGCCAGTATTACTGTCACTTCTACAGGAATTCTTTACAGTGTGGGTATAATTTTGTACTGTAATGATGACATGGACTATATAACATATACTGTAGTGAATTATGAACACTAGAGAGTGTCATTCCTGTTTTGTAAACAAAAAAAACACTGTATAATGTTCCCTGGTGTTAGTGCTTTAGGTCTGCGTTTTATAAGCGATGTGTTTGTTGGGTGAAAACCTTTGCCAGTGTTCTGGAAGAATAACTCGATTTGAGACAGAAATGAAAATTTTTTTTAGTTTAGTGCACTTTGACTGTAAAAATGAGACGTTAGAAGAACTGTGTGGAGAGTTTTGAAAAATGATGTTAGTACTGAGAAACGTGTCCTGGCGATTGTAATTGTACGTCTGTGGACGACACTGAAGAAACAAGAGAAACAGCGACGGAGTGTGTGATGTGTGTTCATGATCACTTCACGAGTGTGACATCACACACGTCATGCTAATGTCAGAGGTCTCTGCTAATAAAACCTCAAACAGCTGTTAACATAATGTTCCTCTCGCAAGACAAACACACACACACATGAGAGTTACACGTGTGTTCCAGCAGTTCATGCGTGAAATCTGTAGTGTTTGTGTATTTCTGCTGATCAGTCATTCACTACAGCACTGAAAAGACTAAATCACAACCAGATGTTCAACACACACACACACACACACACACAGCTGACGTGTTTAAAGTATTTTAAAGAGGAATCTTAAAACATCAAAATAAAGGAGGAGATGAAGCACAAGACAACACACATGACCTCACTGTCACCTTCAGCCAATCCTGTGTCTTACCTGCAGAAATCTGACCAATCAGCAGGATTAGAAGAGTAACATGTGTTGACCAGCAGCCCATGACCGACCTACGGACAAAAGAAGAAAGCCGTCACGCTCACGACTGAGAAGATGAGAAATAAAGAAAAATGAAGGAGACGTTACGTGAAGGTGGAAGATCTCGGAGAAAGTTTTCTGTACGTCTGTGAGTGTCGCTCGGTCGAGTTTCCTCAACTATAAAACACAGAAGAAAAGTTTAAAGGAGGGGAGGAGAGAGCGAAAGAGAGAGAGAGAGAGAGAGAGAGAGAGAGAGAGAGAATGTGTGTGCGGGTGCGGGTGGGACTGAACAGAATTTATCCAGCAGAACTGCTGCCAAACCAGATCCAGAAACATGAGCGCATGCGTGCGTGTGTGTGCGTGTGTGTGTGCGCGCGTGTGCGTGTGTGTGTGTGTGTGTGTTGTGCGTGTGCGTGGCGTTGCGTGCGTGTGCGGGAGATATGACAGCCATTTATAATCTCAGTGATTGCATAACTTTGGTTCTAAATGTTTTACAAAATAGAGAGAGACAGAGACACAGAGAGAGAAACTTATTGAAAGTGCCACAGGTGGTAAAACTCTGACCTTATTAAATCAATGTACACCGAGAATAAATGTGGCGTAAAAATCAGCACAAAACGTATTAGATATCTCTATCAGGAGTGTGGAGTGAGACAGGGTTGCTGTTTAAGTCCAACATTGTTTCATATTTACATCAATGAACTGGCAACCATAGAGCGATCCACAGCCCCGGTCTCACTCTACACTCACAAATCCCATGTGTTCTGTACGCAGATGATCTGGTTCTGTGGTCTCCCACCCAACACGGCTCACAACACAACCTGGACCTGCTGGAACAAGACTGTCAGACCTGAGCCCTGCCAAACTAAAACCATCACCTTTCAGAAAAGATCCAGACCCCAACTATCACAACACACATTTACATACGGCACAAACCCCATAACACACACATCACACTACAATGACCTGGGTTTAAAATCACATCCACAGGAAACTAAATCCCGCATTGAATGAAACTGAGAGACCAAAGCGATGCAGGGGCCTCTAATTGGAACCGATGTGGGTGCTCTATGGCAGTGTAAAGTTTTGGGG